>CACRXE010000036.1:49504-409504 GCA_902685375.1 Neostethus bicornis
TTGTTTTGAACACAAGCAAATTTAAAACTTGAATATTCTTTCCATTTTGCTTTTAAACTTAAAAACACCACTGGAAATGTTCAGTTTTTATCATTTCTAACTTGTTTTGTGCAAACTAGACCATTCATAGTGAATTAACAGCAAAATGTCAAAATTGTGTTTTCTGCCCATGTGAACAGCATTTTTTCTCAGTCCGAAGTCAGAAGATGATTCTGAGTGCTGGCAAATGGGAGAATGTTAAAAACTATTAAAACCAACTTAAAATAGGCTAACTTTACTAAAATTATTGTGTGCATTAAGTTCCAAACAAGAAATTTTGTGTTTTGAAACTTTTTTTTACTGCAAGCTTTTTGCCCTGTTGTTTTGACAGCAACAAATTTAAAACTTGAATATTCTTTCCATTTTGCTTTTAAACTTAAAAACACCACTAGAAATGTTCAATTTTTATCAATTCTAACTTGCTTTTGTGCAAACTAGACCATTCATAGTAAATTAACAGCAAAATGTCAAAATTGTGTTTTCTGCCCATGTGAGCAGCATTTTTTCTCAGTCCGAAGTCAGAAGATGATTCTGAGTGCTGGCAAATGGGAGAATGTTAAAAACTATTAAAACCAACTTAAAATAGGCTAACTTTACTAAAATTATTGTGTGCATTAAGTTCCAAACAAGAAATTTTGTGTTTTGAAACTTTTTTTTACTATAAGCTTTTTTTCCCCTGTTGTTTTGACAGCAAGAAATTTAAAACTTGAATATTCTTTCCATTTTGCTTTTAAACTTAAAAACACCACTAGAAATGTTCAATTTTTATCAATTCTAACTTGTTTTGTGCAAACTAGACCATTCATAGTGTATTAACAGCAAAATGTCAAAATTGTGTTTTCTGCCCATGTGAGCAGCATTTTTTCTCAGTCCGAAGTCAGAAGATGATTCTGAGTGCTGGCAAATGGGAGAATGTTAAAAACTATTAAAACCAACTTAAAATAGGCTAACTTTACTAAAATTATTGTGTGCATTAAGTTCCAAACAAGAAATTTTGTGTTTTGAAACTTTTTTTTACTGTAACCTTTTTTTCCCCTGTTGTTTTGAACAAAGCAAATTTAAAACTTGAATATTCTTTCCATTTTGCTTTTAAACTTAAAAACACCCCTGGAAATGTTCAGTTTTTATCATTTCCAACTTGTTTTGTGCAAACTAGACCATTCATAGTGAATTAACAGCAAAATGTCAAAATTGTGTTTTCTGCCCATGTGAACAGCATGTTTTCTCAGTCCAAAGTCAGAAGATGATTCTGAGTGCTGGCAAATGGGAGAATGTTAAAAACTATTAAAACCAACTTAAAATAGGCTAACTTTACTAAAATTATTGTGTGCATTAAGTTCCAAACAAGAAATTTTGTGTTTTGAAACTTTTTTTTACTGCAAGCTTTTTGCCCTGTTGTTTTGACAGCAACAAATTTAAAACTTGAATATTCTTTCCATTTTGCTTTTAAACTTAAAAACACCACTAGAAATGTTCAATTTTTATCAATTCTAACTTGTTTTGTGCAAACTAGACCATTCATAGTAAATTAACAGCAAAATGTCAAAATTGTGTTTTCTGCCCATGTGAGCAGCATTTTTTCTCAGTCCGAAGTCAGAAGATGATTCTGAGTGCTGGCAAATGGGAGAATGTTAAAAACTATTAAAACCAACTTAAAATAGGCTAACTTTACTAAAATTATTGTGTGCATTAAGTTCCAAACAAGAAATTTTGTGTTTTGAAACTTTTTTTTACTATAAGCTTTTTTCCCCTGTTGTTTTGACAGCAACAAATTTATAAACTTGAATATTCTTTCCATTTTGCTTTTAAACTTAAAAACACCACTAGAAATGTTCAATTTTTATCAATTCTAACTTGTTTTGTGCAAACTAGACCATTCATAGTAAATTAACAGCAAAATGTCAAAATTGTGTTTTCTGCCCATGTGAGCAGCATTTTTTCTCAGTCCGAAGTCAGAAGATGATTCTGAGTGCTGGCAAATGGGAGAATGTTAAAAACTATTAAAACCAACTTAAAATAGGCTAACTTTACTAAAATTATTGTGTGCATTAAGTTCCAAACAAGAAATTTTGTGTTTTGAAACTTTTTTTTACTATAAGCTTTTTTTCCCCTGTTGTTTTGAACACAGCAAATTTAAAACTTGAATATTCTTTCCATTTTGCTTTTAAACTTAAAAACACCACTGGAAATGTTCAGTTTTTATCATTTCTAACTTGTTTTGTGCAAACTAGACCATTCATAGTGTATTAACAGCAAAATGTCAAAATTGTGTTTTCTTCCCATTTGAGCAGCATTTTTTCTCAGTCCGAAGTCAGAAGATGATTCTGAGTGCTGGCAAATGGGAGAATGTTAAAAACTATTAAAACCAACTTTAAAATAGGCTAACTTTACTAAAATTATTGTGTGCATTAAGTTCCAAACAAGAAATTTTGTGTTTTGAAACTTTTTTTTACTGCAAGCTTTTTGCCCTGTTGTTTTGACAGCAACAAATTTAAAACTTGAATATTCTTTCCATTTTGCTTTTAAACTTAAAAACACCCCTGGAAATGTTCAGTTTTTATCAATTTCTAACTTGTTTTGTGCAAACTAGACCATTCATAGTAATTAACAGCAAAATGTCAAAATTGTGTTTTCTGCCCATGTGAGCAGCATTTTTTCTCAGTCCAAAGTCAGAAGATGATTCTGAGTGCTGGCAAATGGGAGAATGTTAAAAACTATTAAAACCAACTTAAAATAGGCTAACTTTACTAAAATTATTGTGTGCATTAAGTTCCAAACAAGAAATTTTGTGTTTTGAAACTTTTTTTTACTGCAAGCTTTTTTCCCCTGTTGTTTTGAACACAGCAAATTTAAAACTTGAATATTCTTTCCATTTTGCTTTTAAACTTAAAAACACCACTAGAAATGTTCAGTTTTTATCATTTCTAACTTGTTTTGTGCAAACTAGACCATTCATAGTGAATTAACAGCAAAATGTCAAAATTGTGTTTTCTGCCCATGTGAGCAGCATTTTTTCTCAGTCCGAAGTCAGAAGATGATTCTGAGTGCTGGCAAATGGGAGAATGTTAAAAACTATTAAAACCAACTTAAAATAGGCTAACTTTACTAAAATTATTGTGTGCATTAAGTTCCAAACAAGAAATTTTGTGTTTTGAAACTTTTTTTTACTGTAAGCCTTTTTTTCCCCTGTTGTTTTGAACACAGCAAATTTAAAACTTGAATATTCTTTCCATTTTGCTTTTAAACTTAAAAACACCACTGGAAATGTTCAGTTTTTATCATTTCTAACTTGTTTTGTGCAAACTAGACCATTCATAGTGAATTAACAGCAAAATGTCAAAATTGTGTTTTCTGCCCATGTGAACAGCATTTTTTCTCAGTCCGAAGTCAGAAGATGATTCTGAGTGCTGGCAAATGGGAGAATGTTAAAAACTATTAAAACCAACTTAAAATAGGCTAACTTTACTAAAATTATTGTGTGCATTAAGTTCCAAACAAGAAATTTTGTGTTTTGAAACTTTTTTTTACTGCAAGCTTTTTGCCCTGTTGTTTTGACAGCAACAAATTTAAAACTTGAATATTCTTTCCATTTTGCTTTTAAACTTAAAAACACCACTAGAAATGTTCAATTTTTATCAATTCTAACTTGTTTTGTGCAAACTAGACCATTCATAGTAAATTAACAGCAAAATGTCAAAATTGTGTTTTCTGCCCATGTGAGCAGCATTTTTTCTCAGTCCGAAGTCAGAAGATGATTCTGAGTGCTGGCAAATGGGAGAATGTTAAAAACTATTAAAACCAACTTAAAATAGGCTAACTTTACTAAAATTATTGTGTGCATTAAGTTCCAAACAAGAAATTTTGTGTTTTGAAACTTTTTTTTACTATAAGCTTTTTTTCCCCTGTTGTTTTGAACACAGCAAATTTAAAACTTGAATATTCTTTCCATTTTGCTTTTAAACTTAAAAACACCACTGGAAATGTTCAGTTTTTATCATTTCTAACTTGTTTTGTGCAAACTAGACCATTCATAGTGTATTAACAGCAAAATGTCAAAATTGTGTTTTCTGCCCATGTGAGCAGCATTTTTTCTCAGTCCGAAGTCAGAAGATGATTCTGAGTGCTGGCAAATGGGAGAATGTTAAAAACTATTAAAACCAACTTAAAATAGGCTAACTTTACTAAAATTATTGTGTGCATTAAGTTCCAAACAAGAAATTTTGTGTTTTGAAACTTTTTTTTACTGCAAGCTTTTTGCCCTGTTGTTTTGACAGCAACAAATTTAAAACTTGAATATTCTTTCCATTTTGCTTTTAAACTTAAAAACACCACTAGAAATGTTCAATTTTTATCAATTCTAACTTGTTTTGTGCAAACTAGACCATTCATAGTAAATTAACAGCAAAATGTCAAAATTGTGTTTTCTGCCCATGTGAGCAGCATTTTTTCTCAGTCCGAAGTCAGAAGATGATTCTGAGTGCTGGCAAATGGGAGAATGTTAAAAACTATTAAAACCAACTTAAAATAGGCTAACTTTACTAAAATTATTGTGTGCATTAAGTTCCAAACAAGAAATTTTGTGTTTTGAAACTTTTTTTTACTATAAGCTTTTTTTCCCCTGTTGTTTTGAACACAGCAAATTTAAAACTTGAATATTCTTTCCATTTTGCTTTTAAACTTAAAAACACCACTAGAAATGTTCAGTTTTTATCATTTCTAACTTGTTTTGTGCAAACTAGACCATTCATAGTGAATTAACAGCAAAATGTCAAAATTGTGTTTTCTGCCCATGTGAGCAGCATTTTTTCTCAGTCCGAAGTCAGAAGATGATTCTGAGTGCTGGCAAATGGGAGAATGTTAAAAACTATTAAAACCATTTTAAAATAGGCTAACTTTACTAAAATTAATGTGTGCATTAAGTTCCAAACAAGAAATTTTGTGTTTTGAAACTTTTTTTTACTGTAACCTTTTTTTCCCCTGTTGTTTTGAACAAAGCAAATTTAAAACTTGAATATTCTTTCCATTTTGCTTTTAAACTTAAAAACACCACTGGAAATGTTCAGTTTTTATCATTTCTAACTTGTTTTGTGCAAACTAGACCATTCATAGTGAATTAACAGCAAAATGTCAAAATTGTGTTTTCTGCCCATGTGAACAGCATGTTTTCTCAGTCCGAAGTCAGAAGATGATTCTGAGTGCTGGCAAATGGGAGAATGTTAAAAACTATTAAAACCAACTTAAAATAGGCTAACTTTACTAAAATTATTGTGTGCATTAAGTTCCAAACAAGAAATTTTGTGTTTTGAAACTTTTTTTTACTGCAAGCTTTTTGCCCTGTTGTTTTGACAGCAACAAATTTAAAACTTGAATATTCTTTCCATTTTGCTTTTAAACTTAAAAACACCACTAGAAATGTTCAATTTTTATCAATTCTAACTTGTTTTGTGCAAACTAGACCATTCATAGTAAATTAACAGCAAAATGTCAAAATTGTGTTTTCTGCCCATGTGAGCAGCATTTTTTCTCAGTCCGAAGTCAGAAGATGATTCTGAGTGCTGGCAAATGGGAGAATGTTAAAAACTATTAAAACCAACTTAAAATATGCTAACTTTACTAAAATTATTGTGTGCATTAAGTTCCAAACAAGAAATTTTGTGTTTTGAAACTTTTTTTTACTATAAGCTTTTTTTCCCCTGTTGTTTTGAACACAGCAAATTTAAAACTTGAATATTCTTTCCATTTTGCTTTTAAACTTAAAAACACCACTGGAAATGTTCAGTTTTTATCATTTCTAACTTGTTTTGTGCAAACTAGACCATTCATAGTGTATTAACAGCAAAATGTCAAAATTGTGTTTTCTTCCCATTTGAGCAGCATTTTTTCTCAGTCCGAAGTCAGAAGATGATTCTGAGTGCTGGCAAATGGGAGAATGTTAAAAACTATTAAAACCAACTTAAAATAGGCTAACTTTACTAAAATTATTGTGTGCATTAAGTTCCAAACAAGAAATTTTGTGTTTTGAAACTTTTTTTTACTGCAAGCTTTTTGCCCTGTTGTTTTGACAGCAAGAAATTTAAAACTTGAATATTCTTTCCATTTTGCTTTTAAACTTAAAAACACCACTAGAAATGTTCAATTTTTATCAATTCTAACTTGTTTTGTGCAAACTAGACCATTCATAGTAAATTAACAGCAAAATGTCAAAATTGTGTTTTCTGCCCATGTGAGCAGCATTTTTTCTCAGTCCGAAGTCAGAAGATGATTCTGAGTGCTGGCAAATGGGAGAATGTTAAAAACTATTAAAACCAACTTAAAATAGGCTAACTTTACTAAAATTATTGTGTGCATTAAGTTCCAAACAAGAAATTTTGTGTTTTGAAACTTTTTTTTACTATAAGCTTTTTTTCCCCTGTTGTTTTGAACACAGCAAATTTAAAACTTGAATATTCTTTCCATTTTGCTTTTAAACTTAAAAACACCACTGGAAATGTTCAGTTTTTATCATTTCTAACTTGTTTTGTGCAAACTAGACCATTCATAGTGTATTAACAGCAAAATGTCAAAATTGTGTTTTCTGCCCATGTGAGCAGCATTTTTTCTCAGTCCGAAGTCAGAAGATGATTCTGAGTGCTGGCAAATGGGAGAATGTTAAAAACTATTAAAACCAACTTAAAATAGGCTAACTTTACTAAAATTATTGTGTGCATTAAGTTCCAAACAAGAAATTTTGTGTTTTGAAACTTTTTTTTACTGCAAGCTTTTTGCCCTGTTGTTTTGACAGCAAGAAATTTAAAACTTGAATATTCTTTCCATTTTGCTTTTAAACTTAAAAACACCCCTGGAAATGTTCAGTTTTTATCAATTTCCAACTTGTTTTGTGCAAACTAGACCATTCATAGTGAATTAACAGCAAAATGTCAAAATTGTGTTTTCTGCCCATGTGAGCAGCATTTTTTCTCAGTCCGAAGTCAGAAGATGATTCTGAGTGCTGGCAAATGGGAGAATGTTAAAAACTATTAAAACCAACTTAAAATAGGCTAACTTTACTAAAATTATTGTGTGCATTAAGTTCCAAACAAGAAATTTTGTGTTTTGAAACTTTTTTTTACTATAAGCTTTTTTTCCCCTGTTGTTTTGACACAGCAAATTTAAAACTTGAATATTCTTTCCATTTTGCTTTTAAACTTAAAAACACCACTAGAAATGTTCAGTTTTTATCATTTCTAACTTGTTTTGTGCAAACTAGACCATTCATAGTGAATTAACAGCAAAATGTCAAAATTGTGTTTTCTGCCCATGTGAGCAGCATTTTTTCTCAGTCCGAAGTCAGAAGATGATTCTGAGTGCTGGCAAATGGGAGAATGTTAAAAACTATTAAAACCAACTTAAAATAGGCTAACTTTACTAAAATTATTGTGTGCATTAAGTTCCAAACAAGAAATTTTGTGTTTTGAAACTTTTTTTTACTGCAAGCTTTTTTTCCCCTGTTGTTTTGACAGCAAGCAAATTTAAAACTTGAATATTCTTTCCATTTTGCTTTTAAACTTAAAAACACCACTAGAAATGTTCAGTTTTTATCATTTCTAACTTATTTTGTGCAAACTAGACCATTCATAGTGAATTAACAGCAAAATGTCAAAATTGTGTTTTCTGCCCATGTGAGCAGCATTTTTTCTCAGTCCGAAGTCAGAAGATGATTCTGAGTGCTGGCAAATGGGAGAATGTTAAAAACTATTAAAACCAACTTAAAATAGGCTAACTTTACTAAAATTATTGTGTGCATTAAGTTCCAAACAAGAAATTTTGTGTTTTGAAACTTTTTTTTACTGCAAGCTTTTTTGCCCTGTTGTTTTGAACAAGCAAATTTAAAACTTGAATATTCTTTCCATTTTGCTTTTAAACTTAAAAACACCACTAGAAATGTTCAGTTTTTATCATTTCTAACTTGTTTTGTGCAAACTAGACCATTCATAGTAAATTAACAGCAAAATGTCAAAATTGTGTTTTCTGCCCATGTGAAGCAGCATATTTTTCTCAGTCCAAAGTCAGAAGATGATTCTGAGTGCTGGCAAATGGGAGAATGTTAAAAACTATTAAAACCAACTTAAAATAGGCTAACTTTACTAAAATTATTGTGTGCATTAAGTTCCAAACAAGAAATTTTGTGTTTTGAAACTTTTTTTTACTGCAAGCTTTTTGCCCTGTTGTTTTGACAGCAAGAAATTTAAAACTTGAATATTCTTTCCATTTTGCTTTTAAACTTAAAAACACCACTAGAAATGTTCAATTTTTATCAATTCTAACTTGTTTTGTGCAAACTAGACCATTCATAGTAAATTAACAGCAAAATGTCAAAATTGTGTTTTCTGCCCATGTGAGCAGCATTTTTTCTCAGTCCGAAGTCAGAAGATGATTCTGAGTGCTGGCAAATGGGAGAATGTTAAAAACTATTAAAACCAACTTAAAATATGCTAACTTTACTAAAATTATTGTGTGCATTAAGTTCCAAACAAGAAATTTTGTGTTTTGAAACTTTTTTTTACTGCAACTTTTTTTCCCCTGTTGTTTTGACAGCAGCAAATTTAAAACTTGAATATTCTTTCCATTTTGCTTTTAAACTTAAAAACACCACTGGAAATGTTCAGTTTTTATCATTTCTAACTTGTTTTGTGCAAACTAGACCATTCATAGTGAATTAACAGCAAAATGTCAAAATTGTGTTTTCTGCCCATGTGAGCAGCATTTTTTCTCAGTCCGAAGTCAGAAGATGATTCTGAGTGCTGGCAAATGGGAGAATGTTAAAAACTATTAAAACCATTTTAAAATAGGCTAACTTTACTAAAATTATTGTGTGCATTAAGTTCCAAACAAGAAATTTTGTGTTTTGAAACTTTTTTTTACTGTAACCTTTTTTTCCCCTGTTGTTTTGAACACAGCAAATTTAAAACTTGAATATTCTTTCCATTTTGCTTTTAAACTTAAAAACACCACTAGAAATGTTCAGTTTTTATCATTTCTAACTTGTTTTGTGCAAACTAGACCATTCATAGTGAATTAACAGCAAAATGTCAAAATTGTGTTTTCTGCCCATGTGAACAGCATTTTTTCTCAGTCCGAAGTCAGAAGATGATTCTGAGTGCTGGCAAATGGGAGAATGTTAAAAACTATTAAAACCAACTTAAAATAGGCTAACTTTACTAAAATTATTGTGTGCATTAAGTTCCAAACAAGAAATTTTGTGTTTTGAAACTTTTTTTTACTGCAAGCTTTTTTCCCCTGTTGTTTTGAACACAGCAAATTTAAAACTTGAATATTCTTTCCATTTTGCTTTTAAACTTAAAAACACCACTAGAAATGTTCAGTTTTTATCATTTCTAACTTGTTTTGTGCAAACTAGACCATTCATAGTGAATTAACAGCAAAATGTCAAAATTGTGTTTTCTGCCCATGTGAACAGCATGTTTTCTCAGTCCAAAGTCAGAAGATGATTCTGAGTGCTGGCAAATGGGAGAATGTTAAAAACTATTAAAACCAACTTAAAATAGGCTAACTTTACTAAAATTATTGTGTGCATTAAGTTCCAAACAAGAAATTTTGTGTTTTGAAACTTTTTTTTACTGCAAGCTTTTTCCCCCTGTTGTTTTGAAAAAAGCAAATTTAAAACTTGAATATTCTTTCCATTTTGCTTTTAAACTTAAAAACACCACTAGAAATGTTCAGTTTTTATCATTTCTAACTTGTTTTGTGCAAACTAGACCATTCATAGTGAATTAACAGCAAAATGTCAAAATTGTGTTTTCTGCCCATGTGAGCAGCATTTTTTCTCAGTCCGAAGTCAGAAGATGATTCTGAGTGCTGGCAAATGGGAGAATGTTAAAAACTATTAAAACCAACTTAAAATAGGCTAACTTTACTAAAATTATTGTGTGCATTAAGTTCCAAACAAGAAATTTTGTGTTTTGAAACTTTTTTTTACTGAAAGCTTTTTTTCCCCTGTTGTTTTGAAAACAGCAAATTTAAAACTTGAATATTCTTTCCATTTTGCTTTTAAACTTAAAAACACCACTAGAAATGTTCAGTTTTTATCATTTCTAACTTGTTTTGTGCAAACTAGACCATTCATAGTGAATTAACAGCAAAATGTCAAAATTGTGTTTTCTGCCCATGTGAGCAGCATTTTTTCTCAGTCCGAAGTCAGAAGATGATTCTGAGTGCTGGCAAATGGGAGAATGTTAAAAACTATTAAAACCAACTTAAAATAGGCTAACTTTACTAAAATTATTGTGTGCATTAAGTTCCAAACAAGAAATTTTGTGTTTTGAAACTTTTTTACTGCAAGCTTTTTCCCCTGTTGTTTTGACAGCAGCAAATTTCAAACTTGAATATTCTTTCCATTTTGCTTTTAAACTTAAAAACACCACTAGAAATGTTCAGTTTTTATCATTTCTAACTTGTTTTGTGCAAACTAGACCATTCATAGTGAATTAACAGCAAAATGTCAAAATTGTGTTTTCTGCCCATGTGAGCAGCATTTTTTCTCAGTCCGAAGTCAGAAGATGATTCTGAGTGCTGGCAAATGGGAGAATGTTAAAAACTATTAAAACCAACTTAAAATAGGCTAACTTTACTAAAATTATTGTGTGCATTAAGTTCCAAACAAGAAATTTTGTGTTTTGAAACTTTTTTTTACTGCAAGCTTTTTGCCCTGTTGTTTTGAACACAGCAAATTTAAAACTTGAATATTCTTTCCATTTTGCTTTTAAACTTAAAAACACCACTAGAAATGTTCAGTTTTTATCATTTCTAACTTGTTTTGTGCAAACTAGACCATTCATAGTGAATTAACAGCAAAATGTCAAAATTGTGTTTTCTGCCCATGTGAAGAGCATTTTTTCTCAGTCCAAAGTCAGAAGATGATTCTGAGTGCTGGCAAATGGGAGAATGTTAAAAACTATTAAAACCAACTTAAAATAGGCTAACTTTACTAAAATTATTGTGTGCATTAAGTTCCAAACAAGAAATTTTGTGTTTTGAAACTTTTTTTTACTGCAAGCTTTTTGCCCTGTTGTTTTGACAGCAAGAAATTTAAAACTTGAATATTCTTTCCATTTTGCTTTTAAACTTAAAAACACCACTAGAAATGTTCAATTTTTATCAATTCTAACTTGTTTTGTGCAAACTAGACCATTCATAGTAAATTAACAGCAAAATGTCAAAATTGTGTTTTCTGCCCATGTGAGCAGCATTTTTTCTCAGTCCGAAGTCAGAAGATGATTCTGAGTGCTGGCAAATGGGAGAATGTTAAAAACTATTAAAACCAACTTAAAATATGCTAACTTTACTAAAATTATTGTGTGCATTAAGTTCCAAACAAGAAATTTTGTGTTTTGAAACTTTTTTTTACTGCAAGCTTTTTGCCCTGTTGTTTTGACAGCAGCAAATTTAAAACTTGAATATTCTTTCCATTTTGCTTTTAAACTTAAAAACACCACTAGAAATGTTCAGTTTTTATCATTTCTAACTTGTTTTGTGCAAACTAGACCATTCATAGTGAATTAACAGCAAAATGTCAAAATTGTGTTTTCTGCCCATGTGAGCAGCATTTTTTCTCAGTCCGAAGTCAGAAGATGATTCTGAGTGCTGGCAAATGGGAGAATGTTAAAAACTATTAAAACCAACTTAAAATAGGCTAACTTTACTAAAATTATTGTGTGCATTAAGTTCCAAACAAGAAATTTTGTGTTTTAAAACTTTTTTTTACTGAAAGCTTTTTTCCCCTGTTGTTTTGACAACAGCAAATTTAAAACTTGAATATTCTTTCCATTTTGCTTTTAAACTTAAAAACACCACTAGAAATGTTCAGTTTTTATCATTTCTAACTTGTTTTGTGCAAACTAGACCATTCATAGTGAATTAACAGCAAAATGTCAAAATTGTGTTTTCTGCCCATGTGAACAGCATTTTTTCTCAGTCCGAAGTCAGAAGATGATTCTGAGTGCTGGCAAATGGGAGAATGTTAAAAACTATTAAAACCAACTTAAAATAGGCTAACTTTACTAAAATTATTGTGTGCATTAAGTTCCAAACAAGAAATTTTGTGTTTTGAAACTTTTTTTTACTGCAAGCTTTTTGCCCTGTTGTTTTGACAGCAACAAATTTAAAACTTGAATATTCTTTCCATTTTGCTTTTAAACTTAAAAACACCACTAGAAATGTTCAATTTTTATCATTTCTAACTTGTTTTGTGCAAACTAGACCATTCATAGTGAATTAACAGCAAAATGTCAAAATTGTGTTTTCTGCCCATGTGAGCAGCATTTTTTCTCAGTCCGAAGTCAGAAGATGATTCTGAGTGCTGGCAAATGGGAGAATGTTAAAAACTATTAAAACCAACTTAAAATAGGCTAACTTTACTAAAATTATTGTGTGCATTAAGTTCCAAACAAGAAATTTTGTGTTTTGAAACTTTTTTTTACTGCAAGCTTTTTTTCCCCTGTTGTTTTGAACACTGCAAATTTAAAACTTGAATATTCTTTCCATTTTGCTTTTAAACTTAAAAACACCACTAGAAATGTTCAGTTTTTATCATTTCTAACTTGTTTTGTGCAAACTAGACCATTCATAGTGAATTAACAGCAAAATGTCAAAATTGTGTTTTCTGCCCATGTGAACAAGCATTTTTTCTCAGTCCAAAGTCAGAAGATGATTCTGAGTGCTGGCAAATGGGAGAATGTTAAAAACTATTAAAACCAACTTAAAATAGGCTAACTTTACTAAAATTATTGTGTGCATTAAGTTCCAAACAAGAAATTTTGTGTTTTGAAACTTTTTTTTACTGCAAGCTTTTTGCCCTGTTGTTTTGACAGCAACAAATTTAAAACTTGAATATTCTTTCCATTTTGCTTTTAAACTTAAAAACACCACTAGAAATGTTCAGTTTTTATCATTTCTAACTTGTTTTGTGCAAACTAGACCATTCATAGTGTATTAACAGCAAAATGTCAAAATTGTGTTTTCTGCCCATGTGAAGCAGCATTTTTTCTCAGTCCGAAGTCAGAAGATGATTCTGAGTGCTGGCAAATGGGAGAATGTTAAAAACTATTAAAACCAACTTAAAATAGGCTAACTTTACTAAAATTATTGTGTGCATTAAGTTCCAAACAAGAAATTTTGTGTTTTGAAACTTTTTTTACTGCAAGCATTTTTCCCACTGTTGTCTGACAACATCAAATTTAAAACTTGAATATTCTTTCCATTTTGCTTTTAAACTTAAAAACACCACTAGAAATGTTCAGTTTTTATCATTTCTAACTTGTTTTGTGCAAACTAGACCATTCATAGTGAATTAACAGCAAAATGTCAAAATTGTGTTTTCTGCCCATGTGAACAGCATTTTTTCTCAGTCCAAAGTCAGAAGATGATTCTGAGTGCTGGCAAATGGGAGAATGTTAAAAACTATTAAAACCAACTTAAAATAGGCTAACTTTACTAAAATTATTGTGTGCATTAAGTTCCAAACAAGAAATTTTGTGTTTTGAAACTTTTTTTTACTGCAAGCTTGACATTATTTAGTGGTTTCGTTATGTTTAAAAGCAAAAAAAAAAATAAAAAAATATAAGATTGAAATTTACTAGTTTCTTCTTAACAGTGAGGAAAAAAGCTGGCAGTAAAAAAGATTCAAAACATAATTTTTCTTGTTTGGAACTATATGCACACAATAGTTTTAGTAAAGTTAGCCTATTCTAAGTTTGTTTAACTGTTTTTAACATTGTCCCTTTTGCCAGCACTCAGAATCATCTTCTGACTTCTTACTGATAAAAAGTGCTTTTCTTGGGCTTAAAATACAATTTTGACATTTTGCTGTTAATTCACTATGAATGGTTTAATTTGCACAAAAGAAGTTAGAAATGATGAAAAATGACAATTTTTAGTGGTTTCTTTATGTTTAAAAGCAAAATGGAAAAAAATTTTAATTTGAAATTTACTACTTTCAGCTTAACAGTGGGGAAAAAAAACTGGCAGTAAAAAAGTTTCAAAACACAATTTTTCTTGTTTTGAACTATAAGCACACAATAGTTTTAGTAAAATTAGGCTATTCTAAGTTGGTTTTAAAAGTTTTTAACATTGTCCCTTTTGCCAGCATTCAGAATCATCTTCTGACTTCCCCACTGACAAAAAGTGCTTTTCTTGGGCTTAAAATACAATTTTTTACATTTTGCTGTTAATTCACTATGAATTTTAGAAATGATTAAAAATGACATTATTTAGTGGTTTCTTTATGTTTAAAAGCAAAATGGGAAAAAAAAATTTTAAATTGAAATTTACTAGTTTCATCTTAACAGTGAGGAAAAAAGCTGGCAGTAAAAAAGATTAAAAACACAATTTTTCTTGTTTGAAACTATATGCACACAATAGTTTTAGTAAAGTTAGCCTATTCTAAGTTGGTTTTAACTGTTTTTAACATTGTCCCTTTTGCCAGCACTCAGAATCATCTTCTGACTTCTTACTGATAAAAAGTGCTTTTCTTGGGCTGAAAATACAATTTTGACATTTTGCTGTTAATTCACTATGAATGGTTTAGTTTGCACAAAACAAGTTAGAAATGATGAAAAATTACAATTTTTAGTGGTTTCTTTATGTTTAAAAGCAAAATAGAAAAGAAATATATAAAATTGAAATTTACTAGTTTCATCTTAACAGTGAGGAAAAAAGCTGGCAGTAAAAAAGTTTCAAAACACAATTTTTCTTGTTTGGAACTATATGCACACAATAGTTTTAGTAAATTTAGCCTATTCTATGTTGGTTTTAACTGTTTTAACATTGTCCCTTTTGCCAGCACTCAGAATCATCTGACTTCTTACTGATAAAAAATGCTTTTCTTGGGCTGAAAATACAATTTTGACATTTTGCTGTTAATTCACTATGAATGGTTTAATTTGCACAAACAAGTTAGAAATGATTAAAAATGACATTTTTTAGAGGTCTCTTTATGTTTAAAAGCAAAATGGAAAAAAAATATATAAGATTGAAATTTACTAGTTTCATCTTTGTAATGTCTTGTGTTTTGCACTTCCTGTTTTATTTTGAAAACGAACTTTCCTCTTGTTTCATGTTTGTTACTTCCTGCCCTAGTGTTTTTCCCACAGCTGTGTATGTCTAATTGTCCCTCATTGTTTCCACCTGAGATCCCCTTCTTTTTGTGTTAAATAGTCCTTGTCTCCCCTTGTCCTGTGTCAGAGTGTTTTGGATTATGTTCATGATCTTCCTGTTGGATTAAACCTTTGTAAAGATCTCTGCATCTGAGTCCTACTTATTGATGGTTCCTGACATTACACTCTGACCACCATGGACTCAGCAGAGAACAAGCAACTGGCTGCTGTTTTGCAAAACCTGGAAGCCCGCCTTGCGCAGCAGGAGGATTACCAGAAGAACCTGGCATTCCATATGGTCCAGATTTCCTCTCACGTCCAGAATCTTCCTTCAGGTCAGCTATGGAATCCCATTCCACCGGGTCTCTCCTCAGCAGCACCAGCTCATCCTCTCACCATGTCTACCAGGAATGTTGAGGATAAGATCGCTCCTCCTGTGAGCTACTCTGGAGAGCCGGGATCTTGCCAGGAGTTCTTAACAGCTTGTTCAATACATTTTGAACACTCTCCTCACGGCCTGGGATCTGACAGAGCCAAGATTGCCTTCATGATCTCCTACCTATCAGGAAGAGCTCGTTCTTGGGCCATGACAGAGTGGGCTCGCGATTCTCCTCTCTGCTCATCACTTGCTGCTTTCAAAACCGCCCTGCAGAACACCTTTGATCCGGTGTCCCCCAGCCGGGAGAAGGGTCGAGAAATCACCGGGATAAGACAAGGCAAGGAAACGGTTTGTGATTACGCCATTCGTTTCCGCACGTTGGCGGCGGAGAGCGGGTGGGGTCCCACTGCCTTGTATGATACCTTCCTGAAGGGACTGGCTCGGCACATTCAGGAGCTGTTGGTGCCGCTGGATCTACCACCGGACCTGGATTCTCTCATCGCACTCGCGATACGTACAGATAACCGGGGACGCCAGCTGTCTCGCCAACAGCATTATAGATCTACTGATGTAGGGTTGTCTCACACCTCAGCTGAACAAGGAGTCCACCATTCTCAAGTCAACCCACATCGCCGTTCACCCAGGGAGGGTAAAACTGAACCCATGCAGGTGGGTCGGGCGCGACTGTCCACTGAGGAACGAAGATTGCGCCGGCGGGAAGGTCGGTGTTACTACTGTGGGGAGCGGAATCACCTGGTTTCCTCCTGTCCGATGAAGAAATCTACAACGGTGAGTCAGTTTTCCACTACTGCTCATTCCACACGGAGCTTCACGTCTGTAGAGATAACTCACCACGACAACACCGTAGAACTACCAGCACTCATAGATTCTGGCGCTGATGAGAGTTTGATGTCTTGGGAGTTAGCTAACAGTTTGGGACTGTGTACTAAACTGCTAAGAAAACCCATCCAGGCCAGAGCTCTCGATGGGAAAGGACTGTTTAACATAACTCACGTCTCTGAACCTCTTCTGGTTTCCATTGAGAAACACAAAGAATTGATGAACTTTTACTTGTTCAGATGTCCGTCTAAGACTCTGATTCTGGGATACCCGTGGTTGTGCAAGCATAATCCCCAGATAGACTGGAATACAGGAATGGTTTTGAGATGGGGGCCAGATTGTGAGAAACAGCATAATTGCCTCACTAACCTGAAACAATGCATTACTGTTAGTAATCCAGTCTCTGCTCATCCCACTTCAGGTCCAAGAACCGCAGACCTGAGTACGGTGCCAGTCTGCTACCACCATCTGGGAGAAGTTTTTAGTAAGTCCAAAGCTCTAAGTCTTCCACCTCATCGCCCATATGACTGTTCTATAGATCTGGTTCCAGGTTCCACCATTCCAAAGGGGCGTCTTTTCTCAATCTCCGCTCCTGAACGAGACTCACTGAACGATTACATCGACACATCTCTCGCAGCGGGTCTTATACGCCCGTCCTCCTCTGCAGCAGGAGCGGGATTTTTCTTCATGGGGAAAAAGGATGGATCTCTCAGACCCTGCGTTGATTACAGCGCTCTCAATAAAATTACAATAAAGAATCGATATCCCCTTCCTCTCATGTCATCTGTCTTTGACCAGCTCCAGCAGGCCAAGGTGTTTACCAATGAAGGAAGTTGATATTTTATTTTTATCTTTTTACATTTTAAGAAGTTTATCATTTAACTTGTTACTCGATAGAGATAGTTTGGGAGTGCCTGTTTTTACTTTTCCATTGTTTTTTGAGTGTTTTATTTTGCTAATGCAGTTATTTGAATAAATGCCTCCTGTTGTGTTCTAGGAGATTGTTTGAATAGAAACCGGTCAGACATTGGCACCGGCATTGTATAGGACACCGGATAAGCCAGTGTGAAACAGGGGGTGGTACATCCTGAGGGTGGTTCCTGTGGAGCATGTGGGTGTGGAACTGTCTTTGTTTCGGCTGATAAGAAGAAGCCTCTATGCAAGACAACAAGATGGGAGGAGGACTACGAAGGACCAATGACAAGACAGAAAAAATGTCTTAATATTCATGAACTGTACTTTGGTATAAAAAATGACAACCTGAGATTTTTCTTTGTCTTTGTTGAAGCCTCACAGAGAGACATAAGTGTGCTCTGTGAGGACAATAAAACCCAGATGCATCTGTTTTAGATTTAATGTTGAGGAATAAATATTGAAATTGGGAAACTTGTTGAATCCTGGTAGTTTTTGAAATGCTTGGTATGCTTTAATATTTAGGTATTTTGTAGTATGATCACCAGCCTTCGCTCTTCAGTCTGCACATGCAAGAAAGACCGGGTGGCGAGATTATTAATTAATGAGTGATAGTTTAAGTGAATATTGGATTTAATCAAAAGATAGTTTAAGAAGAAAAAACCCCGGATTCTTTCACCAAGCTTGACCTACGCAATGCATACCACCTGGTCAGGATTAGGGAAGGGGATGAGTGGAAAACCGGATTTAATACCCCTAGGGGTCACTATGAATATCTGGTCATGCCTTTTGGCCTCACAAACGCTCCTGCAGTGTTTCAACGATGTCCTAAGAGACTTCTTGGATCACTTTGTTTATGTTTACCTGGATGACATTCTCATTTATTCCCCTGACTTGGAGTCTCACAAAATCCATGTCACTAAGGTCCTTCAGCGTCTCTTGGAAAATGACCTCTACGTCAAGGCTGAGAAAAGCGAGTTTCATGCCACGACAATCTCCTTCCTCGGCTTTATAGTGTCAGCCGGTAAGGTAGAGATGGATCCTGCCAAAGTGAGTGCTGTGATGGATTGGCCAACGCCTGTGAGCCGCAAGAAACTACAACAGTTTTTAGGCTTTGCTAACTTCTACAGACGGTTTATCAGAGGTTTCAGCACCGTGGCCGCTCCGCTCCATGCTCTCACGTCTCGTCAAGCGTTGTTCAGATGGACACCTGATGCTGAGACAGCATTTCAGACTCTTAAAGGTCCCCTATTATGCCTTTTTTCCCTTATTTTATCCTGTGCTATGTATCTGATATGCATAATTTTACATTCCGCCACAATCTCAACACAAAAGGTTATAAATACTACCCTGTTTTGGAGCGCAGTTTCATACCCGGAACTCAAAACAGCTTGTTTCAGTCTTTTTTTCTTTTTTTTTTCCCGGGACCCGCCCCGTTGGTTGCGATTGGTTGTCATTCATTGTGATTTCCCCACCCACCCAGCACAGCGTGGAGCGGGAGGGGCGAGGTGTGCTTCACAGTAGAGTGAAGCACGGAAATGGGTGGATATCAGGGTGGAGAGCAGGTAGAAGTGGGGGAGGGTGTTTGAGCTGCAGGGGGCTGAACAAAAAACAGATGTACGTCACTATGTTCCACCAGTCGTTAGAGGTTTGGAGAACACGCCCCTTACTTTGAATTTAAATATCTCAAAATAGCATGAATCACAATAAAACACACTTTGGGGGATTGTTTGGGGTAGTACTAAGTAAAATAAAAGGTTAAAACCTCATAAAAGTCAGTTTTGCATAATAGGGGACCTTTAAGCAACGCTTCTCTTCGGCTCCAGTGCTCACACTTCCAGATCCTCGCCGCCAATTCGTGGTTGAAGTGGATGCCTCTAACGAGGGGATTGGTGCGATCCTTTCCCAGCGTTCAGAAATCGACAGCAAAATCCACCCCTGTGCTTTCCTGTCTCGGCGACTGTCTAAGGCTGAACGTAACTATGATGTTGGCAACCGGGAGTTGCTGGCAGTTAAGGTGGCTCTGGAGGAGTGGCGGCATTGGCTGGAGGGAGCGGCCCATCCCTTCATTGTCTGGACGGACCATAAGAACCTTGAGTATATCCGCAATGCAAAGAGACTTAATTCTCGCCAGGCCAGGTGGATGTTATTTTTTTAACCGCTTTTCTTTCTCTTTATCTTACAGGCCGGGGTCCAAGAACATCAAGCCTGATGCCCTGTCTCGTCTATACGACCCCGAGCCTGTTGCCAAGGAACCAGAGCCTATCCTTCCACGAACCTGTGTGGTTGGAGCGGTGACTTGGCAGATAGAGAATGAGGTCAAGCAGGCCAACAGTGGGACGCCTTTGCCTACTGGATGTCCGGACAATCGTCTATTTGTTCCTCCGGCGTTACGCTCAAGGGTGATTCATTGGTCCCACGCCTCACTGCTTTCTTGTCATCCAGGCGTCCGGCGGACTATGTACAGCATCTCGAGGAGATTCTGGTGGCCGTGCATGGAGAAGGAGGTCCGGGAGTACGTGGCAGCATGTTCAGTCTGTGCCAGAAACAAAACCTCATCCAGGGCCCGCATGGGACTGCTTCAACCACTTCCCATTCCCTCTCGCCCATGGGCTGAGATATCCATGGACTTTGTCACAGGGCTTCCGGTTTCTCAAGGTAACAACACTGTACTAACTGTTGTTGACAGGTTTTCAAAGATGGTCAGGTTTATTCCCCTGTCCAGACTGCCTTCGGCCAAAAAGACGGCTGAGATAATGATGAACCACGTCTTCCGATATCATGGTTTCCCTAAGGACATTGTTTCTGACCGGGGGCCTCAGTTTGTGTCCCGGTTCTGGAGGGAGTTTTGCCGACTCATCGACGCCAGGGTCAGCTTGACCTCTGGTTATCATCCGGAATCCAACGGCCAGACTGAACGCCTCAACCAACAGCTGGAAACTGGTCTCCGATGTTTGGTCTCCCAGAACCCCTCATCATGGAGCAAGAACCTGGTCTGGGTGGAGTATGCCCACAATTCCTTGATTACCACAGCCACGGGTATGTCTCCATTCAAGTGTGTTTTTGGTTATGACCCTCCCCTTTTTGCAGACCTGGAGCCGGAGGTCTCTGTTCCAACGGCCCACGCCCTAGTTCGGCGCTGTCGCAGCATTTGGGCTGCCGCCCGCCAAGTTCTGCTTCGCCAACAAGATCGTGTTAAGAAGGCTGCCGATCGTAGGCGTTGTCCTGCCCCAATCTATCGACCCGGACAGCGGGTGTGGCTCTCCACCAAGGATCTCAACCTACAAGTGCCCTGTAGAAAGCTGGCTCCACGGTTTGTGGGTCCATTTCCCGTTACCAAGGTTGTTGGTCCGGCCGCTGTTCGCCTTCGTCTGCCTCGGTCCCTTCGTGTTCATCCTACCTTCCACGTTAGCAAGGTGAAGCCAGTGGTGGATAGTCCACTTGTCCCTCCAACTGTGCCCCCACCGCCGCCCAGAATGATCGGGGGTGGCCCAGTGTACACTGTGCGGGAGTTTCTGGATGTCCGTCGCAGGGGTCGAGGGCGTCAGTTTCTGGTGGACTGGGAGGGGTATGGTCCTGAGGAGCGGGAGTGGATTCCAGAGCGGTACATTTTGGACCAATCTCTCATAAAGGACTTCTACAAGTCTCGTGGTCCTGGACCGTCCAGTGCCGGTCTTTGAGGGGGGGTACTGTAATGTCTTGTGTTTTGCACTTCCTGTTTTATTTTGAAAACGAACTTTCCTCTTGTTTCATGTTTGTTACTTCCTGCCCTAGTGTTTTTCCCACAGCTGTGTATGTCTAATTGTCCCTCATTGTTTCCACCTGAGATCCCCTTCATTCTGTGTTAAATAGTCCTTGTCTCCCCTTGTCCTGTGTCAGAGTGTTTTGGATTATGTTCATGATCGGCCTGTTGGCTTAAACCTTTGTAAAGAACTCTGCATCTGAGTCCTACTTATTGTTGGTTCTTGACAATCTTAACAGTGAGGAAAAAAACTGACAGTAAAAAAGATTCAAAACACATTTTTTCTTGTTTGAAACAATATGCACACAATAGTTTTAGTAAAGTTAGCCTATTTTAAGTTGGTTTTAACTGTTTTTAACGTTGTCCCTTTTGCCAGCACTCAGAATCATCTTCTGACTTCTTAATGATAAAAAAGTGCTTTTCTTGGGCTGAAAATACAATTTTGACATTTTGCTGTTAATTCACTATGAATGGTTTAGTTTGCGCAAAACAAGTTAGAAATGATAAAAAAATGACATTTTTTAGTGGTTTCATTATGTTTAAAAGCAAAATGGGAAAAAAATTTAAGTTTGAAATTTTCTAGTTTTAGCTTAACAATGAGGAAAAAAGCTGGCATTAAAAAAGTTTCAAAACACAATTTTTCTTGTTTGGAACTATATGCACACAATAATTTTAGTAAAGTTAGCCTATTTTAAGTTGGTTTTAATAGAAATGATAAAAACTGAACATTTCTAGTGCTGTTTTTAAGTTTAAAAGCAAAATGGAAAGAATATTCAAGTTTTAAATTTGCTGCTGTCAAAACAACAGGGGAAAAAAAGCTTGCAGTAAAAAAAAGTTTCAAAACACAAAACTTCTTGTTTGGAACTTAATGCACACAATAATTTTAGTAAAGTTAGCCTATTTTAAGTTGGTTTTAATAGTTTTTAACATTCTCCCATTTCCCAGCACTCAGAATCATCTTCTGACTTCGGACTGAGAAAAAATGCTGTTCACATGGGCAGAAAACACAATTTTGACATTTTGCTGTTAACTCACTATGAATGGTCTAGTTTGCACAAAACAAGTTAGAAATGATAAAAACTGAACATTTCTAGTGCTGTTTTTAAGTTTAAAAGCAAAATGGAAAGAATATTCAAGTTTTAAATTTGCTGTTGTCAAAACAACAGGGGAAAAGAAATTGCAGTAAAAAAAGTTTCAAAACACAAAACTTCTTGTTTGGAACTTAATGCACACAATAATTTTAGTAAAGGTTGCCTATTTTAAGTTATTTTTTATCATTTCTAACTTGTTTTGTGCAAATTAAACCATTCATAGTGAATTAACAGCAAAATGTCAAAATTGTATTTTCAGCCCAAGAAAAGCATTTTTTATCAGTGGAAAGTCAGAAGATGATTCTGAGTGCTGGCAAAAGGGACAATGTTAAAAACTTTTAAAACCAACTTAAAATAGGCTAACTTTACTAAAACTATTGTGTGCATATAGTTCCAAACAAGAAAAATTGTGTTTTAAAACTTTTTTACTGCCAGTTTTTTTCCTCACTGTTAAGCTGAAACTAGTAAATTTCAAACCTAAATTTTTTTTTCCATTTTGCTTTTAAACATAAAGAAACAACTAAAAATGGTGATTTTTTTTATCATTTCTAACTTGTTTTGTGCAAACTAAACCATTCATAGTGAATTAACAGCAAAATGTCAAGATTGTATTTTCAGCCCACTTTTTATCAGTAAGAAGTCAGAAGATGATTCTGAGTGCTGGCAAAAGGGACAATGGTAAAAACAGTTAAAACCAACTTAGAATAGGCTAACTTTACTAAATCTATTGTGTGCATATAGTTCCAAACAAGAAAAATTGTGTTTTGAAACTTTTTTACTGCCAGCTTTTCTCCTCACTGTTAAGCTGAAACTAGCAAATTTCAAACTTAATTTTTTTTCCCTTTTTTTTTTTTTTTAACATAAAGAAACCACTAAAAATGGTCATTTGTTTTTTATCATTTCTAACTTGTTTCGTTCAAACTAAACCATTCATAGTGAATTAACAGCAAAATGTCAAAATTTTATTTTCAGCCCAAGAAAACCACTTTTTATCAGTAAGAAATTAGAAGTTGATTCTGAGTGCTGGCAAAAAGGACAATGTTAAAAACAGTTAAAACCAACTTAGAATAGGCTAACTTTACTAAAACTATTGTGTGCATATAGTTCCAAACAAGAAAAATTGTGTTTTGAAACTTTTTTACTGCCAGCTTTTTTCCTCACTGTTAAGCTGAATTTAGCAAATTTCAAACTTTTTTTTTTAACCCATGTTTTTATTAGCTTTCAACAGCAATAACAGAAAAAAGACTTTACAGTAGCCATGGTTTTCTTTTTTTTTTTAAACAAAACAAAACAAAACAAAAAACAAAACAAAAAGATAACGTCATGCAATAAATTTCACCATCTCACACTCTAATAAAGGTCATTTTTATCTGAGGAATCTCAATAAGGAAGCCCAGGCCTCTTCAAAATGTTGAGCTTTACCCCTCAAAACATAGGTTAGCTTTCCAACGTAACGCTTAAAGACATTTCTCTCAGCCAAGATTGTACAGTGGAAACTTCAGTCTCTCTCCAGGATAAGGCGACCATCCTCCTGGCCTGCAGTAGTCCAAAGGTGATGAGAGTTTTCACACCAGATGAAACCCTGAAGTTGTCGGGGTAAATTCCCAAAACACAAAGCTTAGCTGTGTAAAGTATTGGAACACCAGTTATTTCACATAATTTGCAGATTATGCTTTTCCAAAAATCTTGTATTTTAGGGCATTCCCATACACAATGGATCAGGGTTCCTTTTTCAGTCAGACATTTTACACAAGTATCTGGAATGCCAGTAGACCATTTGTTCAGTTTCTCAGGGGTTATGTATGTCCTCATTAATCATTTATGCTGCAAAAGTTTTAATCTAGTATTTATTGTGTGTGTTTGTGCTCTAAAGCATGCCTTTTCCCACTCAGCCTCACCAATATTTTCTTTAATATCTGAATTCCATGCTGTCATTTTATCAAAACTAGATTTCTTGTCTGTAGAAACAAGCATGGCATAAAGTAAAGATATTTGCCGTGTACTGTACATATGTTTCATAACCACACCCTCCAAACATGACAGCTGCAGTGCTTGAGTGTCACAGTGCTTTGATCGAATGAAGTGTTTTAGCTATAAATATTTGAAAAAGTGTTTTCTGGGTACAGAATATTTTGAACAGAATTCATCAAATGACGATAGTTTACCCTCCACATATAAATCTCTAAGTTTTTGCAATCCCTGGTCCGCCCATTTCGTAAAACCTCTGTCTGCTGTGCCCGGTGTAAACTGAGTATTACCCCAGATGGGAGAGAAGTGAGAAATAGAGGACGTGTTGCCAGTATGTTTATGGGCTTTGTCAATTGTGCTTTTAAGAAAAGGATTAGTTGTCTTTTTCAGTAGGCCCTTAAAATCTGCAGAGTAAAGATAAAGATTTAGTGGAAGTACAGAGGATGACTGTTCAAGAGAGACCCATGCTGGTACGGATTGTGTAGAAAAGTAAAACATAGCACGACGTAGCTGAGCAGACCAATAGTACCACTTAAAATTAGGGAGTTGCAAACCCCCTCGGTCATACGGCAAGTACAACAAGTTTAGTCTGAGCCGAGGTTTTCTGTTGTTCCAGAGAAATCTGCAAAACAGGCTGTTGAGTTCTCTGAAGAAGGATTCTGGTAGCGACAGCGGAAGGGACTGAAAAAGATGCAGGAATTTTGGCAGAATAGCCATTTTAATTACATTAATTCGACCAATCAAAGATAGTGGGAGTTTGGTCCACCTTTCAAGTGTATCCTGTACCTCACTCATCAGCGGGTCATAATTAGCTGTAGCAATTGCACCCATCTGAGGAGTAACCCTAATTCCAAGGTAGGTAAATCCATCTTCAGCATTTAAAAATGGTGTATGCATAACCAGATGGGCTCTCTCTTCTTTGTTTAAAAATAATATTGCAGATTTTGAGTCATTAATACTATATCCCAAGAATTGACTGAACTTTCTAATTACCTCCAAGACCGCAGGAATACTAACCGAAAGATTTGATAAAAATAGAATGATGTCGTCTGCATAAAGTGATATTCTATGTTCATATCGTCCAATTGTTATTCCAAAAAGATTTGTCTGGTTTCTAATAGTCAGGGGCTCAATAGCCAAAATAAACAATAGCGGAGATAATGGGCAACCCTGCCGAATGGATCTTTCCAATGTGATTTTTTCCGATATGTTATTATTTGTCATTATGCAAGCTGTGGGACTTGTGTATAATAATTTGATTTAGTTTAAAAAATTTTCTCCAAGTCCGTATCTTGGTAGTACGTTAAATAAGTAAGGCCACTCGATTCTATCAAATGCTTGTCTTGCATCAAGAGATAACAGTGCTGTGTCCTTAGCATTATTCTTGTAATGCATTATGTTTAGGACTTTGTGAATGTTATGAAATCCGTGGCGATTTTGTACAAATCCATTTTGATCATTATGGACTAGGTGTGGAATATGAGGGTCTAATCTTTTGGCGAGAACTTTACAAAGAATTTTGGTGTCTACCCCCATAAGGCTAATTGGTCTGTATGAAGAGCAGTCCGTTTTGTTTTTGTTGGGTTTTAAAATTAATATTATTGTAGCTAGTCTTAAAGTAGGGGGTAAAATATTATTATTCAGGGATTCTTTAAACATGTTCATAAGCAGGGCAATCAAAAGTTTCTGAAAAGTTTTATAAAATTCTATAGTCAAGCCATCGGGACCAGGTGTTTTACCTGAATTAATAGTCTTAATGGCGTCTTGCAGTTCTTGGACAGTGATATCGCTTTCCAAGTCGTCCCTGGTTTTCTCTGTGATGGTTTGAAAGGGGAGAAATTTAAGAAAATCATGTCTTTCAGTGGATGATGGGAGACATTCAGATTTATACAGTGCTTGATAGAATTCTTTAAAAACATTATTTATATTGACTGGATCATCTGTAGTCTGACCTGATGGTGTGGTTATGGTATTGATAGCTCTTTCAGATTTAGCTTTTTTTATTCTCCATGCTAGCAGTTTACTGGCTTTTTCACCCTGATTGTAAAAGTTCTGCTTAAGCCACAGTAAGCTGCTTGCTGCTTTTTCTGGTGATAATTTATTATATTCTGCTCTTAAAGTAATTAATAGCTTTTGTTTCTCAAGGTCATCATCCCTATTTATTTCTTTTTCTAACAAATTTATTTGTTTCTCCAGTTCAACAAATTTTTCCCTTTGTTTTTTGTTTTTAGAACTTGTAAAACCTATTATTTCCCCTCTGATGTATGCTTTCAACGCCGCACATCTTGTACATGCATTGGTCTGATCGGTATTAATTTCAAAATAGTCTTTTATCATTTTCTCTATGTACGTAACAAATTCTGGGTTCTGAAGCCATTGTGTTTGTAGTCGCCATGTAGGAGGGGAAACAGTAAGTTTGTCCACATGTATAGACATGGAAATGGGTGCGTGGTCACTTATTACTATACTATCATACCAACAGTTTGATATCTTTGACACAAGTTCCTGTGACACCAAAAAATAATCAATATGAGATCTGGACTTGTGTATACCTGAGTAACAGGAAAACAATATTTCATTTGGGTTGAACTTCCTCCAAATTTCTATTAAATTTAAATCTGCCATGTATTGCATTATTGTTTCTCTACATTTGTTTTTAAATGATATCTTAGTGGAACGATCAAGTAAAGGGTTTAAAGTACAGTTAGAGTTACAGTTTAAAGTACTGCTTTTTCTGCTGATAATTTGTTATATTCTGCTCTTAAAGTAATTAATAGCTTTTGTTTCTCAAGGTCATTATTCCTGTTTATTTCTTTTTCAAACAAATATATTTGTTTCTCCAGTTCAACAAATTTTTAGCAAATTTCAAACTTAATTTTTTTTCCATTTTGCTTTTAAACATAAAGAAACCACTAAAAATGGTCAATTTTTTATCATTTCTAACTTGTTTTGTGCAAATTAAACCATGCATAGTGAATTAAACAGCAAAATATCAAAATTGTATTTTCAGCCAAAGAACAGCACTTTTTATCAGTAAGAAGTCAGAAGATGATTCTGAGTGCTGGCAAAAGGGACAATGTTAAAAACTTTTAAAACCAACTTAGAATAAGCTAACTTTACTAAAACTATTGTGTGCATATAGTTCCAAACAAGAAAAATTATGTTTTGAAACTTTTTTACTGCCAGCTTTTTTCCTCGCTGTTAAGCTGAAACTACCAAATTTCAAACTTTTTTTTTTTCCATTTTGCTCTTAAAAATAAAGAAACTACTGAAAATGATAATTTTTTTTATTATTTCTAACTTGTTTTGTGCAAACTAAACCATTCATTGTGAATTAACAGCAAAATGTCAAAATTATATTTTCAGCCCAAGAAAAGTTCTTTTTATCAGTAAGAAGTCAGAAGATGATTCTGAGTGCTGGCAAAAGGGACAATGTTAAAAACTTTTAAAACCAACTTAGAATAGGCTAACTTTACTAAAACTATTGTGTGCATATAGTTCCAAAAAAAAAATTGTGTTTTGAAACTTTTTTACTGCCAGCTTTTTTCCTCACTGTTAAGCTGAAACTAGCAAATTTCAAACTTAAGTTTTTTTTTTTCCATTTTGCTTTTAAACATGAAGAAACCACTAAAAATGGTAATTTGTTTTTTATAATTTCTAACTTGTTTTGTGCAAATTAAACCATTCATAGTGAATTAACAGCAAAATGTCAAAATTGTATTTTCAGCCCAAGAAAAGCACATTTTATCAGTAAGAAGTCTGAAGATGATTCTGAGTGCAGGCAAAAGGGACAATGTTAAAAACAGTTAAAAACAACTTAGAATAGGCTAACTTTACTAAAACTATTGTATGCATTTAGTTCCAAACAAGAAAAAATGTGTTTTGAAACATGTCTTCCTTCACTGTATCCATGAACCTCCTCTTTGGTCTTCCTCTAGTCCTCCTTCCTGGTGGTTTCAAATCCAGAATCCTTCTTCCTATGTACTCTTTCTCTCTCCTCTGCACATGTCCAAACCATCTCAGTCTTGCCTCTCGGCCTTTATCCCCAAAACCTTTAACATGTGCTGTTCCTCTAATCCTGTCCAATCTAGTCACTCCCAGAGAGATCCTCAGGATCTTCATCTCTGTTACCTCCATCTCTGCTGCCTGTCTTTTCTTCAGTGCCACTGTTTCTAGACCAAACAGCATGGCCGGTCTCACCACGGTTTTGTACACTCTCTCTTTCATTCTAGCTGAAACTCTTCTGTCCCACATTACACCTGATACTTTCCTCCACCCGTTCCAGCCTGCCTGAACACGCTTCTTCACCTCTCTTCTACACTCTCCATTGCTCTGGACTGTTGATCCTAGATACTTAAAATCTGGGAGGAGTGTGGGGACTGCACCAAGGATCTGCTCTGAGCCCTTTGCTGTTTGCTGTGGTGATGGACAGGCTGACAGACGAGGTCAGACAGGAATCTTCATGGACAATGATGTTTGCAGATGACATTGTGATCTGTAGTGAGAGCAGGGAAGAGGTGGAGGAAAAGCTGGAGAGGTGGAGGTTTGCACTACAAAGAAGAGGAATGAAGATTAGTCAGAGTAAAACAGAGTACGTGTGTGTGAATGAGAGGGATCCAAATGGAAAAGTGAGGTTACAGGGAGAAGAGATAAAGAAGGTGGAAGATTTTAAGTATCTAGGATCAACAGTCCAGAGCAATGGAGAGTGTGGAAAAGAGGTGAAGAAGCGTGTTCAAGCAGCCTGGAACGGGTGGGGGAAAGTATCAGGTGTGATGTGTGATAGAAGAGTTTCAGCTAGAATGAAAGGAAAAGTGTACAAAACCGTGGTGAGACCGGCCATGCTGATTGGTCTAGAGACAGTAGCACATAAGAAAAGACAGGAAGCAGAGATGGAGGTAGCAGAGATGAAGATGCTGAGGATCTCTCTGGGCGTGACCAGGATGGACAGGATCAGAGGAACAGCACATGTTAGAGGTTTTGGAGATAAAGTCCGAGAGGCCAGGCTGAGATGGTTTGGACATGTACAGAGAAGAGAGACCGAGTACATCAGCAGAAGGATGCTGGGTTTGGAACCACCAGGAAAGAGGACTAGAGGAAGACCAAAGAGGAGGTTCATTGATACAGTGGAGGAAGACATGAAGATAGTTGGCGTGACCGAAGAGGATAAAGCAGATAGGGTTAGATGGAAGAAATTGACTTGCTGTGGCGACCCCTGAAGGGAAATGCCCAAAGGAGAAGAAGAATCAGCAAAATGTCAAAATCATGTTTTTAGCCCCTGACCAGCAGTTTTTTACAGCCAGAAGTCAGAAGATGATTCTGAGTGCTTGCAAAGGGGAGAATGTTAAAAACTGTTAAAACCAACTTAGAATAGGCTAACTTTATTAAAACTATATTGTGTGCATTTAGTTCCAAACATTGAATTATTTCCAAGTGGAGGGGTTTAAGTATCTTGGGGTATTGTTCACAAATGGGGGAAGGATGGAGATTGACAGACGGATCAGTGCCACCTCCGCAATAATCAGGACGCTGCATCAATCCGGTACAATAAAGAAAGAGCACAGCGGAAATGCAAAGCTCTTAATTTATCTCACTGGTGAGGTGTTTTGGGAACGTCCGGGAGGAGACACAGCGGTAGACCCCAAAGCTGCTGGAAAGACTATGCCTCACAACTGGCTGGAGAAAGCCTCCCAGGTGGGTTGGAGGACGCGACCGGGGGGAGAGAGGCTTGGGCTTTTCACGCGACGTCATCAACCTAGAAGTATGCATCCAGTGTTTTAAAGACTCACTATTCATTTCAATTTATTATGACAATAAAAAATCTTGAATCTAGCTTAAAAATAGCCCTTATTAATCATTTGGCATTAAAATGATTAATGAATAAAAAACATTTTATCTGTGGTTCGTGGAGTCCAAATAAAACAGCTTGACTTAAATTAAACAAAACATGGAAAACTTGTCATGGAAAAACAACTTAGAAAAAGGCCAAAATTAATAATAAAACTATGTTTTAAACTTAGCTTAAATGAAAAAAAACTTGTTTGAATTCCCAGCAACCAGCCTTTTTAGTCACTGTTGCAGAGCTGTTATTATGTACTCACAGAGGATGGAAGAGAACATTTATGTAGCTTTTAAATTTACTTTGATTCTGCCTTCGAATCATAAAGCAAATGACAGTAAAGTGTTGAGGTTCATTATGATATGCTAAGAGGTGAGGTGGATAATGACAGAAAAGTGTTGTGATAGATTTTGTTGCCACATCATAATGTAAATGCAAAGTTACCAGACCTGGGTCAGGTAAATAAATTGAACATATGGGCTGAATTAAACATTTATTAGGCTTTTTTTAGAAAATCCCAGCATTCAATCACTTAGGTATAACTATCAATACATTATCAGAAAATCTTATCAATCAGTCACTCAGGTATTCTTCAATCATTACATCATCCTCCACATGGTCAGGAATTTTTTGAGAAAGAAACGCCAATTCCCCATCACGCTCCAACTGCTTGCCGATTGGTTGAAAGAAACATGGCACCCTTCCATCACAATCCAGCTGTTCATTGATTGGTTGGAAGAAACAAGCCAATCCACCATCATTGATTGGCGGCAAGCGATGGTGCTCATTCTTCCCCTCCTGTTCCTTATCCGGCATTTCGCTGCACATATCGCTTAATGTGTCCTGTTTGGTTCTGAGATCAAACAAACAGATCAGTGTTACAATTCAGGAACAAAAAATAGCAATGTTAATTTTTTTTTTTGGCAACATTGGTGATGAGGGCAGAAAACAAGTAGATTTTTTCATACCCATTTGCTGCCAGTATTCAAGTTTCTTTTTCAGTTTATTTTAAAATAAACAATTGTCCAGTTATTTATTTTTTTTTAATTAAAAGAGCCATGCCTCATCACATAAAGCTAGGGTGCCCAACCTTTTTTGTCTCAAGGTAAACTTTTCAAATATGAACCTCCTGAGATCTACCAATCCTGTGTTCTGAAATTTTTTTCATTCCCTGGAATTTCTTCATATCCTCAGTAGTGTGCATGCTCAAACTATGATGTCACGAAACGTCACGAGAATAGGAACGTAAACTTTTCAGGCGAGTCTGACAATTCTTCATTCCTGTCGCAAAACTTGATAGTCGCGCAAATCAGAAGCGGAAAGAGACGGACTGCTGCCGTTAGAGACAGAATGCCGCCGCTGTGCTTTTCATTTTCACCAACAGAAATATGAAAGTCTATTTCCTTACATTTTCGTCTTGTCAAAAGGTAATAATGATGAACATGGTAAAGTACTTGGAACGCAAAGAGCTCGTGAGTACTGGCATATCACAATTTGACGATCGTCCAGAGTCATACAGAGCATGGAAGTTCGCCTTCTCCAACACTATCCACGATTTGGATCTCACTGCCAGTGAAGAGTTGGATCTACTATCGAAATCGCTTGTTAAAGAATTATCTGGCTATGTCAAGCGATTAAGAGCAGTTCATATTGACAATCTTAAAGGCTGCACTGAAAATGACCACCTGGGATAGACTCGATGAATGCTACGGTGCCCCAGAGGTTATAGAAAGCGCTCTCTTCAAGAAGTTAGACGGCTTCCCTAAAATACAAACAGGGACAATTACAAACTAAGAGAGCTAGGAGATCTCTTGATGGAGCTACTTTCAGCAAAAAATAAGTACTTATCTGGTTTGACATACAGTATTATAAATATAATTTAAATAATATTATATTTATACTATATATCTATATAATATATAATATTATATAGCTGAATGCTTGCTAAATATATTGTGTCAAGTCGCCGAGTTGACAATACTGCTTCATTTACTTTTTTCCTGACAGACCTGGCGGTGTTATCGGTAGACCCCAATCAACTGGTTGGATACCCCCAACATAAAGGAATACCTATATAAATTTTTGTTGGATTTGTCAAAGTTCCTGACTTCCCAGAATACAATGCTTTTTTTTTTATCTCTCTTACTCTTCGGACCTTTTTGGTATCATTGGAAGCTTTATCTAAATCATAAAATGTGGCTTCTGTCAGACACAGCAGCAGACATGTCACACATCAGTTCTCCTTGTTTTGATATCTCTACTTACTAAGGTGATCTGGCGACAGAGACTACCTGCTTCTTCTCTGTATTTGGACTATGGACTGGGACTAACTGTCTCTCATCTGTATGTAGTACACGGACTGAGTCTACTTCTTCTGTATGACATTCATTGACTGAGACTACCTGTCTCTCCTTCAGGGGAAGGATGGCTCAGAGAGTAGGGTGACCGCCCTGTAACCGGAGGGTTGCCGGTTCGATCCCCCGCCAGGAGTTCATGCCGAGGTGTCCTTGAGCAAGACACCGAACCCCCAATTGCTCCTGATGGTGGTTTGCTCCTTGCATGGCAGCATCCCCATCAGGTATGAATGTGTGTGTGAATGGGTGAATGTGAGCTACACTGTAAAGCGCTTTGAGTGCCGATGCAGGTAGAAAAGCGCTATATAAGTAGAGTCCATTTACCATTTGTATGATGTCTATGGACTGAGACTACCTGTCTCTCCTTTGTATGATGTCTATGGACTGAGACTACCTGTCTCTCTTCTGTATTTGGTCCATGGAGTGAGACTGCCCGTCTCTCCTTTGTATGATGTCTATGGACTGAGACTACCTGTCTCTCTTCTGTATGATGTCTATGGACTGAGACTGCCTGTCTCTCCTCTGTAGGATGTCCATGGATTAAGACTACCGGTCTCTCTTCTGTATTTGGTCCATGAAGTGAGACTGCCTGTCTCTCCTCTGTATTTGGTCCATGGAGTGAGACTACCTGTCTCTCCTCTGTATGATGTCTATGGACTGAGACTACCTGTCTCTCTTCTGTATTTGGTCCATGGACTAAGACTACCGGTCTCTCTTCTGTATTTGGTCCATGGAGTGAGACTGCCTGTCTCTCCTCTGTAGGATGTCCATGGACTGAGACTACCTGTCTCTCTTCTGTATTTGGTCCATGGACTGAGACTGTCTGTCTCTCCTCTGTATGATGTCAATGGACTGAGACTGCCTGAACCTGTTCTGCCAGAACAGAGGTTCTGTATGTGGTCCATAGACTGAGGGCAACTAAAAAACAGATTTTAAAGGGCATTTGATTGAGTATTGTTTCATTTACTATCAGACAGTCCAAAGTTGTTGATAAAGAGAAAGACAGATATATACTGTACCTATTAAGGCATTTCCGTTGAGATATTTGGCCCACATCTTGAACAAAACGAGTTTGGTCTAAGAAGAAAAACAAGAAAATCCAAATGTATACATACATTGCTAGTGTTTTTCAACCGGTTTCATGCCAAGGTATATTTTTCCATCAAAAAAAAAAAATCATGAGGCACAACACCAACCAAAACTGTTAAAGAATATTCTCTACAGCCGCTTAGATTAACAATACAGTGGTATGAGAAAGTTTCGACACCCGCTCTAAAGTTGTATTATATTGGACTTTGACCTCGCACAAAATTATCTTGATGTCATCTCCTTCATTTGCCGATATAAAATTAAATCAATTGTGGAAAAAAAACTAAAATGTGGACCCCTTTTCATTTTGTTGCTTTAATGGCCTGCAACCAATCATCACAAGATAATTGGACACACAAAGTTGGTTTGGTGAGTTTGTTAAGCCTTAAACTTAGTTGACACGTGCACATCCAATAATGACAAAAGGTATTTAAGATGGCCAAATGTCAGTTCTCATTTTGTTTGACTCTACCCTTTACTCATTCCATGAACTGAAGTGCCATCCCATTCCTATATATAGAATTATATCATAGAATTCAATATGATGTCGGTCCACCTTTTCCAGCTATTACAGCTTCAACTCTTCTGGGAAGACTGTCCACAAGGTTGAGGAGAGTGTTTATAAGAATTTTTGACCATTCTTCCATAAGAGCACCGGTGAGGTCACACATGTTGTCACACATGTTGTCATAATGTTGGTCGAGAAGGCCCGGCTCTCAGTCTTTGCTCTAATTCATCCCAAAGGTGTTCTATCGTGTTCAGGTCAGGACTCTGTGCAGGCCAGTCAAGTTCATCCACACCAGACTCTGTCACCCACGTCTTTATGGACCTTACTTTGTGCACTGGTGGAAGTGGAAGGGGCCCGCTCCAAACTGTTCCCACAAAGTTGGGAGCAGGGAATTGTCCAAAATGTTTTGGTATCCTGAAGCATTCAATGTTCCTTTCACTGGAACTAAGGGGCCAAGCCCAGCTCCTGAAAAACAACCCCATACCATAATTCCTCCTCCACTAAATTTCACAGTTGGCACAATGCAATCTGAAATGTACCGTTCTCCTGGCAATCTCCAATCCCAGACTCGTCCATCAGATTGCCAGATGGAAAAGCGTGATTCATCACTCCAGAAAACACGTCTCCACTGCTCTAGAGGCCAGTGGCGGCGTGCTTTACACCATTGTATCCGACGCCTTGCATTGCACTTGTGATGCACTCTGTGATGTGTGGCTTGGCTGCAGCTGCTCGGCCATGGAAACCCATTCCATGAAGCTCTCTGCGTACTGTACTTGGGCTAATCTGAAGGTCACATGAAGTTTGTAGCTCTGTAGCAATTGACTGTGCAGAAAGTCGGCGACCTCTTTGCACTATGCGTTCAGCATCCGCTGACCCCTCTCCGTCACTTTACGTGGCCTACCACTTCGTGGCTGTTGTTCCCAAACGCTTTCATTTTGTTATAATAGAGCTGACAGTTGACTGTGGAATATTTAGGAGCGAGGAAATTTCACGACTGGATTTGTTGCACAAGTGGCATCCTATGACAGTTCCACGCTGGAATTCTCTGAGCTCCTGAGAGCAGCCCATTCTTTCACAAATGTCTTGTTTCACAAACTGCATGCCTGAGTGCTTGAATTTATACACCTGGGGCCAGGCCAAGTGATTAGAACACCTGATTCTGACCATTTGAATGGGTGAGCGAATACTTTTGGTAATATAGTGTAATATAGTGGACTGATTATATAAATTGAATTTTTGCATGGTGGCAAAAGAACACGGCATTCAAAGAAAAACACCTGCTTTCCACAGTAAAATTTGGTGGAGGTATCATCTTGTTGTGGGGGTGTGTGGCCAGTGCTGGTACCTGGAATATTGTTAATATTGAGGGTTGCATGGATCTACTCAGAATCAGCAGATTATTGAGAATAATGTACAACAGTCTGTCACAAAGTTGAAGGTGCACCAAGGTGGGTGCATCAACCAACCAATGACCCAAACATTGCTCAAAATCTACTCAACCAATGTCTTGGAATGGCCATCCTCGTCCCCAAATGTGAATATCATTGAGAATTTGTGGGCTGGGTTAAAGAGGCCGTCTATGCTTAGAATCCTTCAAACATTACTGAATTGCAGAGGTTTTATCAGGGAGGAATGGGCGAAAATACCATTATCCATGATCTAGACGCTCATTGGTGGTTACAGAAAGCGTCTGCAGGCTGTTATTTTTGCAAAAGGAGGCTGAAAAATATCATTTTTCTATTAATGTGCCCAAATTTATGCACAAGCCTTTTTTGTTTTAGGGAATGTTGCACATTTTATGTTATCCCAACAAACCTCATCTCACTGCTGAAATATGATTGTGTTCATAACTTACTTCTTCTTCTTTCGGCATTTCCCTTCAAGGGTTGCCACAGCCAGTCAGTTTCTTCCATCTAACCCTATCTGCTGCATCCTCTTTGGTCACACCAACTATCTTCAGGTCTTCCTTCACTGCATTCATGAACCTCCTCTTTGGCCTACCTCTTATCCTCTTTCCTGGTGGTTCCAAATCCAGCATCCTTCTTCCAATGTACTCTCTGTCTCTCTTCTGTACGTGCCCAAACCATCTCAGTCTGGCCTCTCGAACTTTATCCCCACAACTTCCTGATGTACTCATTTCCAATCCTGTCCGTCCTGGTCACTCCCAGAGAGATCCTCAGCATCTTCATCTTTGCTACCTCCATCTCTGTTTCCTGTCTTTTCCTCAGTGCCACTGTCTCTAGACCAAACAGCATGGCCGGTCTCACCACGGTTTTGTACAGTTTCCCTTTCATTTTAGCTGAAACTCTTCTATCACACATCACACTTGATACTTTCCTCCACCCGTTCCAGCCTGCCTGAATACGCTTCTTCACCTCTCTTCCACACTCTCCATTGCTCTGGACTGCTGATCCTAGATACTTAAAATCTTCCACCTTTTTTATCTCTTCTCCCTGTAACCTCACCTCACTCAACCTGTCTTACTCTGACTAATCTTCATTCCTCTTCTTTGTAGTGCAAACCTCCACCTCTCCAGCTTTTCCTCCACCTCTTCCCTCCTCTCACTACAGATCACGATGTCATCTGCAAACATCATTGTCCATGGGGATTCCTGTCTGACCTCGTCTGTCAGCCTGTCCATCACCACAGCAAACAGCAAAGGACTCAGAGCAGATCCCTGATGCTGTCCCACCCCCACACTGAACTCCTCTGTCACACCTACAGCACACCTCACCACTGTCTTACAGCCCTCATACATGTCCTGGACCACTCTAACATCCTTCTCTGTCACACCAGACTTCCTCATACAATACCATAGTTCTTCTCTAGGTACCCTGTCATACGCTTTCTCTAGATCTACGAAGACACAGTGCAGCTCCCTCTGGCCTTCTCTGTACTTCTCTATCAGCATCCTCAAGGCAAATACTGCATCTGTAATGCTCTTTTTGGGCATAAAACCATACTGCTGCTCATAAATTCTTACTTCAGACCTTAGCCTAGCTTCGACAACTTTTTCCCATAACTTCATTGTTTGACTGATGAGTTTTATTCCTCTGTAGTTACCACAACTCTGCACATCTCCCTTGTTCTTAAAAACAGGAACCAGCACACTTCTCCTTCATTCATCAGGCATCTTCTCACTTTCTAATATCCTGTTAAACAGCCCAGTCAGAAACTCTACTGCCACCTCACCTAAGCACTTCCATACTTCTACCGGGATATCATCAGGACCGAGAGCCTTTCCACTCTTCATCCTCTTCAGTGCCATCTTTATTTCTACCTTACTCCTCACCTCCTCCATCACCGTGTGGTACGCTGGAGCCACAGCCAGGGACAAACACAGACTGCAGCGCATTGTGCGCTCCGCAGAGAAGGTGATCGGCTGCAGCCTTCCATCTCTCGAAGACCTGTACGTCTCCAGGACTCGGGGGCGTGCAGGTCGGATAGCAGCTGACCCTTCCCACCCTGGACATGGACTTTTTGAGCGACTCCCCTCGGGCAGGAGGCTCCGGTCCATTCGGACCAGAACGTCCCGCCACAAAAACAGCTCCTTCCCTTCTGCCGTTGGACTTATGAACTCTTTATAACCTGGATCCCCACATCTCTTAGTCACTTCCCTCTTGTCACTTTACTATCTTTATTATTTTCTATGACATTGCACTACTTTTCTTTTTCTTCTGAGCACTCTTAGTTTTGTAAAAATTATTATTATTTTTATTTATTTTATTTTTATTATTTTTATTTTATATGTTTGCACACCTGTATCAAAACAAGTTCCTAGTCTCTGATATTTTTCACTGACATGGCAATAAAAGCATTCTGATTCTGATTCTAATCCTAGCCACTTTCCGGTCCACTATGGTAACGTCTTCTACTCTTTGTTCTCTTTCATTTTCTTCATTCATCAACTTTTCGAAGTACTCTTTCCATCTTCCCATCACATTACTGCTATCTGTCAAAAGACATCCATTCCTGCCTTTAGGCCCCCTAACTTGCTGCACATTCTTTCCATCTTTGTCTCTCTGTCTTGCCAATCTGTATAGGTCCATCTTTCCCTCCTTGCCTTTCAGCCTAGCGTATAGGTCATCATAGGCTACTTGTTTTGCCTTTGCCACCTCTACTTTAACCTTACGCTGTGTCTCCCTATACCCTTGCCTACTCTCCTCAGTACTCTTAGTGTCCCACTTCTTCTCAACAAGCCTCTTTCTTTTGATACAATCCTGCACCTCCTCATTCCACCACCACGTTTCTCTATCTATTTTCCTTCCAGATGACACACCAAGTACTCTCTTGCCTGCCTCCCTGATCACATTAGCTGTAGTTGTTCAGTCATCTGGAAGCTTCTCCTGTCCACCAAGAGCCTGTCTCAACTTCTTTATAAAGTTCAAGCAGCACTCTTCCTTTTTCAGTTTCCACCATTTGGTCTTCTGCACTCCCTTCATCTTTTTAAACTTCCTCACTGCTAGAGTCATCTTACACACAACCATCCTATGCTGTTTGGCTACACTGTCTCCTGCTACAACTTTGCAGTCACTGATCTCTTTCAGATTACATCGCCTACACAAAATGTAATCAACCAGTGTACTCCTTCCTCCACTCTTATAAGTCACCCTGTGTTCCAGCCTTTTCTTGAAGAAAGTATTCACTATAGCCATTTCCATTCTTTTTGCAAAGTCGATCACCATCTGTCCTTATGCATTCCTGTTCTGGAGACCAAACCTGCCCATCACCTCCTCATCATCTCTGTTTCCTGCACCAACATGGCCATTAAAGTCTGCTCCAATAATAACTCTCTCACTTACAGGGATGCTCTGAATCACCTCATCAATGTCTGACCAGAATTTCTCTTTCTCCTCGATGTCACATCCTACTTGTGGGCATACACACAAACAATGTTTAACATCACCCCTTCAATTTCTAGCTTGAGGCTCATCACCCTGTCTGACCTTCTTTTTACCTCCAGAACATTCCCAACAAACTCTTCCTTCACATAACTCCTACACCATTCCTCCTCCTGTCGACACCGTGATAGAACAACTTGAACCGCGCTCCTAGACTTCTAGCCCTGCTACCTTTCCATCTAGTCTCCTGGACACACAGGATGTCGGCTTTCCTTCTCTGCATCATGTCAACTAACTCTACCACTTACTTGATATATCAAAATTAAGTTATGAATTAAAACCTGAATGATTGGGGAATAGAAAAAATACCAACGGTGCCCAAACTTTCTTATACCACTGTATAGTGATTCTCTAAATACAGTAGGAACCAAATCAACACATCAAAACATATTTTGTCATCTTTTATGATCCTTCATTTAAGTAAAAAAGTGCAGTTATTTTTTTTCTCTTGCAGAAAATGTAAGATTTCATTAGAGTTTCCAATTTTTCTGTTTTTAAAACAACCTAAATTTTCTGTTAATGTTCCAAAAACATGTAGAAAATACGATCCACTAGCTGGAGTAGTTTTGAGGAGGGATGGACAGCAGCATTCAACAAAAAAGCATAGAAGATTGGGTTGCTATGGTTATGGTTAACCTCACAGGACCGCCGTGCCAGTCTCTAAATACAAGATTTCTGTTTTTATTTTAGACGGGGTAGTGTCGCTATCAAGGGAGCCGCGCGTTCCAAATAAAATTTTGAGAGACACAGGAGTTCTGGATTATTTTATTGTGGAGTCTGTGTTGCCATTTTCAGCACAGCCTGATAGAGATAGTTGTGTTCTGATCCGGGGAATGGGTTTAGTTCCCTTTTTGTCTCCTTTGCATAAAGTTAGGTTAACCTGTGGTCTGGTAGAGGGTGATGTAGTGGTTGATGTTTGACCTACGTTACCAGTGGAGGGAGTTCACATGATTCTGGGAAACAATCTGGCAGGTAGTAAGGTGTGGGCGGATGGCAGACCTAACATCTTCAAGAAGAAGCTTCTGGATACTACTGCTGGTAATAATCCCTACTGCTTTGTGGACTTCTGTAGAGAAAAGCATGCAGCTGCTTTGTTAGCAGACATGGATTAAACGAGCATTATGGGTAAGGAGATAAAAATGAACTAGGCCATAACGCAACTGGTTGGAAGAGAGGCACAAGTAAGCGTTTTTGTGTTTCCCTCATTTTTGTCTCAGACCCAGAGCCGGTCTGTGACAAGACTGATAAAAATAAATAAATTTGCTTTAATACAATTTTTACACAAACTCCATAAGATCAACCAAAACAATATTTGGTAATTACCAAAACCTCAATCACTGTACAAGGTGAAATGGGATCATTACGCACAGCACACTTGACAATCTTTCACAGTACACTAGTGCGCCGCGAAACACTGATTTAAAAACGCTAATTTATACAGTATGGACATAGTAATACCAATACATGTCAAAGGGTAATTTGAGAACTTACATTGGTTATGGCCAGAATAATTGACTTTGTTAAGGTATGGCAGCATTTGTGTCTGCAAACTCACAGCTGACAAACAAGAGGTCCTAAACAGATCCTGGACTGCAAAGCAGTTCTCTCTGAACTGGAAAGAAAAATCATATTCAGAATCAATCAGGGCCTTCAACTAAAAAGTAAGCAAAGACATAAAAAAATGGTGTGTGTTCTTTCCAATACAACCTATTGTTTTTTTTGTTTTTTTTTTAAATATACTTTATTAATCCCTCACCGGGAAATGTGTGTGCTGCAGGCTGCCACCTATGACGGCACCAATGGTGGGAGAAATGGTGTCTTCTCCAAGGACCCTAGACGTGAACTCAGTGGGATTCGAACGTGCAAACTTCCGGTTAACTTCTGGTCCGCGGGTGAACACTCTACTGACAGTGGCTCAGTGGTCTCCCCTCTAACAGTCTCCCCTCTAACAGAGGAGAGACAGTGGCTCAGTGGTTAGTGCAAAAAAAAAAAAGGGGGGATGTATTAAGTCAACTTCTATGATGTATGTACTGTTGTCCAACTTCAGCTGTTTTTTTTTTTTTATTATTTATTTATTTATTTCGGTCACAGTGCAACCTCATATCAATGAAATAAAGAAAACAACCATATTCCAGCAAAGGACCGAAAAGGTAACGGCTGAAGCAAACGCTTATTACGCCGACCCTTTTTTTTTTTTTTTATGTCATTTTAGCAACACTCACGAGTAGATGTTGGAAATGTGAAAGCTACATGTTTTGGTCATGCACACATCCTGTTATTACTGCAGCGTTTGAAACCAAAATTGGACTTTGGTTTAAAAAAGAAAAAAAAAGCGTGTAGATTTTTAAAAAAAATTAAACATTTCTAATATCAAATAAGTACATTTATTGTCAAATATTTCTGAGGTTTAAGAAATATAGTTAGTTTAGTTTGTAACTAGGGCTGCAGCTAACGATTATTTTGGTAATCGATTAATCTGCCGATTATTGTTGGATCACATTTGAAAACAAGAAACATTTAACAATTCTGGATTCGCAAATTTAACCTTGTTCAGAAGTATCGTACAAAAAAATGCCGCAGATTAACGTGAGAAAAAATATACAAAAACATTCAAGTTGTGAAGGATTAGTGCAAAAAAAACCAACAAAAAAAACACCATCTGTACTGTAAAAATAGTAACTTAAATGGGTCCATCTTTACCACTTATAATATAACAAACACATCAGTGCTTACAGATCTACTAATTAGTAAAGAGGTGCCCAACTAACAGCACTCATTTTTTTTGTGGGATTCTTTTTTTGTCATTCTTTGCGGTGTAGAGGAGGGGGTCTTGTATCCTGGATTGAATTTAGCGATCTTTTTTTTTAAACCCCTCGTCTTCCTACTGACAGCGGCCTCATATCGGACACATTCATTTACAAAATAAGAGTCCCTGAGAGAAGCGCTCTGCTGCGGAGTGCAACCGTTTTCCACAGAAAAAAGTCCATGTTGGGTTGTTTTTGTTTTTTTTTTGCAGACAATAAAAAGTGTATTTAGCGACCTGTAAAATTGTTTTCATTAGAAATAACATCGTGTTGTATCGCTCCGGTTTGCCGTCTCCCGCTTCGAATCCGACATGTTTTTTTTTTTCAGATATTCGTGCAGCGTCGTTATGCTTCTGTTCAGAAACGTGTGCGTTTCGCAAACTTTGCATATTAACGTGAGTCTTTTTCAAATTTAGCGGAAAATGATCCAAACTTTTCTTTCCGCCATCTTGTTGAGTCTGCCTGATCACGTGAGGCAGGGTGAAATAAAGGCCAATGATTGGCTGCTATCTTCTTCCCCTCCTATTTTGGTAGCTCGCATCGTCAATTTTCTCTCTACTGCCCCACGTGGAGACCAATTTAAGTGCAGTTGACAGTAAAAACTTTTTAGACGATTAATCGACGACCAAATTAGTCGACAACTATTTTGATAATCGATTATAATCGATTAAATCGATTAACTGTTTCAGCCCTATTTGTAACTAATTCTTCTTCTCTTCTCTCTCCGGCATTTCCCTTCAGGAGTCGCCACAGAAGTCAGTTTCTTCCATCTAATCCTGTCTCCTGCATCCTCTTCAGTCACGCCAACTATCATGAATTCATGAACTGTCTGCACAACACACCTATGTTTTTATTTTTTTTATTTTTAAACAAATAACCTGCACCATTCTCAGTAATAAAGCCACAATTGTTAAAGTAAGCATATTTGTTTTTCTTTGCTTTTTTACCTAAAACTAGACTAAAAACAATTTTAACTCTTTGCCGACTAAAACTAGACTAAAACTCTTGAGTTTTCGTCAACTAATATTTGACCAAAACTAAAATATATAGAGATGACTAAAATGAGACTAAAACTTTAATTTTTGTTCCAAAGACTAAAACTCAGATGGCTGCCAAAAGCAACATTGGATAAAGAAGAGGAGAACGGAAGCCAAAGAGGAAGGTTATGGATGAATGGAAAGAGAGTACTTGGTGTGAGAGAAGAGGCTAGTGGAAACAGGATAAAATTTAGGAGTCTGACTTGCTTTGGCAATCCCAAAAGGGAAAGATTTTTCTTTATTTAGTTTGCCCATCCATATTTTATTTTACATGTTTTTCTGTACAAGTAAGGAAATGTAAATATTTCCCAACATAACTTTGTTCATTTGGATCTGAGCCCTGTGTAAAGAGAAAATAGGTGTGTTTCTGGTTTAAATATTATTAAACTGACCTACCTGAAACATATGTAAAAGTTTTTTGTAAATGGAAAAAACAAGCCTGCTTATTTAATGAACCCTAATTGTTCTTTATTAAAAAAAAAAAAAAAGTCAAAGTGGACATGTCTAGGACAGTTTATTTAAAGAGAACAGCATTTATTGTAACTGCACGTTACCAAAAATGCTTTACAGTTTGCATGCCATTTACCCATTTGGGAGGCATAACTCCGTGGTAGAGTAGCTGTCTTTGAAACAAAGAGTTGCAGGTTTGATTCCCGCCATGAGCTCACAGTTAAATGTCCCTGGAAAATATACCTAACCCCCAAATAGATCCACCACCGTCACTGTCATTACTGCCCGCTGTGGTGTTTTGCAGTACGGAATAACTATGAGAGATTAATTAAGTATGATTAATGATTTTGATCCATACCCACCTTTACACTGATGGAGAAGCAGCCAGGTAAGAAGCTCAACCACTAATCACCTGGAGAGTCTTACGACTCCAAGATCACCAAACATCAAACAAAGAACATCTGAAAACATTAGAAATTTGAGTCTTACCTTTTGGGAGATCAGTAACCACCTGGGTTTCTGAAGTGGTCGAAAGCCCACAGAAACCTGGTGTGAGTTTGCGTGAAGAAGCCCTCTTGTAGCCACTAGTGACTCATAATGTCCCATCACATTGCGAGCCTAAGATTTAAAAAAAAAAAAAAAAAAAAAAATTAACCAGCTTGTTGAACAAAGTTTATCAAGTTTGATCCTGAAAAGAATGTAATGTGAGTTAGAAATTTTGAACTTTGAATGCTAAAATGTATGACAACTACCAATCAGAGACAATGCTCCTATGCCTCTAACATGGCTGAAAATGAAAAATAATGATGGTTTAGCTTCTGAGCCCACACACTCGCCTGATATTGTTAGGTTTTAAATTTTTTTACATAACTTTTTTACATAACAGATTAGTCAAACAAACAAAAAAAAAATAAAATGTATACTTTATCCCTCGCCAGGGAAATTTGTGTGCTGCATTACACCGCAGCAGGCTGCCACGACAGCACCAATGGGTGGGAGAAACGGGGGTTAGGTGTCCTCCCCAAGGACACCGAGACATGAGCTCAGTGAGATTCGATCCAGCAAACTTCCGGTGAACTATCGCCTCCCCCTTATAATGGTGCAAGGGGCCCTGCACCAACACCTCCCCTGCAACAATGGTGGTGCTATTGGTATTGCATTGCATGAAAATGTCTTCAACGGTCTTTTCTGCCAAGCGAAAGCAAATACTCCAAACCACAATCTTTGTGCACAAAGGATGTCAAAATAAGCCAGATAGCGACCCCAAATCTAGTGGAATTTAAATGGTTTGTCCTTTAAGCAAAGTGAAGGCCTCCATTGCTAATGTTTACAACAATTTGTAAGCATTGTTGAGAAGAAGCAAAATTTGAGATTCACTGAGACACTATCCATTTTTGTGCACCGTGCATCAGTATCACTACATGAATTTTATCTTGTAACTGTTCGGAGGGGAGATAATTATGCTCAGCCTGTAGTTCATGAAGTTTAAGTATGGTAAATGTAGTCTAAGTATGGCATCCAGATATGGTATCTAAAATGGGTGGAATAAGCCTAATGTGTACCCAGATGTGTCTTTCTTAAAAGACTCGTCTCATTGTGTCTATTATGAAATGATTTACAAGTCAATCTACTTTCCAAGCCTAACCTAATGTCACCAACTATGGGTGGTGACCGAAAGAATGAGATTGCGGATACAAGCAGCTGAAAAGAGCTTTCTCCGCAAAGTGGCGGGGCACTCACTCTGAGATCAGGTGAGGAGTTCTGCCATCAGGGAGGAGTTCGGTGTCGAGCCGCTCCTCCTCCAGGTCGAGAAGCCAGATGGGCTCGTTCGGGCATCTGGTCAGAATGGCACCCGAGCGCTTCACTGGTGAGGCGTTTTTGGGCATGTCCCACCAGGAGGAGACCAAGAGGCAGACCCTGGATCCACTGGAGAGAGTATGTCTCACAGCTGGACAGGGAACACCTCAGGATCCTACCGGGTGAGCTGGAGGATGCAGCTGGGGTGAGAGAAACCTGGGCTTCCCGTCTGAGGATGTTGCTCCCGCGACCCGGCCCCGGAGATGCGGAAGATGACGGAACGGAATAAAATGATTCAGGTCCTCAATTAAGAACTTTTCAAATTTTGGATCATGGATGAAAAAATGAAATCTCTCATCTATCTTTTCGGAATTTCGGAATTTTCCAACTGGATAAAAACAGGTGCATGGTCCAATGAGCGGTAGGTAATATTCCCCAGTGATATTATGGGGGTTAAAACATAATCAATCCTAGAATTAAGTCTCGTCGACAACAAAAAACTGGCCATGTGTCAACAAACTCCAATTCTGTGCAAGTATCCCACACTGTTCTGTCCCTTTTAGATATATATGTATAGATAAAAAGCATGTGGTATGAAATTATCAGACTGGATGGGTTGAAAGTAAATATTTATAGATGAAATGGGTAAACCTTCCAGAATGCCCTTTGATATCAAATACCTGCCAGATTTGTCACTAGCAACCTTTGTGCAAAACTATGTACAAGAAACTATCCTTGTGTCTGATAAATGTAAATGTTAATGTCTCAAAGTGGCCACACCACAACTTTTGCTTGAAAAACTAAATACCTGTCCTACCCAGTAACGCTTTAGCTTTAAAAAAAAAAAAAAAACAACTCATTTGTCAGAAGTGTCTCCTGTACGAGAGGCACATTTAACAGGCTAGTTTTATACCTCCACTGTGCTCACTCTAGTGTCGAAAAATTATTGGCCTGAATACTCAGTAAATGTAGCGTCAAAGTCGCTACATTTATGTAGCCAGTTATATAGTTTTTTCTACATAACTGTCTGGTAATTTTTTCCCTACATACCGCCAAAATTGTGAAAATAAGAAAAAGATGAAGATGTCTTGCTTCACAAGACTGTCTTTTCTTGATGGCTCCAGAGCAGTGATCCCAAACCACCAGGCTGCGGACTGATACCGGTCTGTGAGTCATGTGGAACCGGGCCGCACAGAAAGAAGAACTTTCATTATTTCCATTTAGTTTATTGCTTGAGCCATTGTGATGTTTCAAGTTGAAAAGTCACCAAAAAAATTTTTTCTCACATCTGTCAATGACTCACCTCTGATGCATCATCCCATTAAATTAAAAAAAAAAAAAAAATGAATTACTCTATTCATCCCTCACCGGGAAAATTTGTGTGCTGCACTCCTTACACCGCAGCAGGCTGCCCTTCGACGGCGCCAATGGTGGGAGAAGCGGGGGTCAGGTGTCTCATTCAAGGACCCTAGACGGTGGTCTCAGTGGGAATCAAACCCGCGACCTTCCGGTCCGCAGGCGAGCGCTGTAGCGTTGATCCACCGTCTCCCACCTCTAAATTTAAACCTCTAAACTAGCACTATTTCCACTATTTTAGCATGTTCCTGTTTTTTTTTTAATGGGATCATAAAGATATTATTTTGCCTCTCATGACAGCCTTTTCTGTCTGCCAAAAGAAAGGTGAAATATACCTTGGGTGGTCATTGTTTTCTAGAATTGAGGACCATTCTTTAATAAAATAATGAGTAAAGGCGGGATCTCTGAGTAACGCTGTGTTGAACCTCAAGTTCCTGGGTGAAGGAGTGGATGTTTTATTTCTAAGAGTCAAGCAAAGTGGTGCGTGGTCACTAACAGTGATTGAGTGAATCTGTATCTGAAACTATACTTAACAGAGAGCTTCTGACCAGAAAATAATCTAGCCTTGAATATGATTGATGTACTGACGAGAAAAAGGTGTAAGCTCTAGCCGAAGGGTGGAAGGAATGCCAGATATCGCAAAGACCAAGATCCTCTATATACTAGTTTAACAGAGTTTGTGGATTGCCAGGTTCTAGCGTTTCTGGCACTATTTAGCCTGTCAGCTGTTGGGTCTAAAGCCATGTTAAAAGTTCCCTCCTATAATTAGTGATTTATATACCTGCCTTCTGGGTCTAAAACTTTGTTGATTTCTGTGAATTTAATATTTCTATTTCTCCAATCCTATCCTGAGAAATAGGATTGGATGTAGCATTCTAGACAGCTTGCTACAATTTGTCTAGAATTGTAGCAAGCTGAATATATGTAAGGAAATTCTATTGTAGAGAGGACATCCACTGACGAACTGGTCATTTGAGTTTATTAAAGAAACACCAAGTCTGCCTGAAGGTCTTTAATTTACTAAAGATATTAAGCCTTTTTTCACTGGTCCCAGCTCCGCGCACATTCCATGTGAATAACTTAAGAGAGGACATGCCGTTATTAGGAAGAGTGTGAATGAGTAATAATAATAATAATAAAAAAAATTTTATTTGTAACGCACTTTATATCTCCAGTGGAGATCTCAAAGTGCTACAATGACCAAAAGGAACAACAAACAGCTAAATTAAATAAAACCACAAAAAAACAACACTAAAAACTTGAGTGTCCAAAGTTGAATGGTAAATTAAATAAGTGTTTCTGTACATACACAATCAGTCTTGTGTTGCTTGTGACTCGCTATGTGTGCTGTTTTTTATGTGTGTGTTTGTAATATTGGATGTGTGAATGTGTTTGAGTGTCTTATATGAGTCAGCATTAAAGGAAGCAATAATATAGAAGTATGGTTGGGTAAGGTGGCAGCATAGGTGAGGAGGTGAAAGGAAAAGAAAAAGAAAGTGTGAAAAGGCGGGTTCCAGAGGGGTACAGTGGGAGTGATGGTGGGAAAAAAGGTAAAAATAAAATAGAACAAACCCATAAAAATAGGCCTGTTTCAAGGTGTAATTTTTATCACCAGACGCTTTTCAGTTGTGACTCCATCATTACCCGATAGTTTCCTTTCACTACCATGTATTTATCTGAACTGCTTGCTGTGACAAACATTAACTATCAAGTTAATCATAACTGGCTTGACCCATCTGGAGTAACTGAAAGATTATTTGGTAGACATGTCTGCTATATCTATATCCAGCTTCCTGCTCATTTAATGACTTAAAACTAATAATGAAAAAGAATCTTAAAGAACATCTTCTTAAAGAGCTTTTCTTTCAAAGAAATACTGACGGTCCAATCAGAAGCGAAGAGGTCTGCATCTGACAGGTATCTGCTGGCTCTGTATACATCCTCAATGTCAGAGAAGAAGTCCAGGTAGTTCTCGTGAAGGTACAAGTTGAAAATATCACCAGACATCTGCGAACGCTCCACAACAACCTGAAAGAAAGACAGATCCCATAACACGTTAGATATTTTCAAACAAAAAACAATGGCAATGACATGAATACCTCAGGGACAATGCAGAGTGCCTCTCTTTTATAGTGCAGCAGGTGACTTGGTAATTCCAATTCAGGAAAACCGCCAGAGGACTCTCCTGTTTGGAAACACCAGTTTCAGACTCAGTAAGTATAACAGTCAACGTTGTTAATCAGCTGCTTCTGAGGGACACAGTACACCTGAACATAAAAAATGTACAAAACTAAAAAAAAAAAAAAAAAGAAAAAAGAAAAACAATCCCATTTTTATTACAATGTTATAAAGGAGAAAAACATACCCATTTTGGTGAACATATTCTCAAGTTTTTAAACTTTATTTAATCAGTCATCTTATATATATATATCCCATATTTTTCAGACAATACGTCGCACCTGAGTATAAGTCACACCAGCCAAAAAATGCACAACAGGTAGGAAAAACAATACAGTATATAAGTTGCACTGGAGTATAAGGCGTGTTTTGGGGGAAATTTATTTGATAAAATTCAACACTAAAAACAGACGTATTTTTTGAAAGGCATTTTCAAAAGTAAATAAAATGGAGAACAACAGGCGGGTACGGTATACTATCTTCACATGACGCATAAACAAACTGAACGTCCATTTGTTGATCCAGCCAATGTCTTCCAGAAAAGTTGCACCTCCCGATTACTGTGAAGCTGCACTCTCCATCCTTCATCCACTGCTCTCACAAGTTACGCTAGACTGCTTTAAAGCTCCTATTCACGGAAATATCAAGTGGCTGGAGTATTTTGGTTAAGCCTTCAGGAAAGATGGCAGGTATGGAGATAAAAAATTTTAATTTAGTTTTGAACTGTGGTGTGATGTGCATCTGTGCGCATGCTAGTCATCACAAGCAGAGCATTGCATGCTCTAAAGAAGCGATCCTGATGCTTAGCGTAAGCACTTGGTAAGCCATGATTTCAGCATTTCTTGATCCATCCACAACTACTCTCTCTGCAGCACGTTGTTCAAACACCCATGTATGAACTCTTTCCTTTAACTGGAATGAAGAAGCCAAAAAAAGCTAATTGTGGGCTAAAAGCTACATTGCCACAGTTAGAGTAACCTTTGCTTTTCACCAGTACCTTACAAGATTCTCACTAACTAAAAATTTTCTTTCTCTTCTCGATCACCGTTTTCAGCTGCATATTATACTATTTTCAGCTTGTACTCTGCAGAAAAGAATTTTCTTTTCAGTCCCATATTTGTTCTTCCTCTTCAGTTGTTTGTAATGTTACCAGCAAATTTCAAACTACAGTGCCCTCCTGTGGTAAAATGTGAAAATGATGTGCAGTATATTGTCAAAATGACGTTAGATGACGGTAAAAATGTGTTAATAATTCATCATATAAGTCGCTCCAGAAAATAAGTCGCACCCTTGAACAAACTATAAAAAACTGCGAACTCTAGTCCGAAAAATACGGTATACACATACAGTACATTTACACATACTACATACAGTGGTGGTCAAAAGTTTACATACACTTGTAAAGAACATAATGTCATGGCTGTCTTGAGTTTCCAGTTATTTCAACAACTCTGATTTTTCTCTGATATAGTGATTGGAACAGATCCTTCTTTGTCACAAAAAACATTCATGAAGTTTGATTCTTTTATGACTTTATTATGGGTAAACTGAAAATGTGACGAAATCAGCTGGGTCAAAAATATACATACAGCAACATGAATGAGCAATTTTGGAGACTTAGAAAGTTGTGTCAATGACATGAGCTTCATAGCATGACCTCTTAACTTCTTGTGAGTGATTATGAGTGACTACAGCTGGTGACTTCTCTGAGGCCATTTAAAAAGGGCTCATTGGATAAAAACATCCACAAACGCTACAATGGGAAAGTCAAAGGAGCTCAGCACAGATTTGAAAAAGAGAATCATTGACTTGAACAAGTCAGGAAAGTCACTTGGAGCCATTTCAAAGCAGCTGCAGGTTCCAAGAGCAACAGTGCAAACAATTGTTTGTAAGTATAAAGTGCATGGCACTGTTTTGTCACTGCCACGATCAGGAAGAAAACGCAAGCTGTCACCTGCTGCTGAGAGAAAACAGGTCAGGAGGGTGAAGAGTCAACCCAGGAGCACCAAAAAGCAGATCTGCCAAGAATTAGAAGCTGCTGGAACACAGGTGTCAGTGTCCACAGTCAAGCGTGTTTTGCATCGCCATGGACTGAGAGGTTGCCGTGCAAGAAGGAAGCCCTTGCTCCAAAAGCGGCACCTTAAGGCTCGACTAAAGTTTGCTGCTGATCACATGGACAAAGATAAGACCTTCTGGAGGAAAGTTCTGTGGTCAGATGAAACAAAAATTGAGCTGTTTGGCCACAATGCCCAGCAATATGTTTGGAGGAGAAAATGTGAGGCCTTTAACCCCAAGAACACCATGCCTACCATCAAGCATGGTGGGCCTGTTTTGCTGCCAATGGAACTGGTGCTTTACAGAGAGTCAATGGGACAATGAAGAAGGAGGATTACCTTCAAATTCTTCAAGAAAACCTGAAGTCATCAGCCCGAAGGTTGGGTCTTGGGCGCAGTTGGGTGTTCCAACAGGACAATGACCTCAAACACACATCAAAAGTGGTAATGGAATGGCTAAATCAGGCTAGAATTAAGGTTTTAGAATGGCCTTCCCAAAGTCCTGACTTAAATCCCATTGGGAACATGTGGATAATGCTGAAGAAACAAGTTCATGTCAGAAAGCCAACAAATTTAACTGAACTGCACCAATTCTGTCAAGAGGAGTGGTCAAAGATTCAACCAGAAACTTGCCAGAAGCTTGTGGATGGCTACCAAAACCGCCTAATTGAAGTAAAAATGGCCAAATGACATGTAACCAAATATTAGCATTGCTGTATGTATATTTTTGACCCAGCTGATTTCGTCACATTTTCAGTTTACCCATAATAAAGTCATAAAAGAATCAAACTTCATGAATGTTTTTTGTGACAAAGAAGGATCTGTTCCAATCACTATATCAGAGAAAAATCAGAGTTGTTGAAATAACTGGAAACTCAAGACAGCCATGACATTATGTTCTTTACAAGTGTATGTAAACTTTTGACCACCACTGTATGTATACAGACACACACAAATTTTGACTCCGCACCGAAAAATCTCGGCTACAACCTGCGTAGGGCGGCAAGAGAGGGTGAGGGACTGAAGAAAAAGATCAAGTTTGTTTAGCTTAACAATAGAAAATAGAAGGATGACCCCTGAATCATGTAACCAGTATTAAAGCAGTGCATAACTAGGAGTTTGACTCCCTAAGGCACACCTCCAAACATCTGATTGTAAAACCCGAATGGCATTGGCCATTTAGAGCCGTATGATCAAAGTCTTTTACTGTCATAGATGGTCTAGGTAACCAACACTTGTCTTGTGCTTATGTAGATGTGAACTTAAAATGATTTTACTCTTTATTTATTTATTTGTTTTTTTTTCCAGACAAAACATTTTCTAGAAGTACAAGAAGAAAACAATATGTACAATGTCAGAAAAAGGAGTAGGCTGAAGCTGAAGCTTATAATGCCAGCCCCTAACTCATAACTAATCGAGCAGCTAACTCTTTAAAAAGAACAAAAAATCCACAGGTACAGCAGTTTACATGAAATTAAAGTGTTTGTCTTTGAAAACTGAAATCAAAATTTGAGGAATAAACTGCTCTGATGTCTTACATAGATCAGTGCTTGGATTAGATATTATGTTGAGCCAGGGTCTTGACCTACTTAATTTTTTTTTTTTTATTTTAATTTTGAATTACTCTATTCATCCCTCACCGGGGAAATTTGTTTGCTGCACTCCTTACACCGCAGCAGGCTGCCCTTCAACGGCGCCAATGGTGGGAGAAGCGGGGGTTAGGTGTCTTCTCCAGGGACCCTAGACGTGCTCTACGTGGGACGCGAACCCGCGACCTTCCGGTCCGCGGGCGAACGCGCTAACCACGCGGCCACCGTCTCCACCCACCCTCCACCCACCCTACTTAGTCAATTTTTTAGAGAGTCCTGGTTGTATCCTCCTACTCTGATTCTCATTGTGGGTCCAACCCTTGATTGTTTAGAGCAGTGGTTCCCAAAGATGGCATTAGTGGGTTGTAAGATTTCCAAAAATTTAAACTGGATATGTTTCTGCCCATTTTTTTTTATTGTCATTTATTAATTTTGTATGTCAAAATTTTGTATATTCGTTAACTCCGAAGCAGCGGTTTGAAGCAATTTGTTTCAGAGAGAAATATACTCCGCAGCTCTGTCTCATTTTTCCATCTTTAGTTTAAATTGAGTTGGGGTTTTTTTGTGCGCTGCATAGGTTTTTCTTGTGCACTATTAATCGCAGTTATGCACAGCTTACTGGTAACATTGGTTATGGCTTACTTTACTTATCACTTTTGTAAATTTAGATACCAGGATTTTGGAATTAGATGTTTGGTTGCTAAACTGCTATTTGTATAATTATTTTTTTATTCCACTTCACCTGTGCCAAAGTTCTGTGAATATACTCAATATTTTTGGGAATGCATTGTATTTTTATTACTTGTTTCTACATTCTCAAGTAATCTGTAACGTGCCTTTAATAATCTTCTAAGTTTTACAGTCATGTTATGATCAGACATCTATTGAGATTGTACATTTTTAGTAATCTGTTCAATTTTACTTGCAATGATGAAATCTATTTACAGTGTTGTGCAAAACTTTTTGCCCCCTTACTAATTTTTCACCTTTTTGCACCTTGTCCCACTTAACCTTCTCAAATCATCACACAAATTTAAACATTACACAATGATAACCCAGGTATTTAAAAAATGCAGTTGTCCTGTTGTGATTTTATTTTTTGAGAGAAAAATCCTCTCCAAACCAACATGATCCTCTGTGAAAACGTATTTGCCCCCTTGTTAAAAGGTGAGGTAATTGTGATTAATCCTACTACTGGGGAAAGCTGAGTTCAATTTCATGGCCACATCCAGGCCTGATTGCTGCCAGACATTCCCAATTAGGAGACCACTAGTATAAAACCTGTCTGACAAGGTGAGGTAGGCCATACTGAACACACATCATCATGCCACGTTCCACGTTCACATTATATGCAGTGTGGATGGCTGTGGTGTGGGCGGTGCAACATGGTGGTGGGAAAGTACTTATCTGCACAGACTTGTTGTCGATTGTTCGGGCTCTGAAACTGGGGAGGGTGAGGTATCATCAGGGTTTGTTTTGGATGTTTTAAATATGGTGTCGGGGGTGATAGGAGGGTCGTTTGAGTTTATGTGGTTTCCGGGCCATTCTGGGATTGGGGGGAATGAGCGGCTGGATGAGGTGGCGAAGAGGGCGGCAGATCGGGTGGTGGTGGAGAGGGTCGTGGGGAGGTGAAGGCGTTAATCTGGAAGGTGATAATGCAGCAGTGGCAGTTGGAGTCAGAGGTGAAGGGGCAACACTTGTTTGAAGTACAGAGGACGGTGGGGGTGACAGTGGATCCAGTGGGTGGTGGAAGGCGGGAGCAGGTGGTTTTTAGCCGGTTACATATTGGGCACAGGGATGAAACGCTCAAGATTCTGGGTATACATTTGGATGGGTGTTGTGATTTCTGTGGGGAGATGGAAGGGGTTAATCACGTGGTGTTGTCATGTAGAAAATATGAGGAAGAAAGAGAGGCTATGATGGGGGTGCTGAGGAGTGTTGGGATGAGGCAGGTGTGTTTGAAGGAGGTGTTTTTGTATGGACATCAGGGGAAGGGATTTGGTGCTCTGTACACTTTTTAAGGTGTACAGGGTTATTGAGGAGAATCTGAGGTCCATGGGAGTCAGTAGTTGGCGGTAATGCACCCATGTTGGTGCTTCACGCCTCAAACCAAAAGAAGAAGAAGAATTATAGAGATGTCTCAGTCTGGAAAAGGATACAAAAAGTCATTGGTAAGTCTTTGGGACTCCAGCGGAGCACTGTCAGAGCCATCATACATAAATGGAGAAGACATGGCACAGTGGTGACCCTTCCCAGGAGTGGCCGACCTACCAAAATTACTCCAAGAGCATGGCGCAGACTAGCTGCAGAAGTCAACAAGGATCCAAGAACCACATCTAAAGAACTGCAAGACTCACTAGCTACAGTTAATGTCAGTGTTCATGACTCCACCGTCAGAAAGACACTAGGCAAAAATGGTATCCATGGAAGAGTTCCAAGGCGAAAGCCACTGTTGACCAAAAAGAACATCAAGGCCCGACTCACTTTTGCCAAGAATCATCTTGATCATCCCCAAAGCTTTTGGGAAAATGTCCTCTGGACTGACAAAACAAAAGTTGAACTTCTTGGGAGACATGCATCCTGTTACATCTGGCGCACATAGAACACTACATTTGATAAAAAAGAACATTGTGCCAACAGTGAAACATGGTGGAGGAACGGTGATGATCTGGGCTTGCTATGCTACTTCAGGACCTGGTCGACTTGCTATTATTGATGGAACCATGAATTCTGCTCACTACCAAGAAATCCTGGCAAAGAATGTTCGTCTGTCAGTTCGAGACCTCAAGCTAAAGCGCACCTGGGTTCTGCAGCAAGACAACAATCCAAAGTACACCAGAAAGTTCAGTTCTGAATGGCTAAAAAAAAGAACAAAATGAGGGTTTTAGAGTGGCCTAGTCAAAGTCCAGACCTGAACCCTATTGAAATGCTGATGGCATGACCTTAAAAAGGCTGTTCATGCCCAAAAAACACCCAATTTGGTTGATCTTAAACAATTTTGCACAGAAGAGTGGGCCAAAATCCCATCACAGCGATGTGAAAGACTCATCACCTCTTATCGCAAACGCTTGACTGCAGTTATTGCTGCAAAAGGCGGTTCAACCAGCTATTAGGTTTAGGGGGGCAATTACTTATTCACATGGCCCTATGGGGGTTCAGATATTGTTTTTTTCCCTTAATAAATAACATTGGCACTGAAAACTGCATTTTGTGTTTAGTTGTGTTTTATCTTTGTATAATATTCAGGTTTGTCTGATCTGAATTGGATGAGTGTGAGAAACGTTCAAGAAATGTCAGAAAATGGTCAGGGGGCAAAAACTTTTGCACAGTACTGTAAATTAGTGATGTATTTCTAGGAAAACTTCAAATGAACTTACGTTTGCAGTGAAGGATTTTTCCGAGTGCTCTGAATAGGAACAGAGAAACATCTTTTCCTCCAACCATTTGTTGTTCTTCCTCATGTTTCTGCTTTAGCTTTTTTATCTTCTTTTTGCTTCTTCCCAGTGCTAATCTCGGTTTTTCATTCATCCAGGGCATGTTCGTCTCTATGGATTTGTCTAAAATATGACAAATGGTTGTTTAAAAAACTGAATTTTAGAAAGGAGAAAATCCTAAACAGACAAGTCCTATGGAACGATTCAAATGTAATCTTTTGTTATACATGAGGAAAAACTTATGAACTCTGACCTGGGGCAGACAGAAACTGCAGACTGTTGATAGCATGCCGAATATCTCCCGAACTTCCATAAGCCAGTCTCTCAAGCTGTGTCTGATCAAGAAGATTCATTTGTCCATGGCTCTGTTAAAATGTAAAATTTGTCTGAATAGTGTGAAAGATTTTTTTCCAGAAATGTAGGTCAATGTAATCACCTGGCCAACTTCGTGCCTTGAGATGAAACTCAGTGCTTTCATCATTGCAGTCTGAGCCACTGGGTTAAAGCTAAAACAAAGTACAAATAAGATGGAATCTGGTGATGATGCTAAATAAGGTGCGATCATCTGTAATTCATTGCAGTTTGGTATATCAACTTGCTGTTTGTAGAAGTTTCAACCTGATACAGCTAATGTGTAGCTCCTCCTGGATATGTCTGGAGAAAAGGAACCGCGAACTGCAGGGTCCATTCAAAATTTCTGACAGGATGAAGATCAGAGGACATCGACTCACTTTGTCAAACCACCTAGGAGAAATGTAAAGTACAGAAGCTTTGAAAGCTATTCTGTAAACATATGCATTCCCCTGCTCTCTCCTTTTGACTATAAGAAACAAGAGGTATTTGGTCACCCTTGGTCACATCAGTCCTAGCTTAGAGGGGATTTATGAAAGTCTCATTTGCATTTCTCTACCTGTTTTCCCATCCATGTTACCTGTTTTTATAGATTTGTCAATTGAACACGTATTTCAAATCTTCGTATGCGATTGCTTGTTTTGTCGCTTCTAGTTGTCTTGGGGTTGTGGGGCAATAGCCTCATAAGGCCTCGCACCGGCCGCATCCTCCAGCACTCCATACGGCGTTCCCTGGCTTACTGCAAGACTTAGTCTCTCCAGCAGGTTCTGGGTGTCCTCCCGGTGGGATGTGCCCAGAACACATCACCAGTAAGATAACTGGGGAACATCCTAACCAGATGCCCAAACCACCCTATTTTGCTCCTTTCAACTCAGAGGAGCAACAGCTATACACCAAGCTCCTCCTGGATGGCAAAGCTCCTCACCGATTTCTCAGGGGACTGAGACTGACTAGGGCTGGTCAAGGGCTTGAGACTGACTAATAATAATAATAATAATGCATTGAACTTATATAGCGCTTTTCTAGACACTCAAAGACTACTCCCCTCTCTGAGGAGACTCATGTACTGACATAAGACTACCATATTTTCGGACTTTAAGTCACAGTTTTTTTTCATAGATTGGTTGGTGGTGCAACTTATTTTCCGGAGCGACTTACTGTATATGAGGAATTAATAACACATTTTTACCATCATCTAACGTCATTTTCACCAATTTACTGCACGTCATTTTCACACTTTACCGCAGGAGGGCGCTGTAGTTTGAAATTTGCCAGTAATATAAAAATAACTGAAAAGGAAGAACAAAAATTGAACCGAAATGAAAAACCTTTTCTGCAGATTACAAGTTGAAAATAGCAAAATATGCAGCTAAAAACAGTAATCGCGCAGCAGAAAAAAGGTTTTAGTTAGTGAGAAACTTGTATGGTACTGGTGAAAAGCAGAGGTTACTCCAACTGGAATGAAGAAGACAAAAAAAGCTGATCGCGGGCTAAAAGCTAAGTGGCCACAATTAGAGGAAGGAGTTTATACATGGGTGTTTGAACAATGTGCTGCAGGGAGAGTAGTTGAGGACGGATGAAGAAATGCTGAACTCATGGCTTACCAAGTGCTACGCTAAGCATCATTATGTCTTTTTTAGAGCAGGCAATGCTCTGCTTGTGATGGCTAGCATGCACACGGAGCGCACATCACATCACAGTTCAAAACTAAATTAAAAGTTTTTATCCCTATACCTGCCATCTTTTCTAGAGGCTTAACCTCTTAAAAGGCCCATCTCATGCAAAATCGACTTTCCAGAGTTTTCTACCTTGTAAGAGTGATGTCCGGGCCTCGTATATGTCACCAAAGAGGTTTCAAGATTGATTTAGCCCGTTTTTCACAAATTGCTGTGGATTTCTGGTACGCTCAGACAAAACAATGAATGAGCAGATGTCTAAAGTATGACGCGGCTGTCTAAAGTATGACGCATTTGATGTAGCCAGCACGGACTTCGCACACGCCCCCCTCCGCAACAAACCCTCCCTCCTCACTACAAGCATTTTGTAATACTTTACCAATAACATTTATCCCATGCCGCCGCGGTGCTTGTGCTTCGTGCACCTCAAAATCCTTGTCGGATTCTGGATCCAAAATGTAGGGCTGAACATGATGAATCGACATGATAAAATCTTATTTCAGACGCTACCAAACCGCTACGCACGGGTTTACGCCTGCCTTCCCCCTCCCGCTCAGAGATGGGCGGAGGAATAGCGGCTCAGTGAGAGCAGAGGGCGGAGCTTGTACTTTCTCAGGACGGGCAGGGGGATGTGCAATACCTGTCCATTCATAGTTCCGGGTCTGTGACTGCGCTCCACCAAATCAATATATTTTCATAACTATCGTGTAATGCATGTTGCAAACCCCACATTTTGCGTGTGTATGTGCATAAGATACAATGTGAAAAGAGTTATTTTGCATAAGATGGGCGCTTTAACTTCCACCTATCTTCGGCTGTGCACAATAGTTGAACATACCCAAATGCCATTGCTTATTACAGCAACATCTTTCAAGTCACATGCTTGTACTATATATGAAAATAAAGGTTAGGCCTTCTAGTTTCTGCAGATATGTACATGGAGAGTGCCAGAGCTTCAGAACCTATCCTACAGTAGTTCAATCATAAAAAAAATTGTACATTTTTAACCTACGCCTAATTTTGTTCATTTTCCAATGTCCCTAGCCAAGACATACTTCTTAGTAGGCATAGTTCCTTCTATGTGTATGGTAATAATCTTGTTGACAAACAACTGTATAAAGTTTCAGATCTCCAGGTACAAGTGTTTTTGATTTATTGACCTTTTAACATAAAAATGTCAATTTGGAACAAGCTATCCAAATATGTGCCAAAATGTGCCAAATTGAATTTTTGCAATTCTATCACCTTTTAGTCATAAACAAATATATTTTAGTGTTTCTCTGACTTTAAATATCCCCCACAGATAATTTTTTTTCCATAATTTTTCAAATTTATATTTTTATATTTTTGGCTGTAATTACAAATTTTTCATAAAAATCATGCACAAGAAATGTTTTTTGGCAAAAAATATGCTCCAAAACCCCAGAAATACAGTTTTCCAAAAGAGAAGGTGAAAATAAATCACATCGCTATATGTTTCTCTCTCTGTTCTGTGCTTAAAACTCACTGTCACTCATGACGATCCAAGATGGCCACGTGTTTTGTTCAGAACATCTCATTACGCATTTGAATAGCAAGGTCTGCTATTGGTCCGGTTAAGAGTCCAGCCCCTCGTCACAAAACCGTGACTATTGGCTATCTTTCAATGTCAATCATTTTGTATAAAGCGATGACATTAGCCAGCTAGCAGCTAACAAGCCAATGCCACTGTTAGCTAAGTGAGGAGCGCTTGTTTCATTCAAAGTCATATAACAAACAAACCCATGATCGGAAAATCTTGTGAATGGTCTCATTTTGTAGCTAACTTTGTAAGGAAATGAATCACACCAAGGACTAAGTCATAAACACAGCGTGGCGGTTGCTATGGAGATAAGAACGCGACTGATACGTTGTATCAGTAGAAAAAAATCAAGTTTTCTGGAGTATTTCTTCAAACTGGATTACATATGAGAAAATACAATTTCATAGAGTTATTCTGTGGATTATTACGGACAAAATGAGACCAGTTACCGATCAATCGAACACATCTGACCCAATTATAACTGGATCACCAGTAAGAAATGCGTTCTACACAGTTTGATTTCTTTTTGCGAATAATTAGTTATTTCTTCTTGAAACTAGTGAAAACATAAGAATGGATGTTATGATCGTTTTTCTTGAAAGTCTAAGCTTTAAAATGAGGTATAAATTACTGGAGTTGAACAAAGAATAAGTGTCGTTATATGTGCAGACATGTTTAAAACACAAAAATGGCCCGGCGCAAAAATGGTCCAGAGCAATGGAGAGTGTGGAAAAGAGGTGAAGAAGCGTGTTAAGGCAGACTGGAACGGGTGGAGGAAAGTATCAGGTGTAATGTGCGACAAAAGAGTTTCAGCTAAAATGAAAGGAAAAGTGTACAAATACCGGCCATGCTGATTGGTCTAGAAACAGTAGCACTGAAGAAAAGTCAGGAAGCAGAGATGAAGATGCTGAGGATCTCTCTGGGAGTGACCAGGATGGACAGGATCAGAAATGAGTACATCAGGGGAACAGCACGTTAGAGATTTTGGGGATAAAGTCAGAGAGGCCAGACTAACATGGTTTGGACATGTGCAGAGGAGAGAGAGAGACTTTATAGGAAGAAGGATGCTGGTTTTGGAACCACCAGGAAAGAGGACTAGAGGAAGGCCGAAGAGGAGCTTCATGGATGCAGTGAAGGAAGACATGAAGATAGTTGGTGTGACCAAAGAGGATACAGCAGATAGGGTTAGATGGAAGAAACTGACTTGCTGTGGCGCCCCCTGAAGGTAAATGCCGAAAGAAGAAGAAGAAGACGGGCCAGTGGGTGTAATGAGGTTACCAAAATACTCCAGCCACTTAATATTTCCTTAAATAGGAGCTTTAAGGCTGTCTATTGAACCTTTGAGAGCAGTGGATGAAGGATGGAGAGTGCAGCTTCACAGTAATCAGGGAGAATGTGCCTTGCAACTTTCTTGGAAGTCATTGGCTGGATCAACAAATGCGCGTTCTCAGTTTGTTTATGCGTCATGTGAAGGTAGTATACCGTACCCGCCTGTTGTTCTCTATTTTATTTACTTTTTAACTTGCTTTGTTTACTTTTAAATTGCTTTTCAAAGAAATATGTTTGTTTGTAGTGTCGAATTTTATCAAATAAATTTCCCCCAAAATGCGACTTATATATTGTTTTTCCTTCCTTTTGAGCATTTTTTGACTGGTGTAACTTATAGTCAGAAAAATACGGTACTATACTATGAACTATATATACTATGTATATATAGTTAATGCACTATGGACTGAGACTGCCTACCAGTCTTTGCCTACTTTCACAGGTTGTCAAAGAACTGAGACTGACAAACTGTCCCTTTAAAGTTTAGGGACAGACACCAACTGGTTTTGTCCATGCTCCATGGACTGAGACCAACATTCTATCTTTTCTATAAGGAGGTCCAAAGGCTGACCCAGACAAACTTACCAGTGGATTTGATTTAATATGAAACGTATACAATTATTTGTTAATTGTTGTGTTTTGTCATTTAATTATGTACATTGGCTAGTAGGGCTGAAACAACTAATCAATTTAATCGATTAAAATAAATTATTGAAATAGTTGTTGACTAATTTGGTCATTGATTAATCGTCTAAAAAGTTTTTACTGTCAACTGCAGTTAAATTGGTCTCCAAGTGTGGCAGTAGCGAGCAAATGACGATGCAATCTACCAAAATAGGAGGAGAAGAAGATAGCAGCCAATCAATGGTCTTCATTTCACCCCGCCTCACGTGATCCATCAGATTCAACAAGATGGCGGAAAGAAAAAGAAAAGTACTACAAAAAAATTATCCAAAGTTTGTAATCTTTTTCCTCTAAAGGTGAAAAAGACTCGTGTTAATAAGCAAAATTTGCAAAACGGACATGTTTTGGCACGGGAAGAACAACGTAGCAGCACGAACATTTGAAAAAAAAAAACATGTCGGACTCGAAACGGAGAAACGGCAAACCGGAGCGGTAGTTAACTTTACATGACGTTATTTCTAATAAAAACAATTTCACAGGTCGCCAAATGCACTTTTTATTGTCTGCAAAAACCAAACCAACATGAACTATTGTCTGTGGAAAAACGAGTGCACTCTGCAGCAGAGCGCTTCACTCACGGACTCTTATTTTGAAAATGATGGTGTCTGATATGAGGCCGCGGTCGATAGTGGAAGGCGAGGTTTTTTTTTTTGTTTTTTTTTTAAAAGTTCGCTATATGCCATGTAAGATACACGACTCCCTCCTCTACACTGTAATGCACATTTTTCCCACAACAAATGAGTGTTGTTAGTTGGGCACCCCCCTTTACCAGTTTAGTAGATCTGTAAACACTGATGTGTTTGTTATAAGTGGTAAAGATGTACCCAGGTCATTTTATTTATTAAAGTTACTATTTTTACAGTTGAGGTGGGGTTTCTTTCTTTTTTTCTTTTCACTAACACTACACAACTTAAATGTTTTTTGTATATTTTTACTCAAGTTAATCTGGTGCAATTTTTTTTGGTACTATACCTCTGAACAAGGTAATATGAGCAAATCTAAAAGTGTTAAAGATTTCTTGTTTTCAAATGTGATCATGGATGGTCAACAGTTTAGATTTTTTGTTTTATTAGCCAGTACTACATTTTGTGGGTGCTTGTGATTTACTTTTACTATATACAGTAAATAGATCTACTTGTATTATTTTATATTTTGTCTAGAAATGGTAATATTGTACCTCTTTATTTCACAGAAAGATTAACATTTACACTTACTTGAATAAGCCAAACGTCTTTTTTAAGTGGCTTTGAGTTGTGTTTTAACACAATTACATTCTGTAAAATGCAGAAATTTTAAGATTTATGAAGTTGCCATATTTACCTGATTAATCGGTCAAATAATCGGTAGATTAAACGATTATCAAAATAATCGTTAGTTGCAGCCCTATTCGCTAGCTAATAAGAGAAGCGAACAAACAAAATTTCATTGCTTCTTTGCAATCACAATAAAATTTCTTGAATCTTGAAATAAGCTGACCTTACCTCAGGATCTCATGTAAACTGCCAGGTTGTCTGTAGAGCTGGTTTGGGAAGTCCTAAAAGCAAAGAAAGAAAGTAAACCATCACAGAAATCAGAATTGCAGTCCACCCAGGGACTCCATTGTCCTGCGGGGAGACTTCGATGCTCACGTGGGAAACGACGGTGAGACCTGGAGGGGAGTGATTGGGAGGAACAGCACCCCTGATCTAAAACCCGAGTGGTGTTCTGCTGGTTGATTTCTGTGCTCGTCACAGATTGTCGGTAGCAAACACCATGTTCAAGCATAAGGGTGTCCACATGCATACATGGCACCAGGACGTTGCTAGGCCGCAGTTCCATGATCGACTTCATAGTCGTTTCATCAAACTTGCGGCCGCATGTCTTGGACGCTCGGGTGAATAGAGGGGCAGAGTTGTCAACTGATCACCACCTAGTGGGATGGCTTCGATGGTGGGGGAGGAAGCCAGTCGGATCTGGCAGACCCAAACGATCTGTGAGGGTCTGCTGTGAACGTTTAGTCAGAGAGAGTTTCAACTCACACCTCCGGCAGAGTTTCTCACAGGTCCAGGAGGAGGCGGGGACATCGAGTTAGAGTGGACTCTGTTCCGCACCTCTAATGTCGAGGCGGCAAGCCAGAGCTTTGGACGCAAGGTCATCGGATTCTGTCATGGCGGCAACACCCGAACCCTCTGGTGGACACCGATCTACGTTCCCACCCTCACCTATGGTCACCAGCTGTGGGTGGTGACCCAAAGAATGAGATCGCAGATACAAGCGGCCGAAATGAGCTTCCTCCGCAGGGTGGCTTTGCTCTCACTCAGAGATTGGGTGAGGAGTTCTGCCATCCAGGAGGAGCTCGGTGTCGAGCCGCTCCTTCTCCAGGTCGAGAGAAGCCAGATAGGGTGGTTCTGGCTCCTGGAAGGACAGTAGCCAGAAGGATAGCAGCAAGCGCCTTGCTGAGAAGGTGTTTTGGGCACGTCCTACCGGGAGGAGACCAAGAGGCAGAGCCCGGACCCGCTGGAGAGACTATGTTTCACAGCTGGCCGGGGAACAACTCGGAATCTTTCTGGGTAAGCTGGAGGATGCAGCTGGGGTGAGAAAAGCCTGGGCTTCCCGTCTGAGGCTGTCATCCCCGCGACCCGGCCCTGGATGAGCGGAAGACGACAAAACTGAAAGACCTCATCAGTCTAGGATGTCCAGGAAACACAGGTCGGGTCTTTGCCTACCCCGACAAAAAGCCTGAGGGTCAAGTCATCCTCCACCTTGACACCAATTATGAATTCTGATAGGGGTCATTCATCTAGGGGTTGTGGAATTATGTCTTTGTAGATCTGGAGAAAACTTATGACAGGATGCCCAGAGAAGCACTAAAGTATTGTATAAGCAAATCTGAAGTGTGGTTTATGGGCAGTGCATGACATGTATGAGGACACTAAGACAATGTTAAGGTGTGCTGAAGGTGTCACAGAGTTCAGAGTGGAGGTGGCATTTGGGATCTGCTCAGAGACGTTCTTGTTGATATAGGATGAACGCGCTGGCAGAAGAACTTAGACAAGAATCTTCATGGACTATGATGTTAGCAGGTGATTGCTGTAAGAACTGGAAGGAGAACTGGTGTAACCCAGTCTTGTTCTCACTTGGCGAGGGGTTGAATGTGATTTCTTTGGGCGTTACTTAATCATAGTGCCAAATATCACTGTGTATTGAGGGGCACTGTCATGAGGCGGAGGTCCTTGAGGTCGGTCATTCGGTGTAACACACTACATTACAGTATAACTAAATTACATTTATTTTGACATATTTTGATTTGTTATGTTTCGGGCTCAAATGATTCTTCAACTAAATTGAGTAGTTCCTTTTAAAAAATTACTCCAATTTTATTTAGACCAAAGATTTTTTTTTTTTCCTTCAATGTTCTCTTTGTGATGTCGGAGTGGAACCTCTGGTGCTGAGAGCGAGTTTCGTTCAGCCACACTGCTATAGTTAGCATGCTAAATTAGCAAAAGAAGTTGTGATAGAAGTGTCATCAGATAGTTCAAGCTACAAAAACAAACACTATAAGAGCTTAAAATTGTTTGTTTTGTAAGACACGTCTACTCTTCACCACCTTCTATGTGCCCCATCTAAAATGTTTGTTACGTAAGATCCAAATAAAAAATTTTTACGACCATATGCAGTGCTTAATTTAATTAAAATAATTACACAACACAGAAGTTTTTGCAACATCGAGAGATTGTGCGATAATTAATGACATATACAGGAAGTGGGAGTAAACAGAGCTGCACGTTTTGCATTCATCATCTGAAATTGTATCCCAGACTTTATTTATTTTATGCTGTCTTTGTTACACAGATGACTAGCATCATATAAAATAGTGTGGCTTTGGACTTCCACAATCAATCTTTTGGCGTGGTGCTGGATGAATGCAGACATTTTTGAGCCTGTATCTCAGACATGTGGGCGTTTCCGTGACTTTTTCTTTAAAAAAAAAAAAAAACAGTGGATGTACTGTACTTCACTCGAGCGAGATTGTTTCCTGTTTGCCCGATGTTATTTATACAACTTCACCAATGTGCGCAGGGGGGGTCAGTGGCATTGTAGTAAAAAGTTCCTTTTGACGGAAAGGATTACTTTCAACGCATTGCTCCGCAGGGGGCATGGCACCACATCCAGTTTGAGCTACTCTTGTGTATTTAATGTTACGGAATGAACGCAGGAGGACTGCAGAGTCCACACCGCAGCCACACCCGGTGTGAGTCAGCCCTTAGTCTCCTAACAACCAAATATAGTGGCGCACCTCAACCAGTATCAGCTTCCTGTGTTCAGCCACCACATCTCCCTCCATCTTCAGAGCGCTGTATTTGTTCGTTTTTAAGAGAAACTCTTGGAACTGAGCCAGCTGGGCCGAAGGGTAGGAGCAGCTCGCCGGCCAACCTTTCTCTTAAGCGAAAATAAAAACAATACACAGAATATTTTTAAAATTAAAAACATTTTAACTTATCCATTTTCCCCTATGCAGGTTTATACTCAACCAGCCTCCCTTCCTCTACTGTCTGCCACCCATTTCCCATATTCCCTCCTCTAACCTGAACCTCCTTGCCCATACCATCTCCCCACTAGTATTACTGCCTCCTCGTACCACCTCTCTGTGCTGCTTTCCTGTACCACTTCCCTGCTACCTGTAACACCTAGTGGCTACGCATGCCACTTCCCCATAACGCTTAATTGTAATGCCTACTTGTAACACCACTCTCTCCAATGCATCACAACTCCCCGTACGGCTTCACCTAAGCGCCTCCTCCTAAAAACCCTTATAATATTTTAACTCTCCATACTGCCTCTCCTAGCGCATTACAACTCCCCATACTGCTTCCCCAGTTACATGAAAACTCCCCAAACCAGCTCCCCCTACCTTCTCTCCATAACGCTTCCCTTTACCTCTGTCCCATACCGTCTCTGTACTGCCTCCATGTATCACCTCTTCATAATATCCTTTACCATCTCTCTGGACCACCGAACTAGAATGCCTCCCCGTTATGCTTCTCTGTAATAGTAAATGAACTCCATTTATATAGCGCCCATTTAACCCATTACCTTACCGAGTTCCAGGCCTAGCGGATTGTTCCATTCGTGAATCATGATGTTCATCTCTTGACACAAAACTTGGAGTGTTGCAGTTTTCCCGCAGCCTGATGGTCCTGAAAGTAACAAGATGCCACCCTGGGAGTGAAAAAATTAAAATGATGTTCATTCAGATGAAATTTCCTAAACAATTTGTTCAAATAACTTAACAAAATAGCATAGCTTTTTTTCATTTTTGTACAATAACTATTACAATTTAGGGTCGCCACAGCAAGTCAGTTTCTTCCATCTAACAGCGGAGCTCCTTTTCCAAGAGGCTCAGACAGCTCCGCTCGAGAACATCTCAATACCGGAGGTCTTTCTTTCTGTACGTGATCGGACTCTACAACGACTCACTTAGCAGATAGGAAGTTGTTGCTGTGACACACAAATTTCCCATGTGTGGGATCATTAAAGTATATTCTGATTCTAATCCTGTCTCACGCATCCTTCTTGGTCACACCAACTATCTTCATGCCTCCTTTCACTGTTTCCATGAACCTCCTCTTTGGTCTTCCTCTAGTCCTCTTTCCTGGTGGTTCCAAACCCAGCATCCTTCTTCTTCCTTCTTCTAGCTTCGAATGTGTCTGGACACAACAGACTGGGGTGTGTTTAGAGCTGCCACAGATAGTCTGGATGACTACACAGACACAGTGACGTCATACATACGATTCTGTGAGGACAGCATTATTCCATCAAAAACCAGGGTAAGATTTAACAACGACAAACCCTGGTTCACACCCAGACTAAGACAGATCAGGAGGGAAAAGGAAGCAGCTCACAGAGCCAATGACAGAGAGAGCTACAAAGGCGCTAAGTACCGGTTCTCGAGAGAGGTACAGCAGGCGAGATCCAGGTACAATAAACGTCTGAAGGAACAATTCTCTGTCAATGACACCGCCTCTGTCTGGAGATCACTTCGGCAAATTACCAATTATAAGCCGAAAGCCCCACATGCTGCTGATGACTTACAACTGGCAGAGAAACTCAACACCTTCTATGCCAGGTTTGATGTCTCACTCTCCTCCCCCCTCACTGATCAACAACCTTCAGACACTTTGAAGCCACTCCCATCCCCCACCCAATTAACAACAGAGGTCACTCCAACTGACCAGCCCTCCGCCTCCACTGCTTTCTTGGTGACAAAACAGGATGTGCTCAAGCTCTTCCGCAAGCAAAACCCTCGGAAAGCTTCGGGCCCAGATGGTGTCTCCCCGGCCACCCTGAAACACTGTGCTGAGGAACTGTCTCCAGTTTTCACAGACATTTTCAACACCTCGCTGAAGACATGCCACGTTCCAGCCTGCTTCAAGCTGTCTACCATCGTTCCTGTCCCCAAGAAGCCCCGTATCACTGGACTTAATGACTACAGGCCTGTGGCGCTTACGTCTGTAGTCATGAAGTCATTCGAACGCCTGGTCCTCCCTCATCTCAAGCACTTCACCTCTCCCTCTCTGGACCCTCAGCAGTTTGCCTACAGAGCCAACAGGTCAGTAGATGACGCCATCAACCTGGCCCTCCACTTCACCCTTCAGCACCTGGACTCCCCGGGAACCTATGCTAGGATCCTGTTTGTGGACTTCAGCTCTGCATTCAACACCATCCTCCCTACCCTGCTTCAGGACAAGCTCTCTCAGCTCAACGTGCCTGACTCCACTTGCAGGTGGATTACTGACTTCCTAACAGACCGGAGGCTGTGCATGCAGCTGGGGAAGAATGTCTCCACCTCTCGGACTATCAACACAGGATCTCCACAGGGCTGTGTCCTCTCTCCCCTGCTCTTCTCCCTGTACACCAACTGCTGCACCTCCAGCCATGACTCTGTCAAACTGATCAAGTTTGCGGACGACACCACTCTCATCGGGCTCATCTCTGATGGTGATGAGTCGGCCTACAGGATGGAGGTAGACCGGCTGGTGTCCTGGTGCAGCAACAACAGCCTAGAGCTCAACGCTCAGAAGACAGTGGAGATGATCGTGGACTTTAGGAAAGCTATAGCACCCATTACCCCCCTTGCACTGGCAGACTCCCCCATCACCACTGTAGACTCTTTCCGCTTCCTCGGCACTACCATCACACAGGACCTAAAGTGGGAGCCGTCCATCAGCTCCCTGATCAAAAAGGCCCAGCAGAGGATGTACTTTCTGAGGCAGTTGAAGAAAGCCAAGCTGCCCGCCCAGATGATGGTGCAGTTTTACACAGCCATCATCGAGTCCATCCTCACCTCCTCCATCACCATGTGGTACGCTGGAGCCACAGCCAGGGACAAACACAGACTGCAGTGCATTGTGCGCTCTGTAGAGAAGGTGATCGGCTGTAGCCTTCCATCTCTCGAAGACCTGTACGTCTCCAGGACTCGGGGGCATGCAGGACCCTTCCCACCCTGGACATGGACTTTTTGAGCGACTCCCCTCGGGCAGGAGGCTCCGGTCCATTCGGACCAGAACGTCCCGCCACAAAAACAGCTTCTTCCCTTCTGCCGTTAGTCTAATTAATAGTACTTTATAACCTGAACCCCACATCTCTTAGTCACTTCCCTCTTGTCACTTTACTATCTTTATTATTTTTTGTTATTTTATTGTTATTTTATGTTATTTTGTTATTTTTTTTCTTTCTGAGCACTCTGTTTTGTAAAATTATTTTTATTTATTTTATTTTTTATTATTTTTATCTTATCTTATTGCACACCTGTATCAAAGCAAGTTCCTAGTCTCTGATATTCTTCATTGACATGGCAATAAAAGCATTCTGATTCTGATTCTGATGTACTCTCTCTCTCTCCTCTGCACATGTCCAAACCATCTCAGTCTGACCTCTCTGACTTTAAAACCTCTAACATGTGCTGTTCCTCTGATCCTGTCCATCCTGGTCACTCCCAGAGAGATCCTCAGCATCTTCATATCTGCTACCTTCGTCTCTGTTCCTGTCTTTTCTTCAGTGCTACTGTCTCTAGACCAGTGGTTCTCAATTATTTCCTGTTGCGCCGCCCCTAAGAAGAACAAAATATTTCGCACCACCCCCCCACTCTCCACCGTGACTTTAATTAGTATCATTTGTCTATGAAATTGTTCTAAGTACACCTCTGCATAACGTGTGTGTGTGTGTGTGTGTGTGATGTCCGGGCCTTGTGTGTGTGTGTGTGATGTCCGGGCTTTGTGTGTGTGTGTGTGTGTGTGTGTGTGATGTCCGGGCTTTGTGTGTGTGTGTGATGTCTGGGCCTTGTGTGTCCGTGTGTGTGTGTGGTGTCCGTGTGTGTGTGTGGTGTCCGTGTGTGTGTGTGTGTGTGTGGTGTCCGTGCGTGTGTGTGCGCGTGTGTAATGTCCGGGCTTGTATATGTCACCAAAGGGGTTTGTAGATTGATTTAGCACGTTTTTCACAAATTGCTGTGGATTTCTGGTACGCTCAGACAAAACAACGAATGAGCAGATGTCTAAAGTATGACGCGGCTGTCTAAAGTATGACGCATTTGACGTAGCCAGGACGGACTTCGCACACGCCCCCCTCCGCAGCAAACCCTCCCTCCTCACCACCCGCTACCAAACCGCTACGCACGGGTTTACGCCTGCCTTCCCCTTCCCGCTCAGAGATGGGCAGAGGAATAGCGGCTCAGTGAGTGCAGAGGGCGGAGCTTGTGCTTTCTCAGGACGGGCGGGGGGATGACCGATACCCGGCCTTTCATAGTTCCGGGTCTGTGACTGCGCTCCACCAAATCAATATACCGTAATTTCACGGCCATAAGGCGCACCTAAAAGTCTAAAATTTTCTTCAAAATGAAGGGTGCGCTCTTTCGTGCGGTGCGCCTTGTGTGTGAGAAAAGGCGGACCTAAAAGAAAAAGCGGTGCCCGTGAGGCGACGCGGACCTGAAAGAAAAGGCACGAGAACGTTAAAGAGTGAAGTGTGGGCGTGGATTGTGTATAAAAAAGGTATGTGCTGTATGCACAACATTGCTGTTTTAACCCTGAAAATGGCAAAGAGACACACTTATGACGCTCAGTTTAAGCTGAAGGCAATCAGCTACGCGGAGGAACACGGGAATCGAGCCGCCGCGAGAAATTTCAGCATTAACGAGTCAACGGATTGTAGATGCTTGGACTGACGCAGTGCTTCTCAATTATATCCTGTTGCGCCCCCCCTAGAAAGAAGAAAATATTTCGCCCCCTCTCCCCCACTCTCCGCCATGACCATAATTAGTATCATTTGTCTATGAAATTGTTATAAGCAGTGGTCCCCAACCACCAGGTGGACCACCCCTGGTGTGAGGGGCCTAACTAGTATTTTTATTCACTTTGTTTTTGTGATGTCTTTATTTTGAAGGTATGTTTACCGTTACCATAGCAACCAGAGTGTGTTCGAGCAGAGAGAATTTTTCCACGTTATAAAGACGCTGCTAAGAAATTTTCTCGTGAAGACAACGTGGATTTAAATGTATTATTATTGATTAAAAAAGCCAGTTTTTCCGGCTGGTCTTATCACCTGTAAACCGGTCCGTGAAAATATTATCAGACACTAAACCGGTCCGTGGCGCAGAAAAGGTTGGGGACCCCTGGTTCTAAGTACACTTCTGCATAAAATTGTATCCTCGTTAACATTAAAGAAAAAAAAAAAAACAGAACAGCTTTATTGACATTGTTTTTTAGTGTGTAACAGAAAATATTTAAAGTGCATCAATTAACTTGAATTGAAAAAAAATAATTTAAACTATAAACTACGACTACTGTAGCGGATGTACAATTACACTTTATTCTAGTACGGCAAAAAAGAAAAAAATGTTCCACAGGATCACACGCGCCCACTATTTGAGAAGCACTGGACTATTTTTTAATACGCACATTTGCATGCTTGTGTGTGTTGCTGTAAGGCGATGTGTGACTGAGACTGCGCCTTTTCGTACAGCGCGCCTTATGTTTGTGTTAAATACAGCAACGGCGCACAAAACTGAGGCTGCGCCTTTTCGTACGGTGCGCCTAATGGCCGTGAAATTACGGTATTTTCATAACTATCGTGTAATGCATGTTGCAAACCCCACGTTTTGCGTGTGTATGTGCATAGGATACAATGTGAAAAGAGCTATTTTGCATGAGATGGGCCCTTTAAATTTTCTCTAAAGTCCACAATTCGCCTTTTAACCCGGAGCACCTTATATATGGATTAAAATTGAGCTACAATAGTTGTCGCAACTGTGGTAAGCAGCCGTCGACTTCATTTCCCCCGTAGAAGGAGTAGTGCGCGGTGTATGCTGGGATATATGAAAGGACGTCTCATTTCCATTCATAGTGTGTTTGTGTAAAGACCCGGAAATGGCTCCTACCAAGAGACATTGTTACACCGCAGAGTTTAAACTCAAGGCGATCGGTCACGCAGTAGAACACGGGAATAGAGCCGTAGTGAGAGAGTTTAACATTAACGAATCAATGGTGGGGAAGTGGAGGAAGCAAGAGGAAGCGCTGCGCCAAGTAAGTAAGACTAAACACAGTTTATCTCAAATGGAAGATAAACTGTGTCACGAAAATACTAAAACTTTATCTCGGAGAAAATAATAAAACAGCTGTTTATTCATTTTGGGAGTAAAAACAGAAAGCTGTTTTGTAATTGTTAATAAAGTTTGACTGACCTATCTGACAGCTTTATTTATTTTTTTTACATTCCCTTTAGCGCAGCACCATTTAGTGAATGCATAACGTAACCCCAGCCTTTACTGTAGCGCCTTATAATGCGGTATATTATATATTATATATGGAAAAAGTTTTTTAAAAGGTCATTTCTTGAAGGTGCGTCTTATATAACGCAGTGCGCCCTATAGTCCGGAAAATACGGTATGTAGGATCAACAGTCCAGAGCAATGGAGAGTGTGGAAAAGAGGCGAAGAAGCGTGTTCAGGCAGGCTGGAACGGGTGGATGAAAGTATCAGGTGTGATGTGTGACAGAAGAGTTTCAGCTCGAATGAAAGGGAAAGTGTACAAAACCGTGATGAGAGCGGTCATGCTGTTTGGTCTACACTGCGTTCCAAATTATTATGCAAATTGTATTTAAGTGTCATAAAGATTAAATTTAGTGTTTTTCAGTTAAACTCATGGATGGTATTGTGTCTCAGGGCTCTGTGGATCACTGAAATCAATTACATACACCCATGATATTTAGTTGGCGAGGTGAGTCCAATTAAGGGAAAAACTGCTTAAGAAGGATGTTCCACATTATTAAGCAGACCACCATTTTCAAGCAATATGGGAAAGAAAAAGGATCTCTCTGCTGCTGAAAAGCGTGAAATAGTTGAATGCCTTGGACAAGGTATGAGAACTTTAGATATTTCACGAAAACTTAAGCGTGATCATCGTACCATTAAGAGATTTGTGGCTGATTCAGAGCACACACGGGTTCGTGCAGATAAAGGCAAAATGAGGAAGGTTTCTGCTAGACAAATACATCGGATAAAGAGAGCAGCTGCTAAAGTGTCATTACAAAGCAGCAAACAGGTATTTGAAGCTGCTGATGTCCCTGGAGTCCCAAGAACATCAAGGTGTAGGATCCTCCAGAGGCTTGCAGTTATGCATAAACCTTCTATTCGACCACCCCTAAACAATGCTCACAAGCAGAAACGGCTGCAGTGGGCCCAGAAATACATGAAGACCGATTTTTCAAACAGTCTTGTTCACTGATGAGTGCCGTGCAAGTCTGGATGGTCCAGATAGATGGAGTAGTGGATGGCCACCATGTCCCAACAAGGCTGCGACGTCAGCAAGGAGGTGGCGGAGTCATGTTTTGGGCCGGAATCCTAGGGAAAGATCTGCTTGGCCCCTTTAGGGTCCCTGACGGTGTGAAAATGACTTCTGCAAAGTATGTTGAGTTTCTGACTGACCACTTCCTTCCGTGGTACAAAAAGAAGAATCGTGCTTCCCGAAACAAAATCATCTTCATGCACGACAATGCACCATCTCATGCTGCAAGGAACACATCTGCTTCATTGGCTGCTATGGGCGTAAAAGGGGAGAAACTCATGGTGTGGCCCCCATCCTCCCCTGACCTCAACCCTATTGAGAATCTCTGGAGCATCATCAAGCAAAAGATCTATGCAGGTGGGAGGCAGTTCACATCCAAACAGCAACTTTGGGAGGCTGTTCTGACATCCTGCAAAGACATTCAAGCAGAAACTCTCCATAAACTCACAAGTTCTATGGATGCAAGAATTGTGAAGCTGCTATCAAACAAGGGGTCCTATGTTAACATGTAACTTGACCTGTTAAGATGTTTTGGATTGAAATGGCTTTTTATTTCAGTGAATATGACCTCATATTGCTGTAAATTCAACAAATTACTATTTTCAGTTCTTTATAAACTAGAAAAAGTCTTGAAACTATGTTATGCATAATAATTTGGAACAGCGCATTTTAAGTTTTTCATTTATTTTTTAAATACTGTTTTCATTAGGAGGTTTGTTCAATAATATTTGAAATACAATTTGACAGCTAATGACTTGAAAATGATGCTGATCGTCATTTGCATCAAGTATTTTGGAAAATCAAACAGAAACATCATTTGCATAATAATTTGGAACGCAGTGTAGAGACAGTAGCACTGAGAAAAAGAAAGGAAACAGAGATGGAGATAGCAGAGATGAAGATGCTGCATTGTTGTTTTTGGCAGCCATCTAAGTTTTTTTGTTTTAGTCTTCGTCTTTGGACGAATATTAATTTAAGTTTTAGTCACGTTTTAGTCAATGAAAACCCAAAAGAGTTTTTGTGTAGTTTTAGTCAGGGAAGACTTAAAACGTTTTTAGTCTAGTTTTGGTGTAAAAAAAAAAAAAAAAAAAAAACTTACTTTAACAACCGTGGCCCTATTACTGAGAATGATGCAGGTTATTTGTTTAAAAAAAATAAATAAATAAATAAAACTCTGCCGAGCTTTAACTTGCGCAAAACATAGAACATTGTAAAACAACGTAAAATAAATAGAAATTCTTCAGTGAGTGAGGAACGTTGTAACTTATTCATACTTAAAAATGACATCTCTTAAAAACCCTGTAAACAAAGTAAACATTGGAATGCATTTAAAGCAGTCGTTAGCGCAACCAAGCTAACTAGGAAGTTAGCAGCGCCGACAAGCTAGCATTAGCTTAAAGTTAGCATGCTGTTTGCGCAAAATATGTGGAAAACTTTAAGTTTCTGACCACCAAGCTCCTTTGCTGTTGTTTTCACCATAGTTTGTGACCTTCTTGTGGCTGGAGGTGTGTTGTGTAGATGGTGTGAACGTGCAGCATTGTGGGGGGCGTGGCACCGTGAGAGACAGATGCAGCCGCTGTGTTTTTTCTTTTCACAGACAGAAATGTGAAAGTCTGACGCCTATTTTGTTACGTTTTCGTCTCGTCAGCAGAAACAAGTCCGTGTAGTCCCTCATTCATCCAGGAGTGATCCATTATAGAAAAAGTTTAAAAAAATAGTCTTCTGGACAGTTTAATTCTTGATCGAGACGTTTCGACTTCCATCCGGAAATCATTTTCAATCTGATAGAAATGGACTGAAAACTGGATCTATATATACTAACCTTGGTAAAAGGTAAAAAATAGTAAGGAAGGGCTCGACCAATGAGCCTGTGTTACCTATGATGGCCGTGAATGGCTCCTATTGTAACCACTGGTCTGTGGTTACAATAGAAGTCATTCACGGCCATTCCCACCCCACTGTTGGACCTTTGAGTCGTGGCAAAGCAAAGACCTTTTTAAAGCAATACTTTCACTAATTTCTCTGAGCTTTCAACCAGATTAGACAAGCCTCACTCGCATTTTTTATTTCGCTTTCTTCAGATGAGGGATTTCATTCAAACCACCTTTCCTCATTCCCCCAACCATCCTCCAGGGACCCTGGTTGATTCCCTGCTGGCAATTGTGCTCCACACAGAAACGCTCGATTGCGGTAGTTTATGACTCCATTGACTCCCTTAGGTCTGACCATCTCACTCGCCTGAAGCATGCCTGGGAGGAGGAACTGGGTTTATCAATACCGTGGAACCAGTGGAACAAAATTTTACATCTTGTGTACTCGTCCCCCATATGCGCCAAACACAACTTACTGCAATGTAAAGTTCTTTTTGAAGTGCACTACACAAACTCCCGGTTGGCAAAGATTTACACAAACATCACTGACCGTTGACACACACATCTGACCAAGGCAAAGGAACAAGTCATAGCCTTCTCAACTCTACTGGCCCGGCGTCTACTGTAATTCTACTAAAAAGGAAAAATGCAATGCCCCCATCTCACAACAGCTGGTTGAGAGAAATTCTCTCCCAAGTCAGTGTGGGAAGCTAAGAACTTCATGTAAAGGGTCGAAGGATACATTTAACATGACCTGGAAGCCCTTTATTGAACAACAACACAGCATTTCCATACATCCAGAAAGTGAATAATGCCCTGTCACCCGGCCCCCCCCCTTTTTTTGTCTTTTGTTTGTTTTTTTTCCATACTGTCTGTTGTTAACTCTGCTGCCTTAACATTTACTAAAAAAAAATTTTGTTTGTACTTGTCGAGCTTCCTATTTCTTGAGTTTTGGGGTGATGTTTTTTGTTTGTTTGTTTTTTAAGGGTTTTGTTTTGAATATATTGTATTGAATGCTTTCAATAAATGGAAATTTAATAACAAAAAAAAAAAAGGACAAATTACCTCTCTGAATAAACAGGTTACAATATTGAGCCTGAAAGACTTTCAATTAGTACCTTCAAGGGGTCAATGTGAGCTTTGATCCACGTTTCCACTTCCTCCACTTTCTTTCTGTGAATGGCCAGCTCCTCCTGCAAAACCATCAAGGAAAAAAAATCAGAAACGGGTTGAGAGAGGTCTAACAGACAGAACGGCGAGAGAGATTTTTTTAATTTCACAATTCTATAAGTTTTAGTTTCCAGAAAGAAACTTTTTTTTTTAACCTGCAGAGGTAAAATATTTTGCAGATAATGTTCAGAACATTATCTGACAGACCAGTGAGGGAGGGTAGTGTAACCACCGTAATCTGGGTAATCCGCTAGCTGTTAGTCAATTTCTTTGGTTTCTAATGCCGGTTGCAGCCAAATCGTTGTACCAACAGCCTGTTGGTCAACTTCCTCCAGTGTCACCAACTAATCAATAAGAAAAGTAGTTATTGGCTGTCCTAAAAGTTGCTGAATGATGTCATCAGGCCCTATCATTTAGTTAAGTGGATGTTTTGGAGTTTTGTTTTTTTTTTTTTACTTTTGTAATTTTTAGTTTATTTTTTGCAGTTTAATTTAGACAAAGAAAAGTTTACGTTCACATCCAACCAATGTTCCCTCTAATTTTTTATGTGTCTGAGTAAACACACAAGCTTCCTGAGCAGAAGGGGGTGGAGCTAAAACTTTTACTCTTTTGTGACGTCAGCAGCAGTGACGAGCCAAAGTCCGAAGCAGCGGTTTGAATCAATTTGTTGCAGAAAGAATTAAGAAAGAGACATGCTCTGGAGCTCCATCTCATTTTTCCATTTTTTGTTGAAATTGAGTTTTATTTTGTGCGCTGCAAAGGTTTTCTTGTGTGCTGTTAATCTGCGAGCAGTGCGCAATTGCGCAGGCGCACAGCTTAGAGGGAAAGTTGCATCCAAGCCCTGACTGTAAACCAGGGCGGGATAGGCCAGCAACAAGATCTAAAGCTCGAAATACAGCTGCACCATGAGTGCTTTGGGAGGCAGAGGAGCCACAGCAGCAGCAGGCGCTGCTCATTGAGAACAGTCTTAACAACGGGCTTTCACGTCACAGACCCCAAAAGTCTCAAATAACACTAGAAAGTTATTAGATTGTCACTAGTGGGTCTAAATACTCACTAAATGTAGCACCAAAGCCGCTACGTTAGCAACATTGACTTCCTGTCATGTATTTAAAAAAGTCTTTTTTTTCCACACATCTTGCGGTGAGGGAGGTCTGACAAACCAGTAAAAGATCTGCAATAGACCAGCGAGGGAGGTTCATGAGACCTGACCAGACCTCCCTTGACGGAAGTGTTATTTGAGGTTGATAGACTGGCGAGGGATGTCTGATTAACAAGTCTGAAAGACCGAAAAAAAAATTCAGCAAACTGACCCGAGAATGAGGACGGTATTTCTCAACCCATGGTTCTTCTAGATCTCGATGACAAACATCAGAGTTCCCACTCGTCTCTTTCATCATACGGCGCGATGTCCGTTTTCTCCCAGAAATTCTTTTCTCGGCTAAGTCGGTGAAAGAAGAATCCATCCAGCATTTCTCCTTTTAAACATAAAAATAACCAGATTACAGAAAGTTCACCAGCATTTCTCATGGAACACACTACTGTAGAAGAAAGAGATGAATAATAAAATACATTTTATTCGGGAAGCGTTTTCAAAGCCACAAAACAGACAGTTGATAAAAACGATTGAGTTATTTGGTTCAAACGGGAGATCAAGATCCACCCCAAAACTTCACCTGTTAGAAAAACACATCCGGTAATTCTCCCGCTGAACACCAGAACAGGAACATTTACAGAAGACCATCGAGGCAATATTTCTATTTTTTTATTGATTAAGAGGAATACTGCTTGATAAAGTGCTATTAAAATTTGGCTCATTTACACCAGCTCTTACTGGTTCATTATGAGTATGTATTTATTCATTAGAAGTATCGACTTATTTACTTATTTACTACTTATTTACTGAATTTTTTTGAGAAATTCAATTTTAGTATGCTTACTTTGCTGGAATTACAAAACACAGGAGCGGTCATCTTTAACAATCTTCTTTCCCGGAGTAAAAAAAAAAGCGTTCATTTTATAGTCATTATTCAATTCTTGCGGAGAGTTTGATTAATTAGAAACATTTTCTAACCACCGTGTGAAACTAAACTCTTCTTCTGTTATTCAGGCGGTTACCTCAATGCCGTAACTGCGTGGCAAATGACGTAAACTATATGAAACGTTTCTTTACGACAGGAATTGTTTGCGGCAGCTAGTGGAGTTGCGTGTGGTTTGCTATTGCTAAGTTTAGAGGTAATATAGTTTAAATCTTGATCCTGGACTGAGGAGATTGTCATATTTTCTTTTTACTTTTAAAGATTTCGCAGAGTGTTCGCGCTCTCATGGCGAAACGCCCGAATATCCTATTGACAGGTGAGTGATTACTGGTTCTAATAAAGCTGTATCAAGCAGAGACCACGCTTCATCATCCCAACGTGTTAATCCTAATACGGTTAGTTTGATAATTCAGACCTCAGAAGTGAAGTAAATAATCATCAGGACCAGTGCGTTGTTCAGTGTAAATAAATACTAAAATCATATTAGTACTACTACTTTTTCTTTCGGCATTTCCCTTCAGGGGGCGCCACAGCAAGTCAATTTCTTCCATCTAACCCTATCTCCTGCATCCTCTTCAGTCACACCAACTATCTTCATGTCTTCCTTCACTGTATCCATGAACCTCCTCTTTGGTCTTCCTCTAGACCCCTTTCCTGGTGGTTCCAAACCCAGCATCCTTCTTCTGATGTACTCTCTCTCCTCTGCACATGTCCAAACCATCTCAGTCTGGCCTCTCTGACTTTAAAACCTCTCACATGTGCTGTTCCTCTGATCCTGTCCATCCTGGTCACTCCCAGAGAGATCCTCAGCATCTTCATCTCTGATACAAACATCTCTGTTTCCTGTCTTTTCCTCAGTGTCTATAGACCAATCAGCATGGCCGCTCTCACCACGGTTTTGTACACTTTTCCTTTCATTTTAGCTGAAACTCTTTTGTCGCACATCACACCTGATACTTTTCTTCACCCGTTGACTGCCTGCTTGAACACGCTTCTTCACCTCTTTTCCACACTCTCCATTGCTCTGGACTGTTGATCCTAGATACTTAAAATCTTTCACCTTCTTTATTTCTTCTCCCTGTAACCTCACTTTTCCATTTGGATCCCTCTCATTCACACACATGTACTCTGTTTTACTCTGACTAATCTTCATTCCTCTTCTTTCTAGTGCAAACCTCCACCTCTCCAGCTTTCCCTCCACCTCTTCCCTCCTCTCACTACAGATCACGATGTCCTCTGCATTAAAATCATATTAGTAAACCTGTTCTTATTTAATATTCAATATGTCAATGATTAACTTCAGTATTGATTAGGGATGGGAAATCCGAGGCCTCGCGACTCCTCGAGCAACTTCAAGCAACTGCGAAAAGTCGACACGAGGAGTCGGCACGTTTGCAGGCTTGGGGTTTATAAAAAACAAACCCCAAGAAAAAAAAAAATCTACGCCTCAAATTTTGTTTTACTAGAAGATGAAATGTGGGTTATTGTGGGGCAATTCCTCTTGTAGTTTATTTTTTATCATGAAATGAGATTACGTTAATTCGTTGCCATAGTAACAGTTACCTAAACAATCAAATTTCACTCCGTTACTGACAATGTAATTAAATGTTCAATAAAGCACACACTTGACCCATTGTCATTTGAATAACTATATAGTACTGGCTGATAGAATCTTACGGAAGGGAAAATAAACACACTGATACAATTAAACAGATGTTTTTGTGCGAGCGCGCAGAAGATTTCGTAAAGAGTTTTGTTTTGGGAGATTGTGTGATATTTTCACTTGTGTCCAATTCGATGCTCTCCAAATCAAAGTATAGAAAGTCTGTTTTGATATTTTAATCTAAAGCACTTTGTAATGTTTTGATAAGAGAAATACTGTATAAATTAAATATGATTTGAATCAACAATCTGTGACACAAGCAGCAACATTCAGGAAAGACGTAAGAGAGTCTCTGCGGCTCTAAAATAGCACAGAAATTAGACAGGACAATTGTAAATGTTTGTCATAGATTTTTTATTTAAAAATAAAATATTTTCCACGGTGGTTGGCTTTAGTCTGCTCCTGTCCAGACTGACTACCTCTCCCGCTTTGGATGAGACCCGCTCACCGGGCACCGAGGTTCCTGGCATGTGGAGATGCTTGGCCAGTTTGTGCAGGTTTGGGTAAACTGTTGTCCTCGATGCCCAGAATGCGAGAGGGTCTTCTCCCCTGAAGAAGTAGGGATCCGGCAGGCATCTCTGAACCACCACTGTGGCATTCGCCTTCGCACACTGACTTCCCTGGTTTTCACCTAGAAAAAAGTAGTTAGGATTGTAAAACCATGGAACATGTGGACATCGTTGATCTGATGAAAATACGTACCAACCCGGCTGTCCAGCAGGTCCCACAAATTGTCATTCTCCGATGAAGATGCCGGTTGTGACTATTAAAACAGAACTGGTTCTCCCTCCATTTACAAATGGTACACAGAAACACACACTCAGCTTTCACTCTCATACAGTCAGTCAGTCATCTTCTTATCCGTCTACCCCTTTCGGGGTTCCGGGGTGCCGGAGCCCATCCCGATGATTTAAGGCGAAGGGCAGGGTACACCCCGAACAGGTCGCCAGTCTGTTGCGGAGCCACTCTCATACAATTCTCGCAAAAACTCTTTCAACCTCTCAATTCCAAACACTCTATATTTGTGTTGGTGAATCCTAAAAACAATCTGATAAATCTGTGTGTGCGTGTGTGACTGTGTTGGTTGAATGTGTGTGTGTGTTTTAAGTAACACCTACTAAAGGTCTAACAAGATCAAAGTGATCTTATTGTGTACAATACCTACTGTAATACGGTGGAGACGGTGGCCGCGTGGTTAGCGCGTTCGCCCGCGGACCGGAAGGTCGCGGGTTCGCGTCCCACGGAGAGCACGTCTAGGGTCCTTGGAGAAGACACCTAACCCCCGCTTCTCCCACCATTGGCGCCGTTGAAGGGCAGCCTGCTGCGGTGTAAGGAGTGCAGCAAACAAATTTCCCCGGTGAGGGATGAATAGAGTAATTCAAAATAAACAAAATAAAATCCCTGTAGAATCTAAAGCTGTGATGTCGCAAATCGCTAGAAAATTTCCTCCTCGCAAAACCCCACGACTTCCTGAATGAATGAAACCCTTTTATATCTTTAGACTGATTGACCGACCCACCCCTTCAAACTTTCCGAGCTCTTCGACACGTGGCTCCACGTGACAGTAGCTCGGATTTTGGGTCGCGCGATGTTTGACATTCCGACACACGGAATCGGAGCAATTCTCGCGATACTTTTGTGTCACTCTGTTCGGCTCAGCTCGAGCAGACAGGCTCGAGCTGGCCATCCCTAGTATTGATTTAAAACATCATGTTTTTTTACAAATTAAAAGTTCTGTTTTATTCGACGCTTTCTCAAAATGCACTACCAATAACATGTATTATTATTATTAAAATTGTAATTGTGTTTGATAGCAGACATTTAAAGTCATTCAGTAGGGAGTCACTATTACATGAACCTAAATACTTTTCAAAAATTGACCTAAAACGTTTGTATAACTATTAAATTCTAATTTGGATGAAGGCAAAATCATGCAGTCAAATAAAACGGAGCAGTAACTAGAAATAAAATGCAAAATATTTTCAAACAGATGAGGCTTGGTCATTTCATAAGTGTATACACTTACTTTACAAATATTTGACATAAAAAATCTACTAATTCAGAATAAAGCTTTGCAGCAGCATTTTCAAAATGCTTTTAATGCTGTTTTCAGTTATCTAAATAATTACAATTGTTCTGAGTCAACTGAAAGCAGACAGAAGCTAGAAAACTTATCCACCTGCAGGAGGACAGCTGACACATGCAAAGATCAATCTGAAAACCAGTAGATGAGGTCTTCTCTTTACTTCCAGGGATACAAGCACACTCATTGTTTATATGTCTATATTTAATGTCTTATCTTTTAACTAGATTGAGGGTTGTGTTTTTGTTGGTTCATAATATTCTGATGATAATTTTGTCTTTTGGAGCGTGTTATTGTAAATCTCTTACTTGATAAAGCTTACATGTTATTGGGTGGTATCATAAAGCGTACTCTAACCAAATGCTCCTTTTCATTGGACTCAGAATAATGAAAACTTTTTCTACCATAAAGAGATCAACAAAGATAAAATAGATAACATTGTATACATATTTAATAATCTAAACATTCAGAGTTCCCATTTTTGTGTGGATTAGCTTCACTTTATTAAATAAATAAATATATAAATGAATTACTCGATTCATCCCTCATCGGGGAAATTTGTGTGCTGCACTCCTTACACCGCAGCAGGCTGCCCTTCAACGGTGCCAATGGTGGGAGAAGCGGGGGTTAGGTGTCTTCTCCAAGGACCCTAGACGTGCTCTCCGTGGGACGCGAACCCGCGACCTTCCGGTCCGCGGGCGAACGCTCTAACCACGCGGCCACCGTCTCCACCCTAAAGATTCACTTTATTAATCCCATGAGGAAAATTAATTTGTTACATGAGTTTCAATTAAAAAAAAATCCAAAATTTAAATAAATTTAAAAGAAAAAAATTAAGTCTTTTTTTAATTAAAAAATTTGATGAGTGTTGGTTAGGAAAATTAGGTGATTAAAGACAGGAATGGATGTCTTTTGACAGATACCAGTAATGTGATAGGAAGATGGAAAGAGTACCTCAAAGAGTTGATGAATGAAGAAAATGAAAGAGAACAAAGAGTAGAAGACGTTACCATAGTGAACCGGAAAGTGGCTAGGATCAGTAAGGTAGAAATAAAGAGAGCACTGAAGAGGATGAAGAGTGGAAAGGCTCTGGGTTCTGATGATATCCCTGTAGAAGTATGGAAGTGTTTAAGTGAGGTGGCAGTAGAGTTTCTGACTGGGCTGTTTAACAGGATATTAGAAAGTGAGAAGATGCCTGATGAATGGAGGAGAAGTGTGCTGGTTCCTGTTTTTAAGAACAAGGGAGATGTGCAGAGTTGTGGTAACTACAGAGGAATAAAACTGATCAGTCATATGATGAAGTTATGGGAAAAAGTTGTCGAAGCTAGGCTAAGGTCTGAAGTAAGAATTTGTGAGCAGCAGTATGGTTTTATGCCTAAAAAGAGCACTACAGATGGAGTATTTGCCTTGAGGATGCTGATTGAGAAGTACAGAGAAGGCCAGAGGGAGCTGCACTGTGTCTTTGTCTCTAGGTATGACAGGGTACCTAGAAAAGAACTATGGTATTGTATGAGGAAGTCTGGTGTGACAGAGAAGTATGTTAGAGTGGTCCAAGACATGTATGAGGGCTGTAAGACAGTGGTGAGGTGTGCTGTAGGTGAGACAGAGGAGTTCAGTGTGGGGGTGGGACTGCACCAAGGATCTGCTCTGAGCCCTTTGCTGTTTGCTATGGTGATGGACAGGCTGACAGACGAGGTCAGACAGGAATCCCCATGGACAATGATGTTTGCAGATGACATTGTGATCTGTAATGAGAGGAGGGAAGAGGTGGAGGAAAAGCTGGAGAGGTGGAGGTTTGCGCTAGGAAGAAGAGGAATGAAGATTAGTCAGAGTAACACAGAGTACATGTGTGTGAATGAGAGGGATCCAAATGGAAAAGTGAGGTTACAGGAAGAAGAGATAAAAAAGGTGGAAGATTTTAAGTACTTAGGATCAACAGTTCAGAGCAATGGAGAGTGTGGAAAAGAGGTGAAGAAGCGTGTTCAAGCAGGCTGGAACGGGTGGAGGAAAGTATCAGGTGTGATGTGTGACAGAAGAGTTTCAGCTCGAATGAAAGGGAAAGTGTACAAAACCGTGGTGAAACCGGCCATGCTGATTGGTCTAGAAACAGTAGCACTGAAGAAAAGACAGGAAGCAGAGATGTTTGTATCAGAGATGAAGATGCTGAGGATCTCTCTGGGAGTGACCAGGATGGACAGGATTAGAAATGAGTACATTAGGGGAACAGCACATGTTAGAGGTTTCGGGGATAAAGTCCGAGAGGCAAGACTGAGATGGTTTGGACATGTGCAGAGGAGAGAGAGAGAGAGAGAGTACATAGGAAGGAAGGATGCTGGATTTGGAACCAACAGGAAAGAGGACTAGAGGAAGACCAAAGAGGAGGTTCATGGATACAGTGAAGGAAGACATGAAGATAGTTGGTGTGACCAAAGAGGATGCAGCAGATAGGGTTAGATGGAAGAAACTGACTTGCTGTGTCGACCCCTGGAGGGAAATGCCGAAAGAAGAAGAAAAAAAACCCTAATTAAACAGTGTCACTACTAACTACAGTATACAAAAGACTGCCTATGGGTGCAGCAGTCTCTGACTGAATGCGCTGTCTTATACAGAGCTGCTTCAAAGGCTCCTACTCAGACTCAGGTTCTCCTGATATGTCTTCTTACTTCCTTGACTCCACAGGAAGTCCAGGAGTTGGAAAATCCACTCTCGGAAAAGAGCTGGCTCAACGAACCGGACTCGCCTACATCAACGTTGGGGACCTGGCAAAAGAAGGTAAGTCTTCTTTATTTGTTTCACATAATTTTGACTGCTGTCCTTGATCATCCATTCCTCTGTCCACAGGTCAACTCTATGATGGCTACGATGAAGAATATCAGTGTCCAGTGCTGGATGAGGACCGGGTAAGTTTCAGCATCTGAAATCCACTACTTTTACACCCAAAATCCACTGGTGGATAAATGAGGGAAGGTTTATATTGATGGGCTCGTGGAACAATGAAAAGGTGGTAAGATGAGGTGGTATGACGTTGGGATGGTAGAGGGAGGACAAAGATAAGACAATATTATGCCTAAAGGGGACACAATAGTGACTATGTGTGCTGGTCCCAAGCCCAGAGAAATACAAAGGGGTGAGTATGAAATGGCATCTGAAATAAAAGTTTGAGTTTCGTTAAATTTTTTGGAAATGAAGAGAGACCAGACTGAGATGGTTCAGATGTGGGACGGAGGGAAGGATGCTGAGTCTGGAACTGCCTAGCAGGCGGTCCAGAGGAAGATCAAATAGAAGTGGAGAAATACATTAGCCCCATATTACTAAATCTTATGCACATAAACTACAACATTTTCTAAATCCACTACACCAGGTGTCACCAACCTTTTTTGTCCTTTTCAAATATCAAACCTCCCGATTTCTACCAGTCCAGTGTTACCATTACACGCACACCCTTGCTCACACACTGTGACAAATTCCTCATGCTCGCTCTTTTCTCTCTCTAACATACACTTTTTCTGCGCACGCACCGCTTTGCGAAAGGGAAGGCTACAGCGGTACCACAGGCTGTTTATTGATTTCAGACTTAACACGATTTCACGTCACAGACTCCAAAAATCGTCCAGAAAAAGCTGTGAAATTGACGCGTTGGAGGGGGGGGACAATAACAGAGAGCGACTCTAGCAACTAGAGGGTCTGAATACTCGCTAAATATGGCGTCAAAGTCGCGGAGTTGACATCACTGACTTCATTTCATTTTTTTTTCTGGCACACCTAGTGGTCGACTTGGAACCAGTCCGATCGACTGGTTGGACACCCCGCACTACACAATAGTTGTAAAATTTTACTGATTTATACACTTTTATTACAGGCCAGGAAGTGCCAGGATGAGGTTTGTATGTGAGAAGAGGATGGAGAAGATAGGGTTAAATAAACTAAGTTGCTGTGGGGAGGAGATGTGATGGTGGTTAATGGATGAATGATGGGAGATGAGGTAATGAATGATGGGGTTCTGCTGGACATTGCAGGTTGTAGATGAAATGGAGGAAATGATGGAGGATGGCGGAGTTATTGTGGATTATCACAGCTGTGATCTATTTCCTGAACGTTGGTTCCACATAGTCTTCGTTCTTCGTACTGACAACACTCATCTCTACACCCGGCTGGAAAACAGGTGACAGGGTTAATGGTGGAGTGTTTGGAAGAGTGGCAGGGTATCCAGAGGAATGATGGTCTGCTTTGTTCTGTAGAGGCTACGTAGGAAAGAAACTCCACGACAACATACAGTGTGAGATCTTCCAGACCATCTATGAGGAGGCGATGGAGGCCTACAGCCATGACATCGTTCACCAGCTGCCGAGCAACACGCCAGAAGATCTGGAGAGGAACCTTGACCAGCTGGTGCAGTGGACCAAGCAATGGATCCAGGACCATAACAAATAAATTTGAACACAAATAAAAGCGAGGGTCTGTGGACTCCCATGACGACTAGTTCAATAGTGAAACAGGCTCTGAGATCCTTCAGGCAGAGGATGCTGCATCCTCTGTGTGGGACAATAAGGAGCTGGACTTTTTAAATGCCAGACTCTGAATCAAACCAATTCAACTAAACATTTTTTCTGATATCAAAAACTCCCAAGTTTATCATTTCTGTGTGGATCAACTGTGACTTCAGCCTTAAACTCTGAGAATAAAACAAGCCCCAATCATTCTTTTTTATCAACAATTGCAAACAAAAATATTTTATTTAAAATTTTATCTGGAATAAAACATTGTTAGAAGTTCATCCAGAAATAAAAGTGCTGTCGTCTTCTGCTTTATCTGGGGTCGGTTTGTGGGAGCAACAGCCTCAGACAGGAAACCCCAGCTGCATCCTCCAGCTCACCCAGAAGGATCCCGAGGCGTTCCCCTTCCAGCTGTAAGACATAGACTCTCCTGCAGGTCCAACACCTGCCTCTGGGTCTCGTCCTGGTGGGACCTAACTACCATCAGGAGCAATTGGGGTTTCGGTGTCTTGCTCAAGGACACCCCAGCATGAAATCTGGGTGAGGGATCGAACCAGCAACCCTCCGGTTACAGAGCGGTCGCCCTACTGACTGAGCCATCCTTCCCAGGGTAGAAACGTAGATCAACTGGTAAATCTAGAACTTTGCTTTTCAGCTCTTTCTTCACCATCCTCCACCTGCTCCATCCTTTCCCCACTGTGAACAAGAGCCCAACATATTTAAACTCCTCCACTTGAGGCAGTTTCCTGACCTTCAGGGATTAGCCCACCCTTTTCCAGGCAAAGACCATGGACCAGACTAGTTCAAAATTAAAAGTAGTGGGAAAAAAACAAATGACTAAACATAAGAAAACAATTTAAAAAAAATTTAAGACATTAACGTGTTATTTCTTCTGCCAAAAATTCATTTTTAATAATATTGTAAAGGTGCAGTTTAAATTTATTTTTAAAAATGTCTACCGTCTATTTGTAAAATAAAGATCTTGTTTGGTAGTTTTTATATATTAACAATTCCAAAATGAAACTTTGTGTCTACGCATGCGCCATTGTGCTGCATTTCTGAGTGACTTCCTGTTTGAGTAGCGATGGGAATTACAGCTCTTTTTAGTGAGCCGGCTCTTTCGGATCGGCTCACTAAGAAGAGCCGGCTCTTTCGGATCGGCTCACTAAGAAGAGCTGGCTCTTTCGGCTCGCGAACGGCTCTTCGGATTGTTTTTTTTTTTTTGTTGGAAGTTATGCGCAAATTATTTCCTGCTTTTGTTTTTAAATATTTTATAATATATAAATTTGCCATTACTTACTATAAAAAAAATAACAATTTATATAAAATTTATAATAAAATGTAAAAAAAAAATCTAGTATTTACAATTCAACTTTGAACAATTTGAACTTTGCAGCTTTTTAAACAAATTTAAAATGAACCAACACAGAACATTTAAATTAAAATACAACATACATATAAATGAAAATAAAGAAGCAAAAAATAGCACCCAGATCGGTATTTATTTTATTTTTACTCACTCACCGGGTAAATGTGTGTGCTCCACTTCTACACCGCAGCAGGCTGCCACGACGGCGCCAATGATGTGAGAAACGGGGGGGTTTAGGTGTCTTCTCCAAAAACTCTAGACGTGAGCTCAGTGGGAACCAAACCTGCGAACTTCAGGTCTGCGGGACGCACGCTCTACCACTGAGTCACCGTCTTACACTTAGAAACAGTAAGTGCCGCAGTTTTGAAGAGCTGATCCGGTTTCTTCTGTCTGTAATTATCTGCGCAGTTTGAGAAAAGTGTGATTATGACCTCTGTAATGCCCCCCCCCCCTTAAAAAATATATAAACAAAATATGTCAATCGTTTGTGCTTATTTTGTTTTGTAAAAATGTTTGTTTGTGCTATTTTAGTTTTTCAGATCTTTAAATTGTTACAGCACAAACGATTGATATACTTTTTGTTTATATATATTTTTTAAGAGGGGTCAGCTTCACGGAGGTGTGATTTTTGCGCGGGGGGATGGGGTGCGGGATCCGGGGCGGGGCTCCCAATCAGTAGCCGGCTCCCGTCGTTCACTTTAAAGAGCCGGCTCTAAGAGCCGTTTCGCTCGCTCGCGACACGTCACTAATAAACAGCATTCTGCACTAGAGGAGTACCCCACCGGACCCCACCGGACCCGCGTCTGGTGTCATTGAGGAATTGTGCATCTTCATATTTTGTGTCTCGTTTCTTCTGACTGTTCTCAACATGGTGGAAGGCGGTAGGATGTCTTCTCTCTTAATATTCACAGATATTCAAGAAGCTCCCTCAAAAAGTCACCTCCAAAATCTTTGGAGTGATTTATCATCTTCTTCTTTCGGCATTTCCCTTCAGGGTAGGGACATTAAGGCACGGCTCTTAACCCTCTACCCCCCTAAATTTATTGCCACCCAAAATAAAATACCATTGTTTTCTGTAGGAAAATATTTTACTTTTTTAATAGCTCCCACAAAAAGAGACCAACGAACCACAAACTTTTTAGGTGGCGTACTTATGTGGGGACATTGGGGCAAACCTTCAAATTTGGGGCTCTTATCCCGCCACTTAATAAGAGAATAAAAATGACTTTATTGATCCTAAACGTGGGAAATGTTTGTGTTTCAGCAGCAAACAAGAAAGAAACAGAGTTTAAATTTATAGCGTTTTCTATTGGAATGGATTTTCTGTTTTCAGTAGCTCCCACAAAAGACTCCTCAGGACCCCAAACTTTTTAAGTGACGTACCTATGTGAGACATTGATGAACACCTAAAAATTTGTGGGTCCAGGCTCCCCTAAATTTATAGCTACCCAATAATAAAATACTATTGTTTTCTATTGGAAGAAGTCTCTTTTTTTCAATAGCTCCCACAAAAAGATATTAAGGGACCCCAGATATTTTTAGGTTGTGTACCTTTGTAGAGACATTGGGGTACCCACAAACACATAGCCACCTAATAATGAAATACCATTGTTTTCTAAGAGAAGAAGTCTCTTCTTTTCAAAATCAAATCACGTCTCGTCCAAACAAGTTTTATTTACAATGAAACATTCTTGCAGAAGGTAGCACAACGGCCTCAAATACGATACATTATTATTATTGGGTGGCTATAAAATGAGGGGGGGCTGAAAGCCCCCCATTTTGAGGTGGTGTCCTTACATAGGTACACCACCTAAAAATTTGGGGTACTTAAAAATCTTTTTGTGTGAGCTCTTGAAAAAAGAAAACCTATTCCTATAGAAAACAATGTCATTTCATTATTAAGTGGCTATATTTTTAGGGGTCGGGGGCTAATAACCCCAAATTTTGAGGTATGTCTTAATGTCCCTACATACTGTAGATAAATCACTCCAAATATTTTGGGGTCTCTCTGACACTTTGTGGGGGCTATTTAAAAAGGTACTCTTATACAGACCTCGCCGAATATGTGAATATCAAACTAAGTTCACTGGACTAGGTCTCCGCACTACGCATTCTTCTCAGGTGCTTCTCCAGGTTGCTCTCAACCGCATACTCGCTTTAATGCTCATCAATTATTCCTCACCGACCCTCAGTGCACAACCCTAGAGAAAGCAAGGGGAAGGATGAATCCCATCTGATAAGAGAAAAAAGACTTGTTTGGGTTGTAAACATAAACTCGTTTTTATAGGTAGGGCACATTAACGCCAGAAAAGTTTAATCATAGTTCTCACCAATAAAACTTGTAATTTTATGTGGAGAGAAAGTTTAATGGGGAACTTACAGCAACTACCTCTAGCTCAAACACTATTTACATGATTGAGAACTTTCATTTAATCTGGTTTATGCATTTCTCAAATGTTACTCATTATACAAATGAAAACGTTAATTTCATTCTGCGCATTAATTTGTTAATTGAACACAATTTTCTCCATTTCACTGACACACAATTTTAATTTAGACTTGAGTGTGAATATTGATGGACAAAACAAACTTGTCCATCATGGATAGCCCTGACCATCCTCTCTACCCACTCCTGGGCGAACAGCGGAGCTCCTTCTCCAAGAGGCTCAGACAGCTCCGCTCGAGAACATCTTGTTACCGGAGGTCTTTCTTTCCGTACGTGATCGGGCTCTACAACGACTCACTTAGCAGATAGGAAGTTGTTGCTGTGACACACAAATTTCTCATGTGTGGGATCATTAAAGTATATTCTGATTCTGATATTTTACCCTTAACCACTATCTTTATTTATACCTTAACCCTCATCCATAACAAACCACATCTTTAAATCCAACCAAATATCTGCTTTTACAATAAGTCTTATAAGTCATCATGTCCATGATTATTACACTTTTAAAAAGTATTTCATACACCAGACATTATTCAAATACATGGCCAGAACTAGGCTTTAAAGTTTAAAGCTAAGTGTGATATCATTTTAATGGTCCGGCCCACGACATCTACCTAGAGGTCATATGTCACCCGCGGTGTGAAATGAGTTTGACACCCCTGCTTTAAACTATTTGGATACAATTTGCAAATAGTGTACATTGCTATTTTGTTTACATCTTGCAACACTTTGGGATTGAGTGGAGTGAATAAAGTCTACAATGTAGACTGTCAACATTCCACTGGTTAGGTTTTTGTCTCTGGGTGAAATCCTCGATCATTGGGTGTTTACAGTTGATTTGGATTTCAAAAGGGACTTTGTAATTTCATAAAACACATGAAAAAACATGACTAAAAATGCCAGAATTAGCCAAAAGGCTACTTATTTGTTTCATCTGTTTAGTCTGTTTAGTCTGCTGACGTAAAAGGTGTAAAAAGGCAAATAAAACATTAACAAGACAAAACAAGGTTAACAACAATAATACATGGAATGATAATGACCAATGATGAATGACAATTAGAGACCAGATTATGTTGCCTGCAGGAAGGATGTCACAGACCAGACTGAAACTGGTAATAACTGGAGATGACTTCGGTTACTGCCCCCGCAGGAACCAGGGCATGTTGGAATGCTTCCTAGCGGGAGGAGTTTCCAACATGTCTCTGCTGGTGAATGGATCAGCAGCCAGAGACGCAGCCCATCTGGCTAAAAGGTAAAACCAGTGATGAAGGTGGAGAAAAGATCCTCCTACTGAAGTTGCAGGTTCTTTTTCATCCTGCAGCTTCCTTGTCGGTGTTTTCTTACCCAGACACCACATTCCCCTGGGGCTCCACGCCAACCTGTCGGAGGGGAAACCAGTATGCTCCGACCCCCTGCTGGTGTCCACCCTCACCAACCAGCATGGCTTCTTCTGGGGGAAGTTGGGCTTTCGTCAGGCTCTCCTGAAGGGTCACCTGGACATGAAACAGGTGTGTCTATCTGCTTCTTCCTCAGTCAGAGAAACCAGAATAACCAAGTATTTCACATCTTAGAAAAGTAGAGAATAGCAGGATTGATACAGGGTATAGTTGTTTGCTATAGAGATAGTGAAGCAGTTGTGTAGGAATCAGAGATGAATATGCTGAGGTTTTCTTTGGAACGAACCAGGTTGGACAGGATCAGGAATATCAGATGAACAGCTTGTTATAGATAGATAGATAGATAGATAGATAGATAGATAGATAGATTAAAAACGTTATTAATCTCCCTCAGGAGAAATTCTAGTGTCCAGCAGCAACAGAAATCAAGTACATACTAAATAAATAAAAACAACATAAATACAATAATACAATAGGACTCAGTTCCTTCCAGAAACATCTAGCACTACCATCACACAGGACCTAAAGTGGGAGCCGTCCATCAGCTCCCTGATCAAAAAGGTCCAGCAGAAAATGAAGAAAGCCAAGCTGCCCACCTCCTCCATCACCGTGTGGTATGCTGGAGCCACAGCCAGGGACAAACACAGACTGCAGCGCATTGTGTGCTCCGCAGAGAAGGTGATCGGCTGCAGCCTTCCATCTGTCGAAGACCTGTACGTCTCCAGGACTCAAGGGGCCTGAGGGCTGAAAGGATGAACGACCTCCTAAAGCTCTCACTTCTGCAGCTTTAGGAGGTCGTTCATATCAGATTTTGAATATCAACCTCCAGTTCAGTTTTTTATCCAACATAGCTCCAAGGTATTTAAAGGACATGACCTTCTCCACCTTGTCACTGCCTATACAAAAAGGTCGGAAGGAGATCTTCTTCTGAAATCCAGAATTAGTTCCTCGGTTTTCTGCACATTTAGCTGTTGGTGGTTCTGACTGAACCAGGAATCCTGCCCCATTTGCCTGTGGTCTACCTGTCAGTCATCTTTAATTAGACATAATGTCAGGCAGATTCTGCATGTGGGGTGCCTCTGTTGTGATACACTGCAAACAAACTATGCCTTGAAATATTCCTACACTGCTTTAAAGAGTTCTGGAAAGACTGCGGTTCATTCTGACAAACTGCAGCCCTATATTAAGATGGGACATAATCAAAAATATTATGTTTGGCTTCACAGACATGAGTTTTATCTGCAGTAAAAGTGTATCAAATGAGCAGGAGAAATAAAGATTTGCTCCACAAAAAAATGTTGTACTTCCTGAGAAGCCTGGCATTTTTAACATTTTCACAAGAAATGTTTTAACAGATGGTCATTGTTGAGTGCAATTGTAAACAAAAGCAAGAAAACCATTAACTGCTTGAACAGAATCATAAGGAGTTCAGGCTCCGCTGTGGCTGCTGTAGAAGAGGTGGAACAAAGTTGTCCAGATTCAGATCAATGTGTCACACTCTTTACTTGAGGCCTTCACACAGAACATCGTAAATGAGGATCAGAACATAGTTTCTGGTGATCAATTGATGTCCAAATGTTGGACATCAATTGATTTGTTTTGGACATTGTTTGGTTCTCTCCAGATGTTTGATAAAGAATGAATAAAGTGATTTAACGTTGATAGTTTTTCCTTCAGGTGGAGGAGGAGCTGCAAAGCCAGGTGAAGATGTTTGTGGAGTTAATGGGACATCGTCCTCTACACATGGATGGACACCAACATGTTCATGTCCTTCCAGGTTGGTTTGATGAGTAATTAGTAGGTGATTAGGTCGGTAGATATTAAAGAATCCCGATGGAAAGTGCAAAGCAGTTCTTTGCACATAAAATGTGAAACAAAAATTGACTTAAGAAAATCAAACATGTTGAATAAAAAATATTTAAGTTTGAAAGATGTCACCACCCAAACTCACACTCAGCTGGAGTTCGTTTTACTTTAAAGTCCTGAAACAAGTTCCTGCTGCTGGTCAGCATGGAGGAACTACTGTATTCTTTATTTTGTGTGTTTAATTTTTATTGAGTTGGAATGAGAGCAGCCCCAGGGGAAATCGAACCAGGTTCTCGCAGTTGAAAGATGGCAACTCTGCCACTAGGCCAACGCCCCCTGGGACTGGATTTACTGTATTCTGTTAGTAAGACACCCATACGTCTCCCTCAGCTCCTTCTCCTGTATGCCCCTCCCAAAATGTTCTATTAGAATTCTAAAGAAAAGTTTTACAGAGTTTCTTTACACACATTCTATAGAACTTCTGAAGAATTTTGATACTCAAATTCTATAAGACAGTTCTATCAAAAAAAAAATCTTATAGGACTGTTTCCAAAAAAGGTTGATATACAATCTTTGTTATCAATATCAAATTCCGGGCATTGGTAGAGAGCAGGAGCTCTCTAGCGAAAGCAGCTCGTGTATTTGGCCTATAGTCATTTTTATGGTGCATACCCAACGACTTCAATCACCTTGCCACGAGAGCCCCAAAGAAAGTCACCACTTCTTGCCTTGCTTGAAGTTTAAATTTCACTGCAGCATGGTTTGACCCACGACTTTCTAATTTGTAGGCTAGAGCCTAACCCACTGCGCCATGCCTGAACATAGTATAAAAATTCATTTTAATCTTGATTGTTGATATGACTTATAATATGTATATTTTATAATCTAAGATGGCCTGAAGAACAGTTATAGAACCTATTGATTTACCCTCATGAAATAAAGATATTATTATTATACATCATTAAACATTGGCTAGTGTAAATCATAGATATCCTTCACTGTTTTAATATATTGTAACTCCTTGATACAAAATAAATTTGGTTGATAAAAATATTTGTTTGTTGTAGGACTATAGAAATTCTATAGAACATTCAATAGAAATACTAAGTCCTATAAAAATTTCACCATGTTCTATAGAACACCATAGAACATGGTTCTTAACGTATTTGAGAACACCAAAGGCTGTTCCATTGAACAACCTGACGGCTGTCCTAAAGAACCCAAAAACCATTCAATAGAACTTCCAAGATGTCTAAAGAAACCCAAGTATATTTTATTATATATATATATACATATAATTTCAACATGAGCAGTTTTTAAACCATCCAAATTAGAATCTAAACTGAGCTTTGCAGACTACAATATTTATTTTACTATCTTAGAAAAAAAAAAGGGTCGGCGAAATAAGCGTTTGCTTCAGCCGATACCTTTTCGGTCCTTTGGTAAAATATAATTATTTTTTTTCTTTCTTTCTTTAATGTGAAATTACACTGTGACCGAAATAAAACTTGAACTTGAAACAGCGGTTCTGTAGGGCATCATTGATCATCAGGATGGCCCTGGTGTTCTTAAGTTCAGTTCTGGGTGAACAGCCTTCAGCGTTCTACACAACATGGTAAAATTTCTATAGGAGAAAGCATTTCTGTTGAGTTTTCTATAAATTTTCTATAGAGTACTATAGAAATTTTATATAGTACCTCAGTTTCTCCTTATGTTAAAGTTAATCTCTGTCTTTTTCCTCAGAGATCCGCCAGGTTTTCGCACAAGTCCTCAACGATTTCAGGATTCCGTTTACCCGAGTTCCGGTAGAACCAGATTCTTATACCAAACCGTTTTTATTGCAACACCTCGTAGAATTTTACATGCAGGTGGAGAAGGATGCTGTTGATTCAGTTCCTGTTTTCCAACAATATGGGCTCAGGTGAGTCTCTGCAGATTTCCAGATTAGAAATCTGTTATGCTATGTGCCCAAAGATTGAAAATTCTTTAACCTTCGGGTCTTCCACAATTTTTGGAACATTTAGAAACTTTTAAATATTCGGAATCTTCGGACCTTGACTGGCTATGGGGGATTTGAGAACATCTGAGAAGAACCTTTGAATTTCTAAACTTTTCTAGAAATTTCTAAAACCTGTTGTACTTTGAAACTTTCACAACCTTGAGAACATTTATAAGTTTGAACATTCAGAACTTTAAAACCCTTGGATTTTTAAAAAAATTTAGACTCTAGAATCTTTTTCATGTTGCAATCATGAAGCAGGTATCTTATGACGTCCACAGGTGGCCTGATGTCTTCTTGGGTCTGAGCACAGGCGGTCAGAATATGTCTGTCCCCGGCCTCCAAGGGGCCTTGAGCCAGGCTTTGGACAGATGGTCGTTGGATCGGCCTCTCACCGCTGAGCTCATGGTTCATCCAGGCTATCAAAGCCACTCTCTGGACGGAGGATGCGGTCAGGGTCCTGATGACTTCTCCCAGTCCGCTGACAGACTACACGAGCTGAATGTGCTCAGAGACCCGGCCCTACTGACTGCCTTCAGCCAAGAAAATATGCAGCTATGCAGCTTTGCTGATCTCTGAAACCTGGTATACAGCCGGAAAAGGATCTTGACCTTTACTGGCACTATATTCTGCAACTTTAGCATTTATCTTTATGTGAAATGCTACAGGGTTTTTTTTTTTTAAGTCAGATTTCAAACTGATCCAATTTTTGGAGGGTTTTTTCCCCCAGACTGATTTTAAAAACTTAAAATAAACTTAAGTTTATTAATTTTATAAAGTACTTTTCTAATAAAAATATTAGCATGTTTTAAATTTGGCTTAATTTAAACATTTCTGTGAGCAGGTTGATTTAGTTGACTACTCTTTTGATTGATGGAAGAAAAAGTAATACTCGGTAAACCAAATATGAAAAAACAAACTTCCTGAAAAACCATCGGTTGACGTTCGAGTGATCATTTTAACATGTTTGAGACCAGTGAGTTATCACGAAGGAAAAAAAGCAGTGCAAAAAACTAATGAAAGAGCACATGATGACCAAGCAAGCACCACACAGAACTGCAGTTTGCTAGCATAATGGAAACTGCCGGGTTACAGACCTGTAAAGCGACATGGGAGCACTGGTGGCTTTCTCATTTTTTAAGAGAACATAAAGTTTAGCAACACTAAATATTAACTTATCAATCTGACTAAAAATATGCAAAATTGTGAGTAATCAAGTCAGAGTTTAGACAATTTTTTGTGATGTTTGGCTGTACAAATAAAATTGAATAAAAAAAGTTTAAAAAACTGATGTATAAAGCATTTACATCACTCAAATGTATCTTTGTGGATCAATTAAGTATTTTCAATTCAATTTGGCACCAACAATGATTGTGTAAATATTTTACTTTTTCTACAGCCGATACATTTTTTTCAAGTCAAGATTGTACTAGTAGCTCACATAGCAAAACTGGCACTGGGGCCATGAGTCTGTCTCTACTAAACTGGACAGAATCAAGGAAAGGAAAAAAGAACCCAAATGCGGTTGCATTTTTAGTGGCACTCTTCATGCTTAGGAAGATGTCTAGGAGTTTCTCCCAGGTCCTCATACCGTTATGCTCAGAAAAACCAAAGCAAGCCTGACAAGTCCAAGAGTAGATGTTGGAAAAGGTGTTAAAAAAGTTAAGAAGGAAACATTAAGCGTCTTAAAGACTGAACAACACTTCTCTTTATTTAATTTAATCATGTTTTCATTGGACAATAAAAGTCAATGAAAGTCCACAATGGACTTCTTAATGCCAGAAAACAAGTGGAGTTTGACTTGAGAAGTCTGTTCCATGTCTCTGACAGAAATGGTTTAAAGATTTATTTCTGAGAGAGATCAAAGTCCTGGCTAGCCGCAACTGTGGCAACAGGAACAAAACAGGGAGGGGTGGGGTTAGGTGCAAATTGTGGGGTCAGTCCATTGGCCTCTTTTCACCGTGTTTCTTTGTAAACTCTTCTGCATTCTTCAGAAACCTTTTTCGGTCCTTGGAGTATTCCTCTGCCAGGTCAGCCCGCAGAGGGTGCTCCGGTTGGGGGTCGTTGACCAGCGCAATGAGGGACTGGATCACTGGAAAGAAAAACAACATCACTCAAACTGATTTTAGAAGGGAGGAACGTAGATCATTTTGGTACAGGGCTCAGATTAGTGATTGCCTACATGGCAGAATGGCTAAATAAGACATACATGGTTAATGGTAAAATCACTAATGATTAATAATGATATTTATAAAGATAAAAAACAATTCTTTCAAGTAATTTTTTATCTGATTTGTTATACCTGCAATCAGCAAAACACTATTCCAAACTAATAGAGAAATGGAATACAAAAATTCCAACTTTTGATAGAGTATTGAAGCCAAATGCAAAATTATTTGCCCGTTATATATTTGTCTCTTTATTCAACCAACTACAGTAATTTCCAGACTGTAACCTGCAACTTTTTTTAACACACTTTCAACCCTGCAGCTTATCCAATCATGGAGCCCGTCATAGACTTTTCTAATGGCCATCAGCGACGCTCAATGAGAAAAGGTACGAGTGAGATTCTCGTGTAGCAGGACGTTTGTATTTTCACCGATGGATGGAAGCGCACAGAACAAGGAATAATGTGCCATAGAACTTTTTTCCGTTCAAACTCACACTCCAACTCAATAAAACTGAAACACTTCTGACGTCTCAACCCTACTACCATCCATCACTTCCAGTTCTAAACTCATCACAATAAAATAACCAGAAATACAACTCAAACAGAACCTCATTTCCTCTTTATATAAGTTTAAACTTTATTGTAATTTTGTACCTCATGAATGGATAAGTACACACACCCTCGTCATGAAAAATCCTAAAAGAAATGCATACGGTGCAGCTTTTAAGTTAAAAGCAATCGAGTTGGCTGATATTAAAGGAAACAGAGCTTCTCCGTGTAAACTTAGTATCAATAAATCAATGGTGAGCTACTGGAAATGGCAGTGCAAACAACTGGAACAATGTAAAAAGACAACAAAAGCTTTTTTAACCACTCCTTGTTAGTGCTGTTTCATTGTTTTGGTGCTGCTGTTACTGCAGGAACTGTTTGGAAAAAAAAGTTAAGATCTGTTAGTAAAACTCTTTCTGTCTTTATTTCTAAATATCTCATGTTACAATGATGCCACCTGCGGCTTACGTACTGTATGTCCAAAACATTTTCCTTTGAAAATGTAACGGATGCAGCTAACAAGAAGGTGCGCGCTATGGTGCAGAAAATACAATATTTGTTTAACATTAAACAATTGGGAAAATAAAATGAATGCAAAGTGTTGCTCGGTAATGAGTTAAATAAAATATTCTCAAATGAGCATATTTTTAAAGAATGCTTGTTAACTGTAAACAAAACAAAGAAGCAGCACAAACCGTTGAATTGAATTTGGACTTAGACTCTATAATAAACCAGAGGCTCAAACTCAAAAAACCAGTAGAACAAAACTTAATATTGAGATACAACATTCACTTTTCTGGAAAAAATTTTCTTCAAGTAAAATAATAAGACTTTTCATATAAACCTAGAAATGCAAAGCTTAAATGTAAAACAGTGACACTAAACTTGAGAACAAAAAATTAAATGAACACCAAAAAAAAAAAAAAAATACCCCCCAAACAAAAAAGCATTCTTGGATTTGTCCAAGTGGAGCACATCGTTGTAGATTTTAATATCAATGAATCAGCTTCAATCGTCATTTGGTATAGATTTACAAGCTAAATTACAATGCCGCCCCAATTTGGCCCGCAAGCCAGAGTTTGGCACGTATTTAATGGGGTCACATTTATGACCAAAGTATCCATTAACACTAGGAACGCCGCAGTGGTTAATTTGACCGCACGTCACTTTAATATGCTAATTAAAATAAATAAAACACAACCTAGGAGGCTGACCGTTTATGACTTTTATATTTATTTTATCATTTAGTTTTTGTGTTCTAAAAATGACTATTTCAAAATTTATAAGCATTTTATCTCCTCTAACCGGGGCGTAACCGCTGGGAGAAAGCGCACATTGGAAGTTGTTGTTATGTTGCTAAGGCAACAAACACATTGTTAGGGCCTCATGTGTGCGTGCGGAGCGAGACAAGGAGGACCCTGACATCATTACAGAAACATTTTAGAGAGGTTCAGTGAGATAATATTGAAGAGATACCATGCATAGAGTAAGAAAATTGTTGTCTGAATAAAGTATCCCATGTTTTCTAGATAAGTCTTGAAAGTTCATGTTAACATATTGAAATATAGCCAATTTATAACGAGGACATTTTTGAAGCAGAAGCACAAAATGCAGAAATAAAGTACCGTATTTTCCGCCCTATAAGGCGCACCTTCAATAAACGACTATTTTTAAAACTTTTTCCACATATAAGGCGCACCTTCAATAAACGACTATTTTTAAAACTTTTTCCACATATAAGGCGCACTGCATTATAAGGCGCACCTTCAATAAACGACTATTTTTAAAACTTTTTCCACATATAAGGCGCACTGCATTATAAGGCGCAGCTTCAATAAACGGCTATTTTTAAAACTTTTTCCACATATAAGGCGCACTGCATTATAAGGCGCTACAGTAAAGGTTGTTCATCTTTGTCCTCTAACTGTGGCCATCTCGCTTTGTTCCGTGGAAACTCTGTTTAGTCTTGTTTAATTGGCGCAGCGCATCCTCTTGCTTCCTCCACTTCCTCACCTTTGATTCATTGATGTTAAACTCTCTCGCTGCGGCCAGAGGTAAGATCTTAAGCCCGAGCCCAACCCAAAATTCGGGTCGGGCCTAAAAATATCAATCATTACGTTGGTCGGGCTTCTCTCTCGCTGACTTTTTTTTTTTTAAATAAATATATTTTATAAAATGTAAACTAAAACGAGGTGTGGGTACTAAACTAAGGAATACTTGTTATAAAATTAAAACAGAGAAGTAATGTTTAACTACTAAACAGGATCCGCAGAGCCAGCTCATATTCTGCGCACGTGAACGCCTCCTCTTAATTTGGTAATCCTCCCCTGGGCACGTCTTTATTTTATTTATTTTGAACTGGTATCCCCGATATGAAGGAGTAAGAAGTTAAGGAGGATCCCCGATATGGAGGAGTAAGAAGTTAAGGAGGATCCCCGATATGAAGGAGTAAGAAGTTAAGGAGGATCCCCAATATGAAGTAGTAAGAAGTTAAGGAGGATCCCCGATATGAAGGAGTAAAAAGTTAAGGAGGATCCCCGATATGAAGGAGTAAGAAGTTAAGGAGGATCCCCGATATGAAGGAGTGAGAAGTTAAGGAGGATCTCTAACATGTGCTGTTCCTCTGATCCTGTCCATCCTGGTCACTCCCACAGAGATCCTCAGCATCTTCATCTCTGCTACCTCTATCTCGTTTCCTGTCTTGTTCTCAGTGCCACTGTCTCTAGACCAGGCATGGGTAAACTACAGCCCCGCGGGCTACATAAGGCCCCTTAAACATTTTATTCTGGCCCTAACTTGAAAAAAATCAAATGAATAAACTATGTTAATGTTTTATTTTCTCTGGAATTCTAATGTTTCCTCACTAGATAACTCTAGATATATTGGCTCTGTTGAGAAAACAACACACCCATTAAAATGTGTGTAGATATGGAAAGCCATCTGGCCAAATGCACACACGTAAACAAGCATGTTAGATTTCAAACTTACCGCTGCTAAACGCACGTTTTTAAGTGCTATCGATTTCAGACCTAGTATGCTAGATTTGAAATTTAACAGGCTTGATGTAACATTCAGCGCGCCTAATCTAGCAGTTACCAAAGCATGCCAATTCTCTGCTCCTGTTCCGGCCTCTTTGTTAAATGTTAGAACTGAATGTGGCCAGCGAATCAAAAAGTTCCTGCTCTAGACCAAACAGCATGATGGCCGGTCTCACCACGATTTTGTACACTTTTCCTTTCATTTTAGCTGAAACTCTTCTATCACACATCAGACCTGATACTTTTCTCCACCAATAAAATTTAAACCAATAAAATGCCGTTTTTTAAAATACAATTTCTTTTTTTTACTCCAAGACAAGCAGATTTTTCTGCCATATCACGTTAATGACGTGGAAAACTAACTGAATCTTTGAATTGTACCTTAAGTTTAAAAAAAAATATGTTGTTGTCGATAGATTCTTACCAGTGGATGACTCCATAATGGCTGACTGCTGCGATTTTGTCATGTGGATGCAAGCATTCTATACAGACTTATACAATACAGACGTGTCCTGTCTAGTGTGGCAAACAGAATGGTGATCTGTATAGTGATTGCTGGTCAAATTTGCTCTACCACTGACAAAACCTATTTAATTTATTTATAATGCTTTACATCCTAAATCTCTGCTCACTCTAGCATGGAAAAATCATTAGCCACAGTGGCTAATCCAGTTTAATTTTTATTAGCCAAATTGAATTTGTTTTAAGTTTTTTTGCGCTGAAATAAGATGCAATTGACAACTGTTTTGGTAGTCCTCTTGCTGAAAACTGCAGGCTGCTAATCTTGTGTTACTTGGTGCCTGATGAGACGATCGGGTACCTTGATTAGTACAATAGGTGTAACTAATCGGGATGAGTGTAAATGTTGTTGCTTCATAACATCAAGTGGCGCTCGTGACTACCGATAGGCAATATGGATTCCAGTGTTAATCACAGGCGAAATTACGATTTGTTGATTGTTGATTCATCTTAAAACAGATTCTCTACAGACTGGCAGAGTGATTAATCATGAAGAGTTTCAATTAACAACACCAAAATAAAATTTGCGAACGTGGCAAACGATTAGCCTGAGAATAGTAAATGTCCATGCTTTCTGTGGCTTTTTTGCTAGACCTAATAGGGAATAGCAAGGATAGAAACAGAGTGGTGGAATATATACAGTAAGAAGAAAAGAGGAGTGAAGTGAATAGTTAATCTGTCGTTACAATATTCAGCATCACAACCAACCTGCCTAATTGTCTGGAAAATAAATACAAACAAGACTTTAAACCAGAGATAATGTACAAAAGCAACTTTCTATAACAAATTATGCACGACACAAATTGATGTTACTAAAGCTAAAATATTGGTTGTGAGCAAGGAAGAGAGCAGACAGTAAACAGTGTGAGTGAAAGTACATCCATGTTGCCAATGTGTCAATATATGCAGCGAAAATTTATGTAAATGAGTTGAGATATGATTCTGAGAACAACAGTAAAAGCCTGTTCCTGAAATTAATCACATTCAGCATCATCGCAAAGTCAATGGTATTTCTGAATCTTCAAGTGGGACATGATTTGATGTGGTGGTCCACCCATTTTGGCAGTGTTTGCAAAAGCACACTGTTGTTGAATATTGTTTCTTTATTAATTTGTCTCTTACATAGTGTTATGGGCTACAATGTAGAGGAAAAGTATTAGACTGTGTTGCTTGGTTTTGAACAAACGGTTCGCTCACTTGTGCATGTGAGCAATGTTTTGTTGGCAACGTTAATGTTTGTTTTCAGTTAAAATGGTCTTGCTATTTGTTTTACGCATACCTGTATCTGGTACCATAAACCGTGTAAGCACAATAAATAAATGAAGCATATCATCCATCCAATCATTTTTCTGTTTCACTCAAAATGGCTAATGAACAAAAATAGAAACAGACTGTGTGAGTCGCAATACTGATGGTGATCATGAAGATGATGAACATCAGGGAAACACCCACCTTGGTCAGTCTTAGTGGCTGGCTTCCAGTTCTCTGCGCTGATCACAGGTAAGCACACCTGACCTTTCTCATCAATATTGGGGTGATAGATCTTTGTCTTGAATGTGATTTTCGGCGGCTTGAATGGGTACTCGGTAGGAAAAATAATTTCTATCCTGAAAGCACCTTTGTCGTACGGGGGGTTGTCCTGAAAGTAGCAAAGGTAAGAGAAAATGCCAACGAGTGCCAGGTAAATCTAAGTAAGTACTTACAGGAACAATGAGGCCCTGCCATGACAGCAAATTGGACTCTTCAACCTGAATGTTTCTGAAATTTTTCATGCCCGACCTGCGTATTTCTTCCAACTCCTGAAATGAGAGAAAAGAATTTACTAACAGTTCCAAAGTCACCAGACTTATTACATGACTATAACATGCTGTTGTTAAACTAATTGAGACTGAGGCTAATCCATACCAAATACCCAACTGCTTTAGTATCAATTTTTCTCCAGCATTCGTCCTCTCAGAGCTTGCTCAGACATACAGTTCTGAGCAAGCTGTGAGATCAACAAATTTTGTGTTGAAGAATGGCAACTCAAAATCCTCACCGCACCTTACTCGTAAACAAAAATAGACATACGTTATGAGTTACTTGGATAGGAAGGAGATAAATGTATGCACCAAAAAACATAGAAAAGCCTGTATCAAAGTAATAGTGCCAACAATGTTACCAAACACTTATTAAACTGCCACCTGCACCTCCATGACCAAATACATACGGTATAGTAAATACTGTGATGGTTTTAAGCAGTTCGTTTCTGGTGTAAAGTGGTAAATTCAACAGAGTTCTGTGACAACGTTTTACGGATAAAGTTAACTCCTAACGCAGTCATTTTTACTGCATAGTAAATAACATGGGCAACTTTCAGGGGAATATGTCATGTTGTTTTGTCTAAACAAAGGTAAAAAAAATGAATAAACCAAACAGTAAAAACATTAACATTTATGTTAAATTTAGAAGTAAAAAGTACTCAAATATAAACGGATTGTATTTACATAGTGCATGTTTACGATCACACTCATTCAATGACACAAAATAAAAGTGAAAGTACTATACAATTAAAAAAAATAAATAAAACGAAACACGTTTTTTTCTTCAGAAAATTTCTGCTTTTGAAAACAAGTAAATTAAAGCTGACCACGAGAGTGAAGAAAAGTTGGGTAGTGCACATGTTTGGTTTGGAGTAGAGGTGCTAAGAGCAAAATTAGCATGAAACCAAAACGAAAGGCCCAATTACGAAAAGCAACTAAAATTTACAAAATATTTCAAATTTATTGTAAATGATATCTTGTTGTTTACAAATATTATATTTCCTTTCAATGTAAAGAGCAGATCCTGTGCCCAGCTAGCGGACTCTTATCTTCGGTAGCCAGGCTACCCGGACAAACACCCGTTCCCCGCCAGCCGAGCTGACCCCACAGACATTTAACCGGGCCAACTCTTCTTCCCCGCTAGCCGAGTACAGTTAGCCGACAGTTACCCGGGCTAACTCCTTTTCCCCGATTACCGAGTTAGCGCCTGTTCTCTGCCAGGCTAACCCCCGTCCACAGTTAGCCAGGTTAGCTCTTGTTCCCGCTAACTGTGGGCTTCTATACCAGTTAGCTGGGCTAACTCCCGGCCCAGCTCGCTTGAGCTTTTGTGCCAGACAGCGGGCTCTTTTCACCAATAGCCGGGCTCCTGTGCTAGCTTGCCTTTCCCGTTAACCGGGCAACTGCTACCGTTCTGATAATCTAGGTTCAGTATTGTCTGTAAACTAAATTGGATTGAAACGTTTACCTTGGCCAGCCTCCTGCTCGCCGCCATCTTGAATTTGTGAATTACCCACAAAACACCGCGCGACCCTGTGAGAGTATAGCCCCTCCCTCTTGAGGTATTATTGTCATGACAACCCGACCCACGTGAGGATGACGCGCTCCTTCTTCTGCTGTGATTTTACTCATGTTGTATTTTTTATTGACTCGTTTAAATTCTGTTTCTCTTCTCCTTTGATTGGGGCACTACGATCAGAGTGTCCTTCATCTACCCAGTGGTGGATGAAATACTGACGTTTTGCACTGAAATAAAATTTAAATAATTGGGAAAATTTTACTTACGTAAAAGTATCAATATATGAAAACTACTTTAGTCAAATTAGTAGAGAAAGGGGGTTAAATTTACTTTTAAGTAAAACTAAGACAAATCTACCCGAATTCAAAATTTTTGTTTTTGCTTCAACGCTACAATACCAATGTAAAAAACCGTACGAAATGGTATCATAAACAATGCAGTCATTTCTCTCTATATGTCTTTTTAATATTCGTGCTTCAACTTGAACAGCAGTTTGTTTGTTTTTTAAAGTATTTTGAGTGAGGGCCTCCCTAGCTGTGCCAAGGAGCGTTTGCTATTCCAAACAATTTTATTTGAACAGCCCAATATGGTAACGATTGTGTAAAAAAATGCAAAAAGAACAAAAAAGGAACAAAAGAACTCCGGGGGTGAGTAGTTTTGCCATCAGGGAGGAGCTCGGTGTTGAGCTGCTGGAGCTCCTCCTCCAGGTCGAGAGAAGCCAGATGGGGTGGTTCGTGCTTCCAGAGCACCTCGCTGGTGAGGTGTTTTGGGCACAAATGCCCAAATATACAGCTATTCAGAATCAGAAAACTTTATTAGTCCCACAGGGCATTTGTTTTACACCTTTCCTTTACACCTTTACTGCACCACACAACATCTCACTAAAAATAACACAAAAACAAAAGATAATAGAAATCACATAAAATGATAAAAATAAAAACAGGAAATAAAACACACAGCTTCAGACCGGTCCAGTTAAGAAACCCCATACAAACATCCAGTTAGAACCCCCCGCCCCCCTCCCGTAAACCATGACTAACTTAAGAATTTAATTGCCAAAAGCACAAAAGAATATGAAAAACAGTTCGTCAACCTTGCAGGGACATAAAACCGACATCTCGAAGGCATTAAAAAAAAGTCAGTGCGTAAAGGGTGCTGAGGTTGACCCAGGATACATTTAGCTGTGGAACTCCGGTGATTTTTGAACAGACGTTAACAATGCCTTATAGCTTGTTTTTATCTTTTACAGTCAAACTACCAAACCAGCAGATAAAAGAATAGGTAAGAAGACTTTCAATAAAAGAGCAATAAAAATTGTTTAAAGCAAACTAAACAAAAGCTAGCTAAACAATTTCAGCACATTCCTGTACTTGGACCTCTTCACAGTGAGGGAAAACTAAAAAAAAAAAAACATAGGTGAACAAAAGGAATAATCGTATGGGGTCCACACGAAACGAAGATCATTACCCCAGGATGATCAGCCAATGTCTCTAAGACTATCAATTAAATATGAGCTTTTTCTACTCTACAACTTTATTCCTGAATAAATCAGTAGATGTTCTTCATCCTGATAGAAATGGGACAGTAGATCAAACATGGAGGCCTCCTAAGACTTGCCACTCCAAGAAAGGATACCAGTAGATGGGTTTCATCCTGACGGAAATGAGCACAGGAATCTCTTCAGTCTGGTGGTGCCTGGCAACGCCCAAGATATGAACACAGAGGATCCATCGGGAATCTTAAACAGAACTCTCTCCTAAGGAGGGGAGGAAGAGAGAGGTGGACAACATGTGGATGGTACTGTACAAACCTTCTTCTACTTCTTTTGGCATTTCCCTTCAGGGGTCGCCACAGCAAGTCAGTTCCAGTTTTTTTCCCTATCTGCTGCATCTTCTTCGATCACACCAACTATCTTCATGTCTTCCTTCAACTGTATCCATGAACCTCCTCTTTGGTCTTCCTCTAGGACTCTCTCCAGCATCCTTATTTTTTCTTATTTCATCTATTTAGCTAAATATGTTCTTAAGCTGACCACTATGGGCAAACCGCTGTGTGCACTACTTGAAAGGAGACATGGAGTGGGTTTTGGAACCAGCACAACGCAAAGCCTTTCAGAAGTTGAAATTTCTTTTTGCTTCAGCTTCAGTTCTCGCTTTTCATATAGCTGTTTGCTCTTATGAAGTTTTATCTTATGAATAAACCAGTGACAAAGCTAAATCTCTATCTTGTGGACTTTTGTACGTCTTTGAAACACCTAAATATGTTTCTGAAACAAAAATAAAATAAATAAATGAATTACTCTATTCATCCCTCACCAGGGAAATTTGTTCTGTAAAAAGTTTTGTAATATTGTGAAAAAGCTTGAAACATCTTGGACTTCAAAATAATTTTTTTGGGAAGGGATGAAGTAAGGTTGTATTTTGCAGATAACATGCAAAATAATAATATTTCTGGCTTCAGTAAAATAGAAAAAAGAGTTTTAGGTTCCCATAATGTGATTGCATGCAGCTGCAATGCTTAACTTTGTCCACTAGAGGTTAATGTTTTTCTGAGGTGTCAGACTGTTTGAGACAATGCTGATGCTTTACAAAACTACACTCCAATAACTAATCATCTTTATGTCTTGTAAGAATACATGTACAGGTACAGAATATAAAGTCAGTTCTTTCCAGTTGTCATTGTTGTGAGCAGGTATCTCATTGTCATAATCTTATCTAGCAATGCTGTAAAGTAGAGTTTGAACCTGACATAATCTGGCATTATCTAATCAGAGACACCAAGTCTCCACAAACTGAAGTCTTATATGAGATTGTGATTTGGAGACTCAGAACAAGTGTGGCTATGAAAGAGAAATGGTGACTTTTGTCCTACATATTAGTGAACAGTTCTACCCGATCTCTTAATATGCAACCCGAAACCCAGACAGCAAGCCAAGCACCTAAAGTTTGTTCACATAGTAAGCAGGGGAGTTTGGAAAGGTCACGACATGTGCAAGATGCAACAAGCATTTCCACTATGAATGTGCAGAAGTAAAAAGATAATGAATACCTTTTTGCAAGTACTATAAAGCAAAAATAAGATGTAATTATGTTCCTTGAAACACACTTTATTGTAACTTGTTTAAGATTTAAAGTTTGCACTCAGTTCTTCAATCACAGTTTGCGTCATAAAAAGACAATGATTATGGACTAGTCACACAAGAACAAAACTTTTGATGTTTTCTGACTTGAGTACTTTATCAAGGGTTTACTGACTAATTGAAACAACAGGTTGAAGACTAGTACTCTTGACTTTAATTTTATAGTGCCAATATCATAAAAAATCTACTTTTCATAAATTTCTACATTCCAATGGTGACGTGTGTGTCACCTATACACAGACTGTCTACAACTGTTATTAAAGATTAGCCCATTCCACTCTGCAATTATAAATCAAAAGAAATAAATAGATGGTCCTCATCTTGATGAAAACGGGATGGAAGATCAAGCACAGAGGCTTCCCTGGTCCGGCATCGCTCAGAACGAAAACCAAAAATGGATGGACTTCATCAGAATCAGAAAGACTTTTATCGCCATGGCCTGTGAACAAGCTTCAGAGACTAGGAACTTGCTGTGGTACTTATATGCAAAGAATGAACATAGTAACAAAAATAATTTTAAAAAGGATATGTAACTAAGGTTAAAAAAAGAAAAGAAAAAAAAATTAACAAAATTAATTTTAACAAAACTAAGAGTGCTCAGAACAAAAGCCGTGGTCCAATGGCATAAAAAAAAAATAGATAAAGAGAGAAAAGTGACCAAGTGGATCCAGGTTATAAAGTGTTCATAAGCCCAACGGCAGAAGGGAAGAAACTGTTTTTGTGGCGGGACGCTCTGGTCCGAATGGACCGGAGCCTCCTGCTCGAGGGGAGTCGCTCAAAAAGTCCATGTCCAGGGTGGGAAGGGTCAACTGCTATCTGACCTGCACGTCCCTGAGTCCTGGAGAGATACAGTACATGTCATAGAGAGATGGAAGGCTGCAGCCAATCACCTTCTCTGCGGAGCGCACAAAGTGCTGCAGTCGATGTTTGTCCCTGGCTGTGGCTGCAGCGTTCCACACGGTGATGGAGGAGGTGAGGATGGACTCGATGATGGCTGTGTAAAACTGCACCAACATCTGGGCAGGCAGCTTGGCTTTCTTCATCCTCTGCTGGGCCTTTTTGATCAGGGAGCTGATGGACGGCTCCCACTTTAGATCCTGTTGATGGTAGTGCCGAGGAAGCAGAAAGAGTCTACCGTGGTGATGGGGGAGTCTGTCAGTGCAAGGGGGGTAGTGGGTGCTGTGACTTTCCTAAAGTCCACGATCATCTCCACTGTCTTCTGAGCGTTGAGCTCCCGGTTCTTGCTGCTGCACCAGGACAGCAGTCAGTCTACCTCCATCCTGTAGGCTGACCTATCACTATCAGAGATAAGCCCGATGAGTCTCTTTGGGCATGGACAAATTCCTCAAACACACACTCACAAACACACACACATTCACTCACGCATGTACGTGCACACACATACACACACACACATACAAATTCCCCTCTCTCTCAAACACACACGCACTTTTTCCGCGTGTACACAGCGCTTTGGGAGGGGCGACAACAGCAACAGGTGCTGCTTATTGATTCCTGGCTTAACATCGTGATTTCAAGTCTCAGACTCCAAGATTCTTCAATACTACTTGAAAAAGCAGCTTGATTGGCACTTTTTTGGAAGAAAATCCAAATCGGTGAGTCTGCAAATTTTAGTGACTCTCGTGAATACGCTAATTATAGCGTCAAAGTCGCTGAGTTGACAATACTGACTTCGTTTCTTTTTTTCCCCTACACACCTGGTGGTCGACTTGGAATCAGTCCCTGCGATCAACTGGTTGGGCACCCCTGCACTAAAGTTCATGTTTTTTGTTTCGAGCACTGTTAGTTTTGTTAAAATAAGTTTTGTTATTTTTTGTTAATTTTTATCATAGCTTACATTTTCTATTTTTTGTTATTTTTATTACTATGGTTATTATTATTTGCACATTAGTACCTCATCAAGTTCCATATGGTCAGTGAATCTTGTTCACCGACCATGGCAATTAAAATCTTTCTGATTGTGATTCTAACTAGTGGTGTAAATGAAAAGGCATTAGAGAACAATGTACGAAATGGGGAAGGAGTACACTATAGGAAAGCCATGGACTAGCAAAGGGTGATGTGAATATATCAATCTTCCAACTTAGTCTGGCAGAGAATAGAAGAGAGAATTACAGGACAGAATCCCAATGTGCAATACTTTCCCCAGCTTCTAGAACAGGCATGGGCAAACTACGACCCGCGGGCCACATGCCGTTCGTCAAATGGTTTAATCCGGCCTGCCGAACTTGGAAAAATTAAATTAATAAACCTTGTTAATGTGTTATTTCCCCTGCGAATCTGATGTTTTTACACTAGATGGCGCATTTTAGATATATTGGCTTTGTTGAAAAAAACAACAAAATGTGTGTGTCTCCGTGATGCTCACACTGTCAAAATAGATTGTCTGCACAGATATGGAAAGCCATCTGGCCCAATACACGCACGTAAACAAGTGTGTTAGATGTTAAAACAAGCAAAATGTTATATCAAGCACTTAGATTTCAAACCTAGCGCTGCTAAATGTACGTTTTTAAGTGCTATCGCACTAGATTTCAGCCCTAGCGCCGCTTGATTTGATATTTAACGCTCTTGATGTAACATTTAGCGCGCTTGTTTAAAATCTAGCGTGCCATTCTATCGGTCTAATCTAGCGGTCACCAAAGTATGCCATCCATCCGCTCCTGTTCCCTGGGGCGAACCCAGGTTTTTCTAAAGTGGCGGAGGGTGGCGTGAGGTCATAGATAAAACAAGCACCTGTGGTCCTTGCCAATTTAGGAGGTCTGGGGGCATCCCATTCCCACCCCCACCCCCCTAGAACATTTAAAAAAAATAAATAACTTTTCTGCATTATGGTGCATATTTTTGCCCAAAGTTTATAATAATTAAAGTACACTAAAGAACAGTGAAGAACACATTAAAGAACACTTTTTTTTGTGGACCAAAAGGGGTAGGAACGGTGCGTGTACCGCACCACTTGCCCTTTCTTCCAGGATCCACCCCTGGTTCCGGCCTGCTTGTCAAATGTTAGAACTCAATATGACCTGCAAGTCAAAACGTTTGCCCACCCCTGTTCTGGAATCTAGCAGCCAAGTAGCAACTATATCAGCTAAGTGTCTCTGTTTCTAGCTTGCCTGGTGATAAGCTTGTTTAATTAGGAATGTTTTATGCCTCCCTTTAAATGTAGGAACACTGTCTGCCTCTCTCACTTGAACTGGCAGCTTACTCCATAAAACTGGAGCTTAGTAGCTAAAGGCTCTACCTCTGACTGTACTTTTAGAAATTCTAGGAACCACTAACAGCCCTGCATATTGTGAGCGGAGTGTTCTGCTTGGTTGATAAGGTACTATAAGTTCACTACTGTAGGATGGAGCCATGCCGTTTAGGGCCCTGTAGGTTAGTAAAACGATTTTAAACTTCTAAACTCAATAGGAAGCCAATGGAGAGACGCTAGCTCGGGAGTAATATGATCTCTTCTATGAGTTCCTGCTAATAGTCTTGTTGCTGCATTTTGAACAAGTTGAAGACTTTTTAGGGAAGATTTACGGAATGCTGCGAGCAAAGCGTTACAATAATCCAATCTTGATGTAAGAAATGCATGGATCAGTTTTTCCAGCATCTCTTTTATGCAAAATATTTCATATTTTAGCAATGTTTCCAAATAACAAAAATAAATTGTTGTTGTTGTAAGAATTTACAAACAAGCATACACATAAGGTAATGGTATCTTTTTACATTTAAATATTCATGTTCATGGCGGCTGGCTGGGAAATGATTCCACCAGGATATTGTGGTCAATAAAGAACTTTGTGTCCCTACTATGTGTTCTTTTTAATTCTGCAAGTATGATGGGTTCCACAGAGAACATTTATTGTAAAATAGAGGTTCCTGCTTTCAGGGACCTGAGAATGATCCTGGTATCTGTGAAAAAAAAAAACTCTGTCTGTAAAGAAACGTAAGAAAATGTCTATTTTTATCAGGAATAAAAACCATAACCGTCCATCTTTTACTGGTGTATGAGGAAACAACTGACGTAGAAGCTGTTTCCACAACGACACAGTCGCTGCTCAGGTGTCAGTAGGTGACATTTGATCAGGTGCTTTGTTTGATCAGACGCTCATTCCCATCGGTCCGAAGCTGCAACCAACTGGCTATGGAGAACTTCTGGATGTACCAGGAGGAGAATATGGAGGAAGAAGAGCGGCAGATGGAGCGAGAGGATGAAACACAGGTTTGTCCCTAACCCAAATCTTGTAGGTCAGGATGAGTTACAGTGACCATCAGATGAAGGGAGACGATGAAACCCAGGTCTGCCTCATCTATATTGTAGGTCAGATGAGTTACATTGCAAACATAGGGACATGTACATGTTTATTAGGTGCCATATTTATTTTTGAGAGAAGATAAACTTTGCCATCTTCTTGTAGATTATCTGGGGTCAAGTCACCCTCGGAAGTCTGGGTTGTAAGAAGCCTATTTATGAAAATGTACTAATCAACCAGATGAATTCCAACCATCATGCAGTTAAAAGAAAAAAGTTTTTTTTTTGTTTTTTTTTCAAATTTTCTGCTTCTTTTCACTCCACCAAAACTATGCTAAGAGGTCATTTCACCTTTAATGCAAAATTAATTTGCTTTAGAACTTCCTGCTCCTTCTCTGGTTGGATCATCATCAGTTAGGGTCTCAAACTGATGGCCTGCAAGCCAATTGCAGCCTTCAAGAGGAAATTTTTGGCCTTCAAAATTTTCCATCAAGGTTGCCAGGAATATTACCATGCTCAGCTGGTTGGCTCCTTTATTTCTGTACCTTCACAGGTATCAAAAATTAAAAAACAAAAAACAATACAAATAAAATACAGTATAAAAAAATAATTAAATCCATTCAAAACACTTCATTTTTAAAAGCCAAAGAAAATAAATTAGTTTTTCCAGGGAACCTTTAACGCAATAGAGCAGTTTTGAGGTTTCACTAACTGAGGTTTACTAGGATTTCATTTACTAAGAATTGTGTAGATTTTTGGGTGAACAAGCTTTTTTCTTCACCACTACAGCATTGTTTACGAAACACAAACATGGGATTTATCAAAACCTTCATAATTCTCTTCCTGGAATGTAAGCTTCATAAATCACATCGGCAACAAAACTGAGGTGTAAACCAACTTGATCTCCATCTAACAGGTCACTACAACTCCAAATATGGATCATGCAAATGACATGATGCATACAGTATGCAATGGTATTCAAATGAGCCAGTGCAGCCTGAAAACACTCATGAAGAATTGTAAGGTGTTGCCATTGTGCAGCCGTGGTGTGATGTTGCCTATAAGTGAAAAAGAGAGAAAGCTGGTCAACATGGCAGTCTGTGATTGTTAACTTGATCTGTCAGTGAAGTAAAAAGAAAAAAATATTCTCAATTCAATTTTTCAATTCAATTGTATTTGTAAAGCCCAAAATCAAAGGATTTCTGTCCCAATGGGCTTCATATTGCTGATTAAGAAGGAAAAAACAAGAAAAAAGAGGAATTTAGAAACACAAATACACAGCAAGAAAACTAACTAAAAAATGCTAGCTAGACAGTACTAGCACATTGACTCTTCTTCACGGTGAGAAAAAACTCCTATAAAACCCATTAGTGGGAAAAAAATAAGAAACGTCGTGGGGATCCACACAAAAGAGAGATCCGTCCCCCGGGACGAGCATCTAACGTATCTAAAAACTATTGTTTAAATATTAGCTTATTCTACTCTACAGCTAAATATCTAAAGAAGTCAATAGATTTTCTTCATCTTGATGGAAACACGGGGGACTCCTCAGCCAAGGGATGTTAGGATGGAGGTGGATGATAGATGAAGCGTGGATGTCTCCTCGGTCTGGCCATGCCCAGGACAGGAACGCAGAGGATCCATCAGGAATCTGAAACGGAGCTCTTTTGCAGAGAGGAGGGAGACAGGTGGACAGCATGTGAATTGTACTGTAACAACTAGCAGTGTAAATCTAAATGAACAGACAATAGAGAACAATGAATGAGATAGAAAGGCAGGGTGGGGATACAGACCGTGGTTAGGGAATGGGCAAGGGGGCAGCGGGAAACAGACCCTGGGGAGAATAGGAGATGAGGGCGGCGGGGTCGGATACAGATTGTGGTTAGGGTAGAGGGAACGGGGGAGGGGGTTACAGACCCTGGTTCGGGTAGGGAAATACAGACCCTAAAACTAAATGAAAAGATATTAGAGAATAATAAATGAGATAGAAAGCCAGGTATCTGCCAAGGGCGATGTGAATACATCAAGTGGCCAAGGCAGTCTGGCAGAGAATAGTAGATAGAATTAGAGGACAGAGCCCCAATGTACCATACTTTCCCCAGCTTCTAGAATCTAGCAGCCAACTAGTAATTATATCAGCTGAATGTCTCTGTTTCTATCTGGCCTGTTGATAAGCTTGTTCAAACAGCCTTTTAGAAGGCCTTTTAGAAAGGCCTTTTTTAAGCCTTTTAGAAATCCTAGGAACCACTAGTAATTCAATTCAATTCAATTTTATTTGTATAGCCCAAAATCACAGAATGTCCGTCTCAATGGGCTTCACAAGAAAAAGAGGAATGTATTAACACAAATACACAACTAGAAAAATAACTAACAAATGCTAACTAAACAAGACTAGCACATTAATGCACTTAGACTCTCCTTTTCGGTGAGGAAAAACTCCTAAAAAACCCATCAGTGGGGAAAAAATAAGAAACCTTATGGGGATCCACGTGAAAGAGAGATCCCTCCCCCGGGACGAGCAAACAATGTGTCAAAGATTATTGTTTAAATATTAGCTTATTCTAATCTACAGCTAAATATCTAAAGAAGTCAATAAATGTTCTTCATCCAGATGGAAACACGGGGACTCCTCAGCCCGGAGATGTCAAGTACGGGGATGAGTAGATGTTCATCTACTCATTTTGTGAGCGGAGTGTTCTGCTTGGTTGATAAGGTACTATAAGTTCACTAATGTAGGATGAAGCCATGCCGTTTAGGGCCTTGTAGATTATTAAGAGGATTTTGAATTTGATTCTAAACTCAATTGGAAGCCAATGGAGAGACGCTAGCACGGGAGTAATATGATCTCTTCTATGAGTTCCTGCTAATAGTCTTGCTGCTGCTTTTTGAACCAGCTGAAGACTTTTTAGGGAAGACTTAGGGCATGCTACGAGCAAAGCGTTGCAATAATCCAATCTCGATGTAAGAAATGCATGGATGAGTTTTTCAGCATCACTTTTACATAAAATATTTCAGATTCATAGAATACTGTAGTTTGAAGGTGAAAAAAATGCAGTTTTACAAGCCTGTGCTGTGTGAGCTTTAAATGATAAATCTGGATCAAATAAAACTCCTAGGTTTCTAACGGTGAGGCCAGAGGCCACAGTTACTTCGTCAAAGAAGACTGCTTGGTCAGTAAAAACATCTCTCAGATTTTTAGGACCTACTATAATAACTTCAGTCTTGTCTGAGTTTAAAAGGAGATAATTGATTGTCATCCAAGTCTTTATGTCCCTGATACAGGTATTAAGTTTTTCTATATGGTCACTCTGGTCAGGTTTGACCGATAAGTACAATTGTGTATCATCTGCGTAACAGTGAAAATTAATACTGTGTTTTCTGATTATGTTTCCCAGAGGCAGCATGTAGAGAATAGAGAATAGGTCCAAGAACTGAGCCCTGAGGCACACCAAAACTAACTTTGGTAGAAGTAGAGGACTGATCATTTACATGAACAAACTGGTATCTATCAGATGAATAAGATTTAAACCATTGAAGAGCTGCTCCTCTGATCCCTAAGTCATATTCTAATGTTTGAAGTAAAATGCTGTGGTCAATTGTGTGAAAGGCTGCACTAAGGTCTAAGAGAACTACGATTGAAATTAGTCCCTTTTCTTTAGCTAATAGAAGGTCGTTCGTCACTCTAACTAGCGCAGTTTCTGTGCTGTGGTGTGATCTAAAACTTGATTGAAATTCTTCAAAAAGACTATTGTCCTGCAGGTGACGGTTCAGCTGCTTAACTATAACTCTTTCTAGAATTTTTTAGATAAAAGGTAAATTTGATTTTGGTCTATAATTGGCCAGAATGCTGGGATCTAAATTGGTCTTTTTTAGAAGCGGTTTAATAACTGTGGAACACATCCTGTTTGTGGGAGGAATTTATTATAGTTAAAATAGGTTTGTTAATTACAGGTAGCGTTTCTTTGAAAAGCTTAGTTGGAATAGGATCTAAAAGACAGGTTGATGTTTTGGAGCATGTAATAACATCTGTTAGCTCAGTTTGGTCTATAGCAGTGAAACAATCTAATGTTACAGAAGTTTTTAGAGAAGCTTTCATTTCTGCAGCTTCAGCCTGCTCTGGACTAATTGTAGGAATAAGTTCATTCAGTTTATGCCTTATATGTGAGATTTTATCATTAAAAAATGTAAGAAAATCCTCACAGCTGAGAGTAACTGGGATAGAAGGCTCTATTGTGCTGTGACTGCTGGTCAGCCGAGCTATAGCGCTAAAAAGAAATCTAGGATTATTTTCATTCTACGCTATTAAAGTTGAATACTACTGTTTTTTAGGTTTACGCAAAGATTTTTTACAATCTAGGAGGCTACATTTCCATGCGTTCTGGGATTGCTCTGAGCCAGTCTCTTTCTGTCTGAACTTGTGACAGACAGAAAGTAGCCACAAATGTTCTGGTGACAGACACCTGGTGTCCTGGTGGCACCAGGAATCCATGTCACCAACTGGAGTCCATAAGTAACTCCCAGTTTGATGTTTTAATGATGTTGTTGTTATTAATAATGTGTATGACAAAAACTTTGCGTAGAAGCGGGTGCACTGTGGTTAATGGTTTCAAAATGTGTTCAAATGTGGTTATTGACAACAAATCTGGTTATTGATTAACTGTCTTTATTGTGATGTGCTCCATTTTTATATATAGTTTAACACAAACAGGTATTTATGTGGGTTTTCTAATTGTTTCTTCGCTGCTTCAAATGCTTCATTTCACTGTCTACAGATTACTTCAGTTTCTGTTCACAGGAGATATCTTTTCCCCACGTCTTACTGTTTCTATACAGCAGCTCTTAAATTGCCTAAAATTTATGCAATTGTCCTTGCACTCCGCCATTTACACAAATTGCTCGATTTGTGTGGAAGCCATCGTACATACGCTTGATAAAAGAAGCTTCTGATCTGCAGAATTCTGCAATGCAGGCAAAAGCTCTTTAACCACAAGTTTTGAGCAGTAGTTCAGGACTTTTAAAAATATGCTGCTTTCAAATCCTATAAATCTGATTGTCTTCTTCTTCTTCTCCTTTCGGCCTTTTCCTTTAGGGTCGCCACAGCAAGTTCGTTTCTTCCATCTAATCACATCTCCTGCATCCTCTTTGAACACGCCAACTATCTTCATGTCTTCCTTCACTGTATCCATGAACCTCCTCTTTGGTCTTCCTCTAGTCCTCTTTCCTGGTGGTTCCAAATCCAGCATCCTTCTTCTGATGTACTCTCTCTCTCTTCTCTGCACATGTCCTAACCATCTCAGTCTGGCCTCTCTGACTTTATCTCCAAAAACTCTAACACAGGAATGGACAAACTACGGCCTGCGGGTCACATACAACGTTAAACATTTTAATCCGGCCCACACAACTTGAAAAAACTAAATAAATAAACCTTGTTAATGTTTTATTTTCCCTGCAATTCTAATGTTCCTTGGTTCCTCGGCCCGGCCTCGGGGTCCTGGGATCTGTATGTTTACGGGCCGGGGTTGCGTGTGTCTCTGCCTCCCTCGTTCCAGTCTTTTGGGGCGGGTGAGGATCTGTTGGTCCTAATAAGCACATGATTCATATCAGCAGCATGTATGTACTTTCACTCACACTCGCACACTGTATCACTCTGTTTACTGTCCGCTATGTTCCTTGCTCCCAACCAATATTATTATAGCTCTAGTAACATGTGTTTGTGTTGTACATCATTTGCTATAGAAGGTTTTGTTGTGTGTGTCAGTTTTATCACAGGTTTAAATTCTTGTTTGTACTTTTTTTTTCTCCTTAGATAATCCAGCAGGTTGGTCGGGATGCTGAATACTGTAACTTCAAATTTTCTTTTCACTTTATACCCCTCTCTTCTTCTGTACCCTGTTCCTCTTCTTTTTAACCCCCACCCTCTCCCTCTCCTCAGTATTCCCTGTCAGGTCCAGCAAAATGAAACACAGAAAGCACAGACATTTTGTTTGTAAAGCATTTAAAATTAACAAATAAAGTTTGCTAGGGTTGGTGCATGGTGCTGACCCTGGTAGAACAAAACTGTTCAGCAATACATGATACACAGATCATCATTCTGCTTGTCACAACGCTGGACAGGACAGGTTAAAAAAAATTAAATAGTTATTCATTTGATTTTCAGTGTTTAACGACTTATTTCAAAGTCGGAGTTTTTGTAGTAATGTTCCTCTTCATTTTCATTGGAAATTAAAGCACACGTTTTCTCCATATCCCAATGAGGTGAGCTTACCAAAGCATGCCATACATCTGCTTCTGTTCCGGCCCCTTTGTCAAATGCTAGAACTCAATGTGGTACACGAATCTAAAAGTTTGCCCATGCCTGCCCTGTGATAAGCTGTTTGTCTGCTATACTAATTCTTGATCCTGTCCATCCTGGTCACTCCCAGAGAGATCCACGGCATCTTCATCTCTGCTACCTCCATTCCTGTTTCCTGTCTTTTTCTCAGTGCTACTGTCTCTAGACCAATCAGCATGGCCGGTCTCACCACGGTTTTGTACACTTTTCCTTTCATTTTAGCTGAAACTCTTCTATCACACCTGATACTTTTCTCCACCCGTTTCAGTCTGCCTGCACATGCTTCTTCACCTCTTTTCCACACTCTCCATTGCTCTGGACTGTTGATCCTAAGTACTTAAAATCTTCCACCTTCTTTATCTCTTCTCCCTGTAACCTCACTTTTCCATTTGGATCCCTCTCATTCACACACATGTACTCTGTTTTACTCTGACTAATCTTCATTCCTCTTCTTTCTAGTGCAAACCTCCACCTCTCCAGCTTTTCTTCCACCTCTTCCCTCCTCTCACTACAGATCACAATGTCATCTGCAAACATCATTGTCCATGGAGATTCCTGTCTGACCTCGTCTGTCAGCCTGTCCATCACCATAGCAAACAGCAAAGAGCTCAGAGCAGATCCCTGGTGCAGTCCCACCCCCACACTGAACTCCTCTGTCACACCTACAGCACACCTCACCACTGTCTTACAGCCCTCATACATGTCCTGAACCACTCTAACATACTTCTCCGTCACACCAGACTTCCTTATACAATACCATAGTTCCTCTCTAGGTACCCTGTCATACGCTTTCTCTAGATCTACGAAGACACAGTGCAGCTCCCTCTGGCCTTCTCTGTACTTCTCTATCAGCATCCTCAAGGCAAATACTGCATCTGTAGTGCTCTTTTTAGGCATAAAACCATACTGCTGCTCACAAATTCTTATTTCAGACCTTAGCTTACCTTCGACAACTTTTTCCCGTAATTTTATCATTTGACTGATCAGTTTTATTACTCTGTAGTTACCACAACTCTGCACATCTCCCTTGTTCTTAAAAATAGGAACCAGCACACTTCTTCTCCATTCATCAGGCATCTTCTCACTTTCTAATATCCTGTTAAACAGCCCAGTCAGAAACTCTACTGCCACCTCACCTAAGCACTTCCATACTTCTACAGGGATATCATCAGGACCCAGAGCCTTTCCACTCTTCATCCTCTTCAGTGCCCTCTTTATTTCTACCTTACTAATACCTTACTTAATCGCCCTAACTTGCTGCACATCCTTCCCATCTTTGTCTCTCTGTCTTGGCAACCTGTATAGGTCCATCTCTCCCTCTTTACTGTTCAGCCTAGATTACAAGTCATCATAGGCTGCTTGTTTTGCCTTTACCACTTCTACTTTAACCTTGCGCTGTATCTCCCTGTACTCCTGCCTTCTCTCCTCAGTCTTATCATTGTCACACTTCTTTTAAGCATAAATTATTCATAGATCTGATCGTAACATAAAAAAATAAAATCTCGTAAAGGGTAATGCCATTTAAGTATGAATTTATTTTTTCAATGAATCTTGAATTTACCAGAAAACCATTGAATGCTAGCTCACATGAGACCGCTGGTGAATTCCTCTCTGGATCCCCTGCAGTTTGCCTACCGGCCACGCCTTTGTGTTGACGACGCTGTCATCCATCTGCTGCAGCGAGCTCATTCACATCTGGATGACGGTGGAGGCATGGTGAGAATCACCTTCTTTGATTTCTCTAGTGCCTTTAACACCATCCAGCCCTCATTACTGGGTGATAAGCTGCGGCTGATGGGTGCTGGTGCGTCCACCGTCTCCTGGATCACTGATTACCAGACAGACAGGCCACAGTTCGTCCGGCTGGGCAAAGCCCGGTCTGATGTGGTCCTAAGTGGGGTACACACTGTGTACAATGTGAAGTACACAATGTGAAGTGTACTTCACATTGTACACTTCAGACTTCCAGCACAACTCCGATTCATGCCACCTACAGAAATTCTCCGATGACTCAGCAGTTGTAGGATGTATAAGTGGTGGGCAGGAGGAGGAGTACAGGAGGGTGGTGGATGGATTTGTGGTGTGGGCAGGAGAGAATCACTTGCTCCTCAATGTAGACAAGACCAGGGAGATGGTGATTGACTTCCGGAAGAGGAGGAGGACTGCTTTGCAGCCGCTCTGCATTCTGGGTAGGGATGTGGAGGTGGTGGAGGAGTACAAATACCTTGGAGTGATCATCGACAGTAGACTGAGCTGGAGGAGCAACAGTACTGCTGTGTACAAGAAGACCTGCAGCCGACTTTACTTTCTAAGGAAGCTAAGGTCCTTCAAGGTGTGCAGTAAGCTGCTGGAGACCCAGTCTGTGGTGGTCAGCTCCTTGTTCTTCTCTGTCATCTGCTGGGGGAGCAGCATCACAGCCAGTGACACCAACAGACTGAATAAACTAATCAGACTGGCTGGCTCTGTCATTGGCAGCAAACAGGACTCACTTGAGGCAGTGTTGGAGAGGAGGTCACTGAACAAACTTTTATCCATCATGGACAATCATGACCATCCTCTCTACCCACTCCTGGACGAACAGCGGAGCTCCTTCTCCAAGAGGCTCAGACAGCTCCGCTCGAGAACATCTTGTTACCGGAGGCCTTTCTTCCCGTACGTGATCGGGCTCTACAATGACTCACTTAGCAGATAGGAAGTTGTTGCTGTGACACACAAATTTCCCCTGTGTGGGATCATTAAAGTATATTCTGATTCTGATTGTGATCGAAGAGAGGCTATCACAACAGTAATATACTTTCCCTGTCTTGTGTAAAACCTGTAAAACCGTTATTTTCATCATGCTGTAAGCGCTGTAAGAAGGATTGGTCAAGTCCACAATAAAGCAAGTTGGAATTGTCCGAGGATTGGTCGATAGTTCACAAAAAAGTTCTATCCACCAGTCCAAGGATTGGTGGATAGTCCACAATACAAGTTAAGATAGTCCAACAATTGGTGTCCTGATTTTTAGATCTGTGGTTTAGGCTCTCTTACTGTTTCTGCAGTCTCCTGGTTCAGATTCTTCCCCCCCTCCAGCAGCAGAATCCTCTAGCAGACTTCTGCAAGTTAAACCCAAGAACCCTCCTCCGTCCAGTAACCATGTAAGTTCCACTTCCCATTCCAGATATCATACGAACCAGATCTGCAAGAGAACTGATCCATCTCGTGTTCCTTCCACAGTCAAAGAGGAACCTCGCCGTTCTTCCTGCATACAAAGAAGGTCTGTACCCGCGTGTGAACTGTGCGCATGCATAAAGATGGTGCAAATCCTTTTCGTAACCAAAATTCAGATGTAAACATGTTTCTGCATTGTAATAGTTATTAATACCAGTGTAAACATGTTTTTACTTTGCAATGGTCAGTAATACCAGTACAGCTGGTAAGTGCCATTAAAGGTCTTTAACGTTGTAGTTCCAGGACCGTGTGAGACAGAGGACCTAATTGACGGTGTGATCTTCAATGCACACTACTTGGCCTCTACTCAGCTGCTGTCTGAAAAAACTCCATCCAAGAATGTTCGCATGCAGCAGGCAGAAGAAGCAGTGAATCGGATCAAGGTAAAGACACGCACGCACGCACACACACACACAAAACAGCACACATGCATCCACAGACACTCACAGAATAATCCAGTGTGTTTCCATAGTTTTTCCATCGTGTGTGTTTCCATGGTTTTTCAACCAGTGCAATTCCATGTTTCCATCTAGTGTGTTTCAATGTTTTTCCATGCAGCATGTGTCCATGTCTCCAGGTTCCACCTGGGGAGACACAGCCTATGACAGAGGTGGATCTTTTCATCTCCACCCAAAGAATCAAAGTCATAAACATGGAGTCACAGGTAACCCAGTGGAATGTTTTCTACCAAAGTGGTACAACTGAAGAACAACTTAAAAACAGTTGGAGAATAGGTTGGTACCGCAGGTGGTACATCAGCACTTAGAAGATTTACAACTGGAGATTTAGACTGGCAACATACTAGCAACATAGGAAGCGGGGAGCCAGAAATATAAAAAAAAACACATAACTGGGAAGGGTAGCAAAATAATTAAACAGAACCTCTGGTTGCCATGCTTTCTATCCTGCTTAAATTGACAGACTATGGATTTTACTGCTAGCCTTCAGCAGTGCTCCATGTACTGTACATTACTTAGTCCATCAATAACTATTGTATGTTTTAAAACCATCTTACTATTGTGAATTGTTACTGGGAAAAATAGCTGGGGCATCACAGATAAGAACTCCACAATAAGTTTTTACTCAGTAAACAGTCCTGTAGTGAAGAAGTTTTATAAGCAAATAGCTGAGACACATAAAATCATCCATAGAGACCTCATAAACTGCAAAAAATAAGAATATAACATTTCACTGAGCAAAACCTTGAACCATTTGTTGATAAAATCCATCTTTCTCTCTCTCCAGCAATGCTAAAAGTCTAACCTGCCATGTCGTATTTCTGCTGAAGTTTTCTACACATGTGGTCACCTGTCCTGTCCCATGCCTCTCGTAGTTCTTTGCGGTTCTCTTTGGTCAACTTCTTTGGAAATCTGTCTTTAAAATGAGTTTGAAAGTAACTCACCCAATAAAATTTGTTTCTATTTGTTTACTGATTAAAAAAAGATTTAGGAGCTAAAAAGTAATATTTCCATTCCTAGACACTGTTATGTTCTGTGACGGTCCAATCAGCAAGTCTAAAAACCCGGGCATCATAAAACATCTTCTCAAAGTCCCATGTCAAAGGCACATTGTCTCCCTGAGACCAGCTCAATACCTGATTGGTTGAAGCAAAAGTGTTATTACCCTTCACTTTTGTAGAGAGAGCAAGCAGAAAATGGTCTGGAGGTTTGGGCAGAATTTTAGCCTTTCTAGCAACAACCTCTGGCTGAAATGTGATTGGTCAAAGGAAAATACTTCTTTGAAATCATCACAGCTTTTGGAAAAGTCATAAAAGAAAACAAACAGAACATTTGGAAATATTTGATAATTAATAGGGCGGCACGATGGCGCAGTGGGTACATAGTGGCCTCACAGCAAGAAGGTCGTGGGTTTGAGTCATGGGTGGGGACGAGTCTTGGAACACTGACCTTTCTGTGTGGTGTTTGCATGGTCTCCCCTGTATGCATAGGTTTTCTCTGGGTACTCCGGTTTCCTCCCAACCTCCAAAAACATGCGTGTTAAGTAATTGGCCACTACATGATTGCCCCTAGGAATGAATGTGTGTATGGTTGTGTGAGTGTGGCCCCGCAACAGACTTGCGACCTGTTTGGGGTGTACCCTGTCCCTTGCCTCGAATCAGTCGAAATAGGCTCCGGTGCCCACATGACCCTGTATGGGATAGACGGTAAAGAAGGGGACTGACTGATAAATAATGGCTAAAATAGAATTAACACCAGTTCGTGTTTAAGACATTTTTAGGTCAGCTAAGAAGGCTTTGAATTTGTTCAGGATCCGCCACTGACAGGTTATCGGGTACCAGGCAGTGTATCCAGGTAATCGTGCACTGCTACCTGGTTTCCATTGCTCCCTTGCATAATTTAAGTTCTGATTTCAGAGGATTTTTTGCATGCACAACACTTTTTTTTGCTTTAAGGAAACCCTGATGGAGCTCCCTCTGAGGACAATCTCCTACATTTCGGATCTCGGGAATATGATTGTTCTGATGACCCAACGGAAACTTCTCCCCCCGGATGCCGAGGACTCCACACACTACAGGATGATCTGCCATGTCTTCCAGTCCAACCATGTGAGTCCACGTATGCCGTGTTGCTACTGAGACAGAAGTTCTGAAGTGCTGTTGCTGCTCTCCAGGCCCAGCTGGTGGCCCAGTCCATAGGCCAGGCCTTCAGCGTGGCCTATCAGGAATTCCTTCAGGCTAACGGCATTAGTCCCAGTGAACTGAGTAAGAAGCAGTATAGCAACCTGCAAGGCTCCCAGGATATGAACAATCATGATCTTCTCCACTTCTCCAAGTCTGAGAATTGTCAAGAAGTAAGTTACACCATTTATGTAGAAACATCTTACTCCAACTACCATTTTCTGTCCCCATCTTTAACCCGTCCTGTTTCCTCACTGATGAACATTCTAAACTTAACCTATAAAATTTTTAATTTATCATCCCGTTAATAATCCCTACCGCAGCAGAGAGTGTGGTTACAAAGAATCTAGGACATTTGGGCCATGGACATTTTGGTCACAAAACTGCAACCTAGGATATTTGGTCCATGTGGGCCACTTGGGATGGACTTTTGGGCCACGAACCCTTTTTTTTCTTTTCTCTTTAAATATATCCCTAACCCTATTTCTGTGATAATGTATCCTGTGAAATTGAATAAAACAGTTGCATTGCACAAAATAATTGCTTTTAGTCAGTTTTATCCCATGGCCCACATATCCTAGGCTGCAGTTTCTTGGCCCAAATGTCCGTTCACGGGTTACAAAAACCTACATTGAGTCTCAACAAATGATATGAATAATAACTAAATTAGAATACCTATCAAGCACAAAGGAGGAGGGGTGGCACTGTTTGTGAACTACCAGTGGTATAATCCATCTCACATTATGGTAAAGGTACGCATCTGCAACCCGGATGTGGAACTGTGTGCTGTCGGGCTACGTCCTTATTATTTACCCTGAGAATTTTCCCATGTGGTCATGGTGAAAGTTTATGCTCCCCGCACTGCAAACCCGAGCACAGCAAATGACACTATTTACTAGCACAGATACAGACTCAGCACCCAAGTGCTTCTCAGGAGATTTCAACCACATCAACCTGGACAAAACGCCTCACACCCTCACTCAGTTTGTGAGCTGCCCCACCAGAGGTGGGAGAACAACAGACCTGCTGTATGCTAACACAAAGGATGCTTACAGCTCTTCCTCCTTCCCCCAGCGTGGAAAGGGCGAACGAGCTAAATTGAATTGAAAATACTTTATTTATCCCCAAAGGGAAATTTGAATGCTGCAGTGCAAACAGAGACAGGATGACGAGAGGAGGAAAAGGCCTTTTAAATACTCTGATGGAGGATGACAGAAATGATTCCCTGCGCTGCTCCCCTGAGCAGTGGGGTTGCAGGAGTCTCATCGACGCTACTCCCAAGATGGTCCACAAATTTATGGTGGATGTTGGAGAGCATGAACGGACATTTCGTCCTCGGACGTTTGGGCCAAGAAACTGCAAACCTAGGATATTTGGGCCATGGTATAAAACTGACTAAAAGCAATTATTTTGTATAATGCAACTGTTTTATTCAATTTCACAGGATACATTATCACAAAAATAGGATTAGGGATATATTTAAAGAGAAAAGAAAAAAATTATTCGTGGCCCAAGACCATCCCAAGTGGCATACGTGGCCCAAATATCCTAGGTTGCAGTTTTGTGGCCCAAATAGTTTTGTTTTGTGGCCCATCCTAGATTCGTGGGAGAGGTTCATCAATATGATTGACAAGCCAACCACAGATCCAGCTCTACCGGTCAGCTAGTTTAGTTCTCTGGTGGGGAGTCCTTTGGTCTCCCCAAAAGGTCCCCAACAAATCACAGAGAACAAGACATGGAGACTCTCTCCATGATGGACCCCCAGAACATGGAGATCATCCCGCTGCAGGTGTAGAAGGACTTAAGTTTTCCCAGGTGGTACGGTCTACCCAGGTCTCTCCTATAGGTGACGAAATACTGTGAAATCAGTTCTTCAATAGATTTAGTCCCCAGTTCACACTTTTAAAAACCCTACTCCTGCATCAACGTTGCAACGACCGGCCACTCTACCTTCTTCCCTCCCTGTCCTCCCCATACAGACGATCAATAGACTCACCTTGTCTAATGTTTCCTCTCCTGATCACTCTCTTCTGAGAACTAAATTTGTACCTCCACGACCAGAAACCCCAACAATGACTTTCACAACTGAGCAGGTTAGAAGACAGCTGCACAGACTTCATGCGGGCAAAGCTGCAGGACCCGATTGTGTGAGCCTCAGGGTTCTGAAAGCCTGTGCCCCCAGCTATGTGGAGTACTTCCACATGTCTTCAATCTCAGTCTGAGTTTTCAGAGGGTTCCCATGGTGTGGAAGCCGGAACAGCCCATGTCCGCTGTTCGGGCTGAGCCCGGCCAGGCCCCATGGCGCGGACTCTCATGCCCCCACCCTGGGCAAGGGCAACTTGGACATGCTTGATCTCTTCGTAGGGGGTTTTGATTTAATAACTAAACCAAACTAAATTAAATAATACCTTAATTAGAACATTAATACCTACACTACATGTTTGTGTGACACTATCATCCAGTTGTGTGACCATAACCAACATGTCAAAAATATGTGAGCTTTCAACATTCAGAATGGAAAAAAATATCATCGGGTGTGGCCCAGTAATCTGTATGCTCTCTCGATCTGAAACTCGGGACTTTTATCTATATCTCTTTTTGGTCGGACTTGATAAATTCTCAAATTATTTGATCCCAAACTGCTGCACCACCATGAAGCTTTAATAAAGAGTTTAAACTTACCTGGGATCCAAGTCCATGAATCTAACGGAATAATGTGTTCTCTTCCTGCTAACACCATATCTACCATATCTACCTAAAATCTTAATTCTAGGTGGTAATTGAGAAGGCGAAGGGGGAACCAGTGGGTGTGGCCATTGTAGAAAGTGGGTGGGGCTCCATCCTGCCCACGGTGATTATAGCTGGCCTGATGCACTCTGGTCCGGCTGAAAGATCCGGTTCTCTCAGCGTTGGAGACCAAATCATGTCAATTAACCAGACTAGTTTGGTTGGACTTCCACTCCTCACCTGCCAGGACATCATTAAGGTGTGTTTTACAACCTTAGTAACAGAAAGAGAAGGGGATTGGCCCAGATGTTCAGTATCACCTGTTCTTATTGTAGGGTTTGAAGAACCAGGTGCACGTGAAGATGAACGTTGTGCGATGTCCTCCTGTGACGACCGTTCTCATCAAGCGGCCTGATATCCGCCACCAGCTTGGTTTCAGTGTACAAAATGGCATTGTGGGTAACGAGTTGTGTCATTTTCTTTTCTGAGAGAAATAAAAGGTGAAATAAAACTGCTGCTGCCCTAAACCAGGTGTGTAGCCTGATGCGTGGCGGCATCGCTGAGCGAGGTGGCATCAGGGTGGGTCATCGCATCATAGAGATCAACAATCAGAGTGTGGTGGCCATGCCTCACGAGAAAATCATCCACATTTTGTCAACCACAACAGGGCAGGTGAGTGGGTGCAAGAGAGGAAGGCGGGGCATCATTCACATCCTGTCCATGTTTCCTGAGGGCAACATGTAAAGTGGAAAATGAATGGGTGTAAGAACTGAACCCTGTAGCTTATTTTAGTGCAAATAGAGGACTGTTCATTGACACTGACACACTCGTACGCCTCAGACCAAAAGAATTGAAACAATCACTATCTGCAAAGATTAGAATGAAGCATTTCCTCATTTTCAGTAAGATGCTGTGATCAAAAGTGTCAAAAGCTGCTCTAAAGTCTACCAGGACTAGAATTGAAAGCAGCCCCTTTTTTTGGCACTAAAAAGTAATGTGCAACTCTAAGTAAAATGCCGTTTCTGTGCTGTGGTCTAAATCCTGATTGGAAATCCTTAAAAAAAGCTTCTGTCTTGTAGGTAGCGCTACAGCTGCTTAACTACAACTCATTCTTAGATTTTTGAGATAAAATGGAGATTTGGTATTGGTCTACAAATGACCAGAACGCCGAGATCAGGCTTTTTCAGAAGAGATTTAATGACTGCATGTTTAAATAACTGAGGAACACGTTATAACTGTCATGGGTTCATTTCTGCAGCTCTAGTCTGGTCTGGACTGATTGTGGGGGGAATGATAAAATGTGGTGGTGGGTGATAAATATGATAAGGGTGCTAGATGTGGTGGTATAATGAATATGAGGGTTAGTAGATTAGTTAAACTTGGTTTTTGTGTTCCAGATCCACATGAAGACAATGCCTGCTGCAATGTTTCGCCTGCTCACCGCCCAAGACCAACCTCTTTACATCTAATCCCTCTGGAAGCTTTTGGATTGCCGTGATTGATTGTTTTGCATCTGTAAATAACATTGCACCAACAAGACCACAGGGCTCTATTAACATTTCTTATTTAGTGAGAGAAAATACTATGCCCCTGTCCTCTAGTTCTTAAACTAATAAAAACCACCACCATACCACTGTTATGCCACCATTTCTCCACATTTTGCCCCAGTACACCCTTTTCTCTGGGCTGCACGGTGGTGCTGTGGTTACCACCGTGGCCTCACAGTAAGTTGGGTTTCTAGTCCTGGAGTGGAAGGAGGCTTTAATTACAGGTCTTTCTGTGTAGAGTTTGCATGTTCTTCCAGTGTATGAATGAGTTTTCTCCTGGTTCTCCAATTTCCTCCCAACTTCCAAAAACATACATGTGAGGTTGATTGGCTGCTACAAAATTACCCCTAGTAATGAATGTGTGTGGATGGTTGTCTCTCTGTGTGTGGCCTGCAACAGACTGGTGACTTGTTCGGGGTGTATCCTGCCTCTTACCTGAAATAGGCTAAGTGGTTCAAAAGGCAAAACACCATTTAAATGTTTGGTTTGAACTTTTTCCCCTCATCAGTATAGCTATACTATGTATAAAATTGACAGCAGGAGGAAAAGAGAAAGTTGTTAAGTGTCTGTTCTTTTGTGTGTTTTAATGTTCAAAACTCATTAAAATGTATTAAACATTCAAATAAATTATTTTTCTTGGTCTATTTATTTAAGGTTGTATCAAATAGTGAATTTAAATTTCTTTTGTTCATTTAGTTTTTGACAGAATCATAGAAGATTGCATATTGAATATGCTTTATTCATCCTTGAAGGGAAATTTGAGTGCTGGAGTGCAAACACCTCGATGTCCCCTCGCCCCTATCCACCAGCGTCCCAGTCCGATCACACTGTGTCCAACATGACGACACAAAAGCTGGATTCCGGAATGGATCCACAAAGCCAGGCCGCAGTGAAGAACACCAAACTGGTCTCTCTATATTTCACTGGGTACGAGTGAGCGCCTCCAGTTCCTCAAGCGAGCAACCTGACGTTTCCATGGAAACCGCAAAAACACAGGAAGCACCTCCTCTAGACCGTCTCCTTCTCCACACCTCCTCCAGATCATCACCATATGATCACACCACAAAAATGAAGCACGAAATTGAATATTTTATATAAAACAAAAACTTCCTTCTTCATTGGCACTTTGATACGGTTGTTTATTTTTGTTTATAAGTCCTGCATCAACGTGCTGAAGAAATCTTAGAGAAAATACTCTTCCCTGACTCTGCCTGGGTTGCTTGTGTTACCTCCTCCCACAGGTCCAGCCTTTTGGGGCTGGAAAGATATGTTTCCAATGAGCACGTGGTTCATATCAACAGCATCCGTGTACTGTACTTTCACTAACATGTACACACTGTGCCACACTGTTTACTGTCCGCTATGTTTCCTGCTCCCAATCAACAGGATAGCTTTAGTAACATGGGTTTGTGTTCTATATCTTAATGACTTATAGAAGAGTTTCTTTGTGTTTTTCTGGTTTAAACTTTTGTTTGTTTTTCAATTCCATTATCCATATGATCCAGCAGGTAGGTTGTGATGGCTAGTATTATAACTACACATTATCTTCTCACTTTATCCCCCTTTATTTCTCTACACTCCCACCTCTTCCTTCTCACTCCTGCCTTCTAGTGGTCCTCTGTTAATTAAGCATTAGGAATCCTGTTCTAGGCAAAACAACACAGCAGCTCTCCTCATTTTACTGTTCATTTTAACTGAAACTCTATCAAACGACTCCTGACACTTTCCTTCATTTAGTCAAGCATCCCATCATCTGTCTCTTCACATTCGAATGAGTCTCTCTTAGTCACAAACACACTCTGTTTTCTGCACAAACCTCCACTTCTTCAGGTTTTCCTCTTCCTGTTTTCTGCTCTTACTACATGTCAAAATGTCATATGCAGGTATCATAGATTCATGTCTACCCTCATTTGTCAGCCTCTCCGTCACCACAGCAACGGCAAGGGACGAGGTAATTTCTCATCAGTTTTTTCCACAATTGTCAATGCTATGTATATTGCAGAGTTTGTTAAAGTGGCGGGCGGCATGAGCCGTGGCAGTGCTGCAAAAAACGCTTGCGGCTTTAATAATTATTATTTTTTAATAACCTGGAAAAGATTTTTTCGAAAGGACACAAAATATTGTATTGTTCGTTATCGATCATTGAGGCAAATACTGCATCTAAGTTATGCTCTTTTGGTATAAAACCATACTGCTACTCACAAAGGCTCCTGCCTTGTTTTAACTACTCTTTCCTAGCATCAGCACACTTCTTCTTGATTTCACAAATAACACCATATAGAGAAAATTTAAAAAATAAAAACAAGTTCTCAAATCACGTTCAATCTAGCAGTTTATTCGAATACAAATAAATATTCTGAGAAATCCAGGGAAACACGATCCACCTTCTGCACTCTGTATCCTCTAAAATGTCCCCACTTTTACATTAGGAGTGAGGCAGGTGAGACAGGTCTATATCCTTCTGAAAGATAATAGAAAACTCTCTCGAAAGCAGCTGGTGAAGGCCGACACCATCGTGAGAATAAACCCAGCGCTGGCCAGTCCAATCATAGCGCTTTGGTCCACTGGAAGAGACCAAATTTATTCACAATCTTCATCCCATGAAAGTTCTAAAAATTATACTTGTGCATAAATTCAATGCATTAAGACAGAACAGAATTGTACCTTGTGGGAGAGGAAAGCCAGATCTGCCTGTTCGGAGTCTGCTTGTTAACAACGTAGGTTCCGTGGTCCCCACCCACTCTCACCGTCAGAACTCCACTCTATCACCACAAAAAACTAGATCAAGTCTGGATGCAGCAGGAGGAAATGCATCACATGCTACAAGAGCAACCATGTGTCAGACCCAGGACTTACGGAGAACACAACATCGTAGTCAGTTCCGGTAAAGTCTTCCTCCGTCAGGTCCTCAAAAAATTCTGATAGAGCATCCAAAGTCTCATTAGCCAGGTTCTCGTAAGTCCTTTCAGGCAGCTGGCTGTGGATGTGTCACTGGTTACAACAGCTTTTAATCAGCAAGCACAACTAAATAATTAAGTCTAATAAGGTTGCAATCACTGTTTAGACTTAGTCTGTTTAGTCTTCATTTTCTTCCAGTATTAGAGTTGACACATACTAACATCGGAGATATGGATATCTGTAGAACCAGGCCGTTTCCAGCTATCTGTTATCCATAGATTTTAAAGCGAAATATCCGTACATTTAGACATGTATAAAAATAGGAATATATTTGCTCCTAATTAAAGCATTTTGCTGCATATTTACTTACTGTATATTCAAGTTTCTCTTTTATTTGTTGATTTGTTTTTGGTTCTCAAAACTTGTCTTTTGTTCTGAATCGTTTTCATAGTAGAAAAAGTTTCAAAAAAGTCTTCTGGACAGTTTAATTCTTCAACGAGACGTTTCGACTTTTGGAAGTCGAAACGTGGTCTGTGGCTACAATAGGGGCCATTCACGGCCATCTTAAGAAACACAGGCTCATTGGTCGAGCCCTTCTTACTATTTTTTACCTGTTACTCAGGTTAGTATAAATAGATCCAGGTTTCAGTCCATTTCATTCAGATTGAAAATGATTTCCGGATGGAAGTCGAAACGTCTCGTTGAAGAATTAAACTGTCCAGAAGACTTTTTTGAAACTTTTTCTACTATGGATCACTCCTGGATGAATGAGGGACTACACGGATCTGAATCGTTTTCGTACATTTCCTCAACATTTCAGCAATTTTCCAAAATTCTCAAATGCAATTTTTTTTTGTCTCATGTGAAACAGTTTGTCACGAGGGCAGGTACTTAAGCATTTTGTTGTAACGAAATCTAACCTCACACTGAACCATGATTTCTGTCCGCCATTAGACTCCTATTTATTGATATATTAAGTCTGGTTTAGCTTCCGTGTGTAATATGACATGTATTTATTCATTTTTAAAATATGAGATGCTGAAATTATGCTAATTTGCCTTTAAATATAAGATGCTTGAAAGAAAATAGTAAATTGTTGAAAGTTTATGTGTTTTACTTTGTCCTCGACTGTACTCACTCTTTAAAACTGCTCTTTGGCTATAACTAGTTATCATAGATTATCATTGCTGGTTATCATTTTTATTAACTCTGAATTATTTTCAATGGGTAATTGTAAAACAGCTAGTTATAGATACCTGTTTACTGTTGGGGTTCCCTCTATGGGTTTGAGTAAACTCAGGTGAAATTTCTTGTTCTTCCACTCAGCAGCTGCTCTTCGAGACCGCTGATGAGATAAAATCACAGACAGAAAAACTAATTAAGAAGTACATGTTTAAACCACCCAAATATTTCTCTCAGTTCCTAGATCCTCTTTTAAAAGGAGGTGAAAGACATAGAGAGACCTTAAAAAAATCAAGGAGGCCAAAGAGAAAGGAGGAGTGGAAAAGGAGGAAGCTGGAGTGGAAAATTCAGCAGAACAACATGAGAGAGATGTGGAGTGGCACGAGAACGATCACTGGTTTCAGGCCAAATAGCAGTGGAGGAGTGAATGGCAGCGTGGAAAGGGTGGACGAGTTAAATCAGTTCTTCATTAGATTTAGTTCAGAGTCTCCAGTTCCAACCTTTAAAAACCCTACTCCTGCATCAATGTTACAACGACTGGCCACTCTACCTCTCTTCCTCCTACACTCCTTCCTACCCTCCCTCCTACCCATAAAGACCATCAACAGACTCTCAACTTGTCTAATGTCTCCTCTCCTGATCACTCTTTTCGGAGGACCAAAGATGTACCTCCCCCACCAGCAACCCCAACAATAACTTTCACAACTGAGTAAGTGAGAGGACACCGGCAGAGACTTCATGCCCCGATGGTGTGAGCCCCAAGGTTTTGAAAGTCTGTGCCCCCCGGCTATTTGGAGTACTTCCACATGTCTTCAACCTCAGTCTGAGTCTTCAGAAGGTCCCCATGGTCTGGAAGACATCATGCCCGGTTCCTGTTCCCAAAATGCTGCGTTCCAGCGACCCAAAGGACTGCAGACCTGTTGCACTGACATCACACGTTATGAATACCCTGGAGAGACTCATACTGCAGCAACTCCGACCCCTGGTACAACCACTCCTAGATCCCCTCCAGTTCGCCTACCAGCTCCACTACGGAGTAGAAGACGCCATCATCTACCTGCTCAACATAGTCTACACAAACCTGGACCAGCAGGCCAGCACTGTGACAATCATATTTTTTGTTTTCTCCAGTACTTTTGACACAATGAGGCCGGCTCTGCGGCAGGCAGCGATACAGGTGGATGCCCCTCTGGTGTCCTGGATGGTAGACTGGCAGACCGCAGCTGTACTTCTACAGAGCTGCGTGTCAGACAAACTGACCTCAACACTAGCGCTTCACAAGGGACTGTTCTCTCTCTCTTCTTGTTCACCCTCCACACCACTGACTTCAATCACTGCACAGAGACCAGCCATCTTCAGAAGGTTTCTGATTTGTTTGGAGGCATAACAGAAGGGGATGAGAGGGAGTACAGGACGGTACAGGACGGTACAGGACGGTGGTTTGTCACATGGACTGAGCAGAATCACCTACTGCTCAACATGACAAAGACAAAAGAACTGGTGGTGGACGTAAGGAGGAACAAAGACCTAGTGACTCCTATCAACATCAGAGGGGCCAATGTGGAAGAGGTTGAGGAGTACGAGTACTTAGGGGTGTAGCAAACATGTGGACTCAGTCTACAAGAAGGGCCTAAAATGTCTCTATTTCCTGAGGCAGCTGAGGTCCTTCAACATCTGCAGGACAATGCTGAGGATTCTCCACGAGTCGGTGGTGGTCACGCTGTTTGCTGGGCAGCAGTCTGAGGGGGAGGGACACCAACTACTCAACGAAATCATCAGGAAGGCCGGACAGGTTGTTAGAGAAGAACTGGATTATTTGACAGGGTTAACTGAGAGGAGGATGCTGTCCAAAATAAAGACCCTCCCATCCCTGTACCCAGCCTGACAGGTACAGCAGGAGACCTCCACCTTACACCACAAAGTCATTCCTGCCTGTCATTCTTAAACTTTCTTTTTTTCAGATCATTTTAAAACGCAAACTTGATTCAAATTTATTAAAACAACAGAATTTAAAATTAGAAAAATAACGGAAATTTTTACTGTTTGGTCAAAATGAAATCTTTCATTTGTTTACAGTATTGATGAATCTCTTAAAACTCTATCCATAGACAGATCTGTGTTTATGTTTGGGATTAAAAGAGGAATCCTGATTGGATATGAAGCATCATCAGTGGTTGGATGCTGTTGGATGAGTGCTGATTGGATATGAAGCTTCATCAGTGGTTGGATGCTGTTGGATGAGTGCTGATTGGATATGAGGCATCATCAGTGGTTGGATGCTGATTGGATGAGTGCTGATTGGATATGAGGCATCATCAGTGGTTGGATGCTGTTGGATGAGTGCTGATTGGATATGGAGCATCATCAGTGGTTGGATGCTGTTGGATGAATGCTGACTGGATATGAAGCATCATCAGTGGTTGGATGCTATTGGATGAATGCTGATTGGATATGGAGCATCATCAGTGGTTGGATGCTGTTGGATGAGTGCTGATTGGATATGGAGCATCATCAGTGGTTGGATGCTGTTGGATGAGTGCTGATTGGATATGGAGCATCATCAGTGGTTGGATGCTGTTGGATGAATGCTGATTGGATATGGAGCATCATCAGTGGTTGGATGCTGTTGGATGAATGCTGATTGGATATGGAGCATCATCGGTGGTTGGATGCTGTTGGATGAATGCTGATTGGATATGGAGCATCATCAGTGGTTGGATGCTGTTGGATGAATGCTGACATAAGATGGATTTTCCAGTTCTTACAATTATAAATCTAAATCATGCCACCCACACATGAACCTCATGGCATGTCACTGGGAGGGCATGGTGTCTGACCTCTTCACCTGGCAAGGGGGGGCGGGGGGAGGCATGCTGTCAGACCTCCTCAACTGGCAGAGGGAGGGCATGCTGGCAGAGGGGGGGGGGGGGGGCATGCTGTCAGACCTCCTTACCTGGCGCAGGGGGGGCATGCTGTCAGACCTCCTTACCTGGCGCAGTGGGGGCATGCTGTCAGACCTCCTTACCTGGCAGAGGGAGGGCATGCTGTCAGACGTCCTTACCTGGCAGAGGGGGGGCATGCTTACCTGGCAGAGGGAGGGCATGCTGGCAGACCTCCTTACCTGGCAGCAGGTGAGTGTTGAGGTGTTCCGGTGTTGGAGACTCAGCGCGCGCTGGCAGACAAGCGGAAGGAATCGAGATGATTTGTTTAGAAACATGGTGGAAGACTTCCTGGTTTTCTTCTTCTATTGAATGCTGCTGCTCTCTTGCTCTCTACCGCCCCCTGCTGTTTACGGATGTGTCAAATATTTATTTCTCAACAAAAACAGTTTTTAAAGTGTTTTTACTTTTTTTTTTCAGGCACATTTTAATGAAAAAAATATTGAGACACAAAATAAAAATGTTACATGATTCTCTCTGAAAATATAAACATAACTAACAAAGATTCAGGAAACAAATCAACACCAAAAACTGTTTTGACATTTTTTTATTCCTCTTTCAAACGAAAAGTTACAGTTAATATGTTTACATGAGATAAACAATAATGAACCTGAGATCAATTTTATTTAGTTTTATATTGTTTTATTTTATTTAGTTTTATATTGTTTTATTGTATTGTTAAGTACCTAATTATGATCATATTTACAGTATTTGAATTGTCTAATTTTATGCTTGGATATAAATGTTTTTGTTTTTTTCACTTTAACAGAAACCATACTATTGGAACCATGTGCCACAATGAGCACTTTGAATGTTTTTCACCTTATTTTCCATTTTAACATGTTTAGTTTCAGAGGATTTACGTGTTAAATCTGATAAAAATCTACCAGTAAAACAGTACCTTCATTTTCTCTAAATGTCTAGGCGATTCCAGCCTCCAGCTGGGGTAGTTTTAGGGAGTTGTGGACCAATGGGTTGCTATGGTTACAATAAACCACCTATTAAATGTTTTATTCTCTTTCTTTTGACGACAGTCAAACACAGCACAAAAACATACCCCCCCCCCCCCCAAAAAAAAAAAAAAAAAAAAAACAGCCAAAAAAGAACAGTAAAAAATAAATAGACAGAAAAACAAAAAAAGAAGTACAATATGAAATCAGCCTCCCTGAGAAGGTCTTTTCAGGTGTTCTGGAGGAGAGGGTCTGTCTGGGATTGAAGAGGAGCAGTGTAGTTTCCGTCCCGGACGTGGAGCTACAAACCAGCTCTCTTCAGAATCCTGGAGAGACTATTAACTAAACAGTCTACATGTGTATTTTTTAGAACTGGAGAAGGCTGTGTCCACTGAGGTACACCCTCAGGGGGGCCCTGGGTGTAAGGAGTTCTAGTTGAAGTACAGTACCAGAGCTTGGTCCATATTGGCGGCAATTCATCAATTCCATTGCTGGTGCAAGTTGGACTCCACCAAGGTTGCCCTTTGTCACCGATTTTGTTCACTATTTCTAAAAACAGAATTTCCAGGTAAGACAGTGGGGGATCCGGTTTTTCAGGATTGGGTCTCTGGTTTTTGGAGATGATGTGGCTCTGTTGGCTTCATCAGGCCGGGATCTCTAACTCTCACTGGACCGATGTGCTGTTAAGAATGAAGCTGCTGGGAATCGGAGCCTTTGAACCAAAGACCTTGGTCCTGAACTGGAAGGATGAATTTCCCCTTCAGATCAGGATTAGGGTCCCGCCTCATGTGGAGGAGTTAAAGCAGGGGTCTTTCTCTAGGTCTCATTCATGAATTGAAAATACTTTATTTAACCCTGAAGGGAATGAGAGAAGGATTAAGTGGGAGATCGATGGAAGGATTTATGCATGCATACCATCCTACAGTCACTAGCTGTGGGCGGCCGGCATTTGCCAGGCGGCAGACCAGCCGGCAGCCAGTAGTGCTGAGCCTACTTGGTTGCCCAAGGATCTTTTTCTGATGAGGATTAGGACAGCGTTGGATAGAAGTGACAAAAAAGACGTCTTAAGATATTCAGACATTTTTATTCAGAACAGAAGAATCTGGTCAGAACCAGTAGATCCACAGAGATCTGCACTGAGTAAGCAGGTCCACTTCAGCTGCGTTCTGCTGGCTGCACCGTTCCACTGAGGTCCACCTTAGACCTACAAACAGAACACGGTTATCCTGGTACAAAACCTTCAGAGCCTGTTGATACATACCTATTGTGAGTCATGTGACTGCGAACCAGATGTCCAGCCGCCAGCGCGCTCATCAGAGACAGTTCACCGGCCAGCACGGTGGCACACACAATGCGGGCCAGCTGGCGAGCGTTCTCCCCTGGACGGTCCGAGCTAGCGCCCTGCACACCCAGCATCTGCACACATCATCTCTGATTGTTTTACATCTTATATCTGCTACGACCAAATGTCTATCCACACACACTGCGTGATATGTTTGTGTGAGTGTGTGTGAACGTACCCGTAGGCAGGCCTGCTGCGGGACCAGGTTGGTACCCCCGCCTACTGTTCCCAGTTCTATAGATGGCATGGTACAGCTGACGTGAAGATCTTCTTCTGCTGGGCCGCTGGATTCCATTAGAGTGATGCAACTGCTGCTGCCCACCGTCTGGGCGGGGTCCTGCAAGATCACAACACACAGACCCTCTGAGTCTTCCAACTGCTCTCTGAACCCCACAGCATTTCACCACTTCCTCACCTGTCCACAGGCAATATAAATGGCGGTCACCATGTTGGCGGCGTGAGCGTTAAAGCCACCGATGCTTCCCGCCATAGCTGATCCAACCAGGTTTTTATGGATGTTCAACTCGATCAGAGAGCGAGTGGTAGTCTTCAGGACCTGCAGAAATAATAAACAACACGGGGTCTTTAAACTTCCATTTATAAACAGTCGAGCAGTCGGACCACCTCGGACAGGATTCTCACCTGTCGGACCACGTGGGCAGGTATGGTAGCCTCGCACACGGCAGATTTTCCCCGTCCTGCGATCCAGTTTATTGCTGCTGGTTTTTTATCGGTGCAGAAATTCCCACTGAGCGCCACTAATTGGAGATCTGTAAAACGCTTCTGAAGGATGAGGAGGGCATGTTCGGTTCCCTATGGGGGCAAAGAGAAGAAGAGCATGAGGAGGGCATGTTCGGTTCTCTGCAGGGGAATAGATGGGGAGCATGAGGAGGGCGTGTTTGGATCTCTGTGAGAGGAGGCGGAGCAAAGGGGACAAACCTTTGAAATCATGTTCATGCCCATTGCATCACCAGTTTCTGATTGGAAACGAATGTAAAGGCTTCGTCCGGCAAGACACACCTGCAGCTTCTGCAACCGAGCAAATCTGCAACACACACCCAAACCTGCAGTTTCTGAAGTCGAGTATATCTGCAACACACGCGACTGCAAGCTTAGCTGCAACACACACACCTGTCTGTCTCACACACCTGCTGGTCTGATCAAAAGCTTCTTTGATCTCCTGGAATCCCTCTGAACTTTCCAGCCAGGCTTTGACGTGAGCAGCCCTGCAGGCAGATGGGAGACGCACCACGGGTCCTCGAGTCATGCCATCTGACAGAATGCAGCTACGCGCCCCTCCACTAAGCTGAGGGACACATTAAAAGCGCATTACATACACACAAAGGCAGCAAGTCACAGTGGTTTTGTCATACATTAAACTTTGTGCGTGTGCCGGACAGGTGGTGGCACTAGTGAGGAGTCACTGCGTTTGTGTCTTACCGATATTGCTCGGCATCCACGGTTTGTACTCGCCACCAAGCATCCTTCTGTAGTTGCCATGGGAACATAATACTTTTTCCCATCAAGGAGTAAAGGTCCGGCTACGCCCACTGGAACAGGTACGTAGCCAATCACGTTCTCACAGCACGTCCCTATTACCTACAAGGGACAGGTTGGTGGGTGTGAGAAGAAAAATTATAGTATGAATGAGGCAGCAGAACAGGGGCGTGGGTGTTACCTTAGAATAATCATAGTGTGCATAAGGGAGGCCGGAGAGGGTGGAGCTACCAGTCAGCTGGGGGGATAGTAGTTTCCTGCGAATAGCCACACCCCTCAGCGGCTCCCCCAGCACTGACTCCAGCTGGTGTGCTGCAATGTGTTTGGACGCAATGAGGTGCAGAATCTCGTCATCGCTGAGGGAGGACGGACCCATCTGGTGAAAACATACACACTTCGTGTTTATAGACGCACACTTTCCGTTCGCATCCGACTCATTTCACATTTACACCTTATTCACTACCCATTTCCAGTTTACACCCAGTTCACATCCCACCTACACCCTTTTCACTTCCCGTTTACCTGTGGATTTTTGAAGATGGCGACACAAGTGTCCAGCTCTCTCGGTTCAGACTCAGATTTTCCACATGAAGGAAAACTTGACTGATGGTTTTCAGAAAGTGGGCGAATGACTTCTCCTAGAGGGAACACAGGATGCCACAAAGTCATACCATACCACCTGCTCCGTCTCCTGGAGAGGAACACAGCTGCCACCCCTGTTCCAAATAAACACACCTTCCTCCTCCGAGCTGGCAGGCGGAAGGGCACACGAAGCACTGACAGGAGGGGCTGGTGGAGTGGCACATGAAGATGCAAATGGGGCAGGAGGGTCCTTCATGCAGCAGGTGGGAGGATTGTAGAGGGGGTTTCTCAGGGACAGCGCAGACTCGGTTTCCACCTGCTCAAAGAAGATGTACTTGATTGCGAGCAGCAGGGCCAAAGCCAGGGAGATCACCTGCTCCACATCCAGGGTCATCATCCTGCACAGCAGAAAAGTTCCGGATAAGTGGACAAAGATGTGGAACAGTGTTCAAACTGGTTCTGTTTCCAGAGCTTCCATTGAGCAAGAGTAGGCGGCACCAAAAAAAAAAAAACCCAATTTTTTTTTTTTTTGTTTAGGACAAAATCTAGAGGGCTGTGATCAAAGTTTGTATAGGGCCCCTAAAATGCTAGCACAGCCACTGTCTGTTCCACATTCAAGTTCTGATTAAAAGATTCCACTTATTGCTTTAAGCATGACAATACAAACATGAATCAAAAGTAGAGGTGGCAAGGGCGAGACAGGTAAACACTGTCACCTCTATTTCTGCCAGCTAAGTTGGACAGCAAGGACTTGGATATAGATCTGTACAGGTCTGCAAGACCAAGAGACAGAGTGGGACATGCAGCAGCTCGGGGTAAATGTTTGATGCCATGATTAGGCAGCAAAAATTGTTTTCCTATTTTTTTAATTGCAGCCCCTTTTTTGACGCGAAAGATGTCCCAGCTAGGATTGACCAATTTTGTGTGATTGTGGTCTCAAAACGACTGGCTTTATTAGGAGTCATGCCCATCTACACTGGTTTTTACAATTTTTGCTTAATTTTTGTAATATTTCAATTTTAGTGATTTGGTTTTTTGCCTAAAGACTTAAAAGGAATTTGGAATGTTTTCTTTCAAAAGTGTATGCTCTTCAAAAACCAATAACTCCGTTCCGTTCCGTCAGCTTCCGCTTGCTCCGGGGTCGGGTCGCGGGGGCAACAGCCTCAAACGGGCAGCCCAGGCCTCTCTCACCCCGGCTGCATCCTCTAGCTCACCTGGAAGGATCCCATGTCGTTCCCCGGCCAGCTGTGAGACATAGTCTCTCCAGCGGGTCCGGGGTCTGGCCCTTGATCTCCTCCCGGTGGGACGTGCCTGAAACCAGATGACCAGATGCCCGAACCGCCCCATCTGGCTCCTCTCGACTTGGAGGAGGAGCGGCTCGACACCGAGCTCCTCACGGATGGCAAAGCTCCTCACCCAATCTCTGAGTGAAAGCCCAGCCACCCTGCGGAGGAAGCTCATTTCGGCCGCTTGTACCTGCGATCTCATTCTTTCGGTCACCACTCACAGCTGGTGACCATAGGTGAGGGTTGGAACGTAGATCCTGGTTACCATGGTGAGGGTAGGAACGTAGATCCTGGTTACCATGGTGAGGGTAGGAACGTAGATCCTGGTTACCATGGTGAGGGTAGGAACGTAGATCCTGGTTACCATGGTGAGGGTAGGAACGTAGATCCTGGTTACCATGGTGAGGGTAGGAACGTAGATTCTGGTTACCATGGTGAGGGTAGGAACATAGATCCTGGTTACCATGGTGAGGGTAGGAACGTAGATCCTGGTTACCATGGTGAGGGTAGGAACGTAGATCGACTTGTAAATCCAGAGCTTTGCTTTTCGGCTCAGCTCTTTCTTTACCACGACGGACCGATGCAGCGTCCTAGTTATTGCTGATGCCGCACCGATCTGCCTGTCGATCTCCCACTCCATCCTTCCCCCACTCGTGAACAAGACCCCGAGATACTTAAACTCCTCCAATGCCTCGGCTGCGCCTAGATATTCTGTCCATAAAGGTGATGAACAGAATCGGTGACAAAGGGCAGCCTTGGCGGAGTCCAACTCTCACTGGAAATGGAATCGACATACTGCCAGCTATACGGACCAAGCTCTGGCTCCGGTCGTACAAAGATCGGACAGCCCGTACCAAGGGCTCTGAGACTCCGTACTCCCGGAGCACCCCCACAGGAGTCCCCTAGGGACACGATCGAATGCCTTCTCCAGATCCACAAAACACATGTAGACTGGTTAGGCAAACTCCCATGACCCCTCCAGGATCCTGAAGAGGGTAAAGAGCTGGTCCGTAGTTCCACGTCCGGGACGGAAACCACACTGCTCCTCTTCAATCCGAGACTCGACAATCCGATGGACCCTCCTCTCCAGTACTCCCGAATAGACCTTCCCAGGGAGGCTGAGGAGTGTGATCCCTCGGTAGTTGGAGCACACCCTCCGATCCCCCTTCTTATAAAGAGGGACCACCACCCCAGTCTGCCAATCCAGAGGCACTGTCCCCGATGTCCATGCAATGGTGCAAAGGCGTGTCAGCCAGGACAGCCCAACACCATCCAGATCCCTTAGGAGCTCCAGGCGGAACTCATCCACCCCCGGAGCCCGGCCGTTACGGAGCTTTTTGACCACCTCGGCGACCTCGGCAGCAGAGATAGGAAGACCCATCTCGGATTCCAAAGACTCTACTTCCTCATCGGAAGACATGTTGGTGGAATTGAGGAGGTCTTCAAAGTATTCTTTCCACCGATCCAAAACGTCCCGAGTCGAGGTCAGCTGCTCCCCGTCCCCACCGTAAACTGTGTTGATGGTGCACTGCTTGCCTCTCCTATCACTCAAGAAATATTTTATCTAGAGACACCATTTTGAAGCGCTCACAAAGATCTACTGGTTCAACAAAATTAAGGAAAGTTTGATACTTTTCAAGATATGACTGTTTAAAAACAATTTTTCTTAAAGCCATCATTTTCCTGCAACACCCCTCTAACCGAGCTGACCTTAGATTTTTTTTCCTTGAAGATGTGCATTGTTGTTGGAATTAAACTGATGAACCCTACATAAACTTATGGAAGAGAGTTGTTGAAGACAGAAGATTTTGTGAGCAGCAGGATAATTTTATGCTATATATAAAGAGTACAACCCGTACTACAGAGAAAAGTGAAGTACAGGAACAGTTAGAGCAAACTGCATGAGTTACTGCAGATCTTCTTTTCCACTGAGACTAGAAACTAACAAAACGCAAAGACAGAAGCTGCGTGCCCATCAGGAGCGATTAGAGATCTGGTGTTTTGTCTTTGAAACCCTACAGGTATGATAGAGTAAGGTAGAAACCCTACAGGTATGATAGAGTAAGGTAGAAACCCTACAGGTATGATAGAGTAAGGTAGAAAGTCTACAGTTATGACAGAGTAAGGTAGAAACCCTACAGGTATGACAGAGTAAGGTAAAAACCCTACAGGTATGATAGAGTAAGGTAGAAACCCTACAGGTATGATAGAGTAAGGTAGAAACCCTACAGGTATGATAGAGTAAGGTAGAAACCCTACAGATATGATAGAGTTAGGTAGAAACCCTACAGGTATGATAGAGTAAGGTAGAAACCCTACAGGTATGATAGAGTAAGGTAGAAACCCTACAGATATTATAGAGTAAGGTAGAAACCCTACAGGTATGATAGAGTAAGGTAGAAACCCTACAGGTATGATAGAGTAAGGTAGAAACCCTACAGATATGATAGAGTAAGGTAGAAACCCTACAGGTATGATAGAGTAAGGTAGAAACCCTACAGGTATGATAGAGTAAGGTAGAAACCCTACAGGTATGATAGAGTAAGGTAGAAACCCTACAGGTATGATAGAGTAAGGTAGAAACCCTACAGGTATGATAGAGTAAGGTAGAAACCCTACAGGTATGATAGAGTAAGGTAGAAACCCTACAGGTATGATAGAGTAAGGTAGAAACCCTACAGGTATGATAGAGTAAGGTAGAAACCCTACAGGTATGATAAAGGTAGAAACACCTGCTCAGGTAGAAGTGCCAGAGTGGGGCCTTAGGATCAATACTCTTGGGGGGGTGGAGCCCTGAATCCACCTGGGTGAGATAGGCTGTGTTGGACTGGTTCTTGAGGATCCAATGACTGTGGGCATGAACCATCAACAAACCGAAAGACTGGAGAGTAAAAAACAAACAAACCGTAGATTAGGTTGAGAATAAATAACCTCCTATGTCTGAAACCAGTGTGTCCACATCAAAGTTCTTACCATGATCATTTTAACTCTCTGGGTCACAGGGTTTGGTTTGTCCTCCACCACTCTGGAGAAGTCACTAACCTGCCAGATCGGAGGGCCCTCCAGGTTCTCCCGGGATAGCTAAGGAACCCACACGAGACACATTCTACCAGAAAGATCTCTAACCAGCAAGATAGCTAGAAAACCAACATGAGACATTGTACCAGAAAAGCCTCTGACCAACCGCCTTACCTCCAGGACCAGGGACACACAGGCAGGGAAGAAGGTCATGAACACAAAGTAGTTTGCCAACACAGACATGCATCCAAAGCTGCACATTATTTCCAACTGCCGTACACCTGTAAAGAAAACCCAGCTGTATACCTGTAAAGGGAACCCAGTTTTCCACAGTGACCCCCCTCCTCTCAGCTACCTGACATGGTTCCCACACCAATCACCAAACACTCCACCAGAGCATCCAGAGTAAAAGTTGGTCCGAGTACGGCCATGCCAGCAGCAATGTTCCTACTGACCTCCTCCTGTAAGGAAAACTACGTTAGCTGTCATATACGTTACACACACACACACACACACAAAGCACCTGGGAGGCAGAGCTCAGAGCAAAACGGGCGAGGCTGGCAGCCTTGGAGAGGTCGATGAGCAGCAGGAAGAACGGCAGAGCTTCACTGAAAGAAACGACTCTGATTGAAGAAACTGGGGGGCCTGTGTGTGTCTATGTGTGTAAGGGGGGCTTACTTCAGACCAGTAAGTTCAGCGTGGAAGCGATGGACCACAACCGTGCTGAACACAAAGCTGGAAAAAATGGTGAAGAGCCCAGCAATGCCTGGGGGAGAGGATCAGTTTGGTATGTAGCCCACCGTATTAAAAGTGAGTGTAGCCCCTCGTCTTACCCAGAAGGTACTTGGATCCGAGTTGCCGTAAACTCTGGAACTGGAAGTAAATGTATACGATGGCGATGCAGCGTGTGATCGTCATTATGATGATGTCACTGCTCAGAACATCCTATAAACACAACAAACTTCCTGTTTATCATAAACACACACACACACACACATACACACACACATACACACACACACACACACACATACCTTCTCCTCTTGAGGGCAGTCCAAGTTCCAGCCGCAAACCCCCTTCTCAGCTCCGGTGGAGATCATGCAGAGGGTGAGGGTCACTATCCCAACGATCACCTCCCATGGGTGTGAGGCCACCAGCAGGCCGTGGGCATGGAACAGGCGGGTCAGCATGGTGGTCAAAACCGTCTGAAGGACAGCCAGCTGGTCAGAGGCTGTACCAGGAAGACAACCACTTAGTCAGAGATCGTACCAGGAGGAGAAACCAGTTAGTCAGAGATCGTACCAGGAGGAGAAACCAGTTAGTCAGAGATCGTACCAGGAGGAGAAACCAGTTAGTCAGAGATCATACCAGGAGGAGAAACCAGTTAGTCAGAGATCGTACCAGGAGGAGAAACCAGTTAGTCAGAGATCGTACCAGGAAGAGAAACCAGTTAGTCAGAGATTGTACCAGGAGGAGAAACCTCCACAAGATGGCTGCTGCAGCTTCCAAGCAAGCTCTGTCTTCTACACAAAATGTTTTTTTTTTTACCAAAATAAAGTGCCATAAAATCAAGATTAAAATATGAAGAGATTCTAAATCCAATGAATTGTATTCTTGTGGTTTGATTGAGTCTGGAGGAGCATTGTGAAGGTCTCTGGGTCACAGGTCAACGGACTAAACCTGGGGTTCATACGACGAGCTCAACAAAGTGGACCGAAGAGTTAGAAGACGTAAAAACACCCTCAACCTTTCTTTTAGGTACAGGACAGAAAATCAGACAAACCTTTATTCAAAAACAGAGATGTTCCACTGGTTTTACACTGGTTTTACAATCAGTTTTCAAAGGTTTTGGGAAAACCAGTTGTAAACCAGTTGGACAGCTTTAATGTCTCATTAATAAACAAACAACAAACAACAAACAACAAACACATCCAAAACATACAGTCATGACAAAAAAAACATCCGAGGCAGGTGATAAAACTTAGATTTTAAGAAGGTCTTTTTAACCAGAATTATTTACTTAAAAAAATCAGTCCACTGGTCGTAAACTTATTTAAAACCATTTAAAGTCAAATAAACCAAATTTCATCAGATCGTATCAGATGGGCTTCATCAAGATTCCATTAACCTCAAACTTTTTATTCTTTGATAACATTTTAAAATACATCATCTTTGCAGATGAAAAAAATTGTTTCTGTACAAGAAGAAATTTAAAAATTAATTAAATAAAAATTAAAATAATTATAAAATTAAAAAAGAATTAGAAAAACTCAAAAGTTGATTTGACGTTAATTAATAAACTAACTTAATTAATAAATTTAATTTAATTCAAATTAAATTAAAGATATTTAAAAAGAAAAGTTTTTAAAAAGTAAAAATTACTGTTGAATAAGACTGACTGGTCAGACTGGTTATTGATTATCAATTAAACTGGAAAAAAATCAATAAAATTTTATCAAAATGAAGAAAGATGATAAAAAATATCAGTTTTTTTTTTTTATGTAGAAAGAATCAAAAACCAGTCAAAAGAATAAAAAATACCATCATCACCAGTAAAAAAAAAAGAGCTTCAAATGATGTTTACAGACCAGGAGGAGAGACTTACCGGATCAGAGCTCCTACCGGCCTGGTTTCCACACGGTTCCCCGGTAGGTCTTCAGCGGGTCCACCGGCCCCGCCCACCGGCCCCGCCTCACCGTGGTCTGACCCTGCAGCCAATCAGAAGAGGACGGTCCGCCCCGTTACCATGGAGACGGGCAGAGCGCGCCATCGCGCCACAAACTGTTCTTTTCCAATCAATAAACTTAAGTTTGAAAAAAAACACAACGTAAACTTTCTGTAAATTCACGACGAAAAAAAAACACGTTATATACACACACACACGCACGCACACACACACACACACACACACACAGAGCGACGCGCAAACTCAAAGTTATCAGGGTAAATATTCGCACTTAAACAAGCCCGTTAGAAAAAAAAAACTGGTCAGAATGTTTATTCTTTAAATAAATGTGTTTTTTATCATTAATGTTAATAATTATTCATAGTTTAATTTTTAAATACATTTTAACAGTTTTATTTAAAAAATGAACATTTTGAAAACAGATGAAAAGTTCTTGCCCAATAAGTATTTATATGAAATAAAAATATTAATAAGTTCGCTATAGTTAGTGGACAGAAGGTGGCGCTCGTTAAGGATCGAAAACAAGATGGTTGTTAAAAATTCTTTTTATTTATTTATTTTGTATTTTAATGTCGTTCTTGTTGCAGCACATTCATGATTAAAGTTGTAACTTTACCGGATTTAAATCCACCTCTTTCTTCTTCCTCTTGAGTTTTATTCCTGATGGATCCTCTGTGATCCTGATGGATCCTCTGTGATCCTGACGGATCCTCTGTGATCCTGTCCTGGGTTTTATTCCTGATGGATCCTCTGTGATCCTGACGGATCCTCTGTGATCCTGTCCTGGGTTTTATTCCTGATGGATCCTCTGTGATCCTGATGGATCCTCTGTGATCCTGACGGATCCTCTGTGATCCTGTCCTGGGTTTTATTCCTGATGGATCCTCTGTGATCCTGTCCTGGGTTTTATTCCTGATGGATCCTCTGTGATCCTGTCCTGGGTTTTATTCCTGATGGATCCTCTGTGATCCTGTCTTGGGTTTTATTCCTGATGGATCCTCTGTGATCCTGATGGATCCTCTGTGTTCCTGTCCTGGGTTTTATTCCTGATGGATCCTCTGTGATCCTGACGGATCCTCTGTGATCCTGTCCTGGGTTTTATTCCTGATGGATCCTCTGTGATCCTGTCCTGGGTTTTATTCCTGATGGATCCTCTGTGTTCCTGTCCTGGGTTTAGCTCCGTGTTTAATCTACCATCCCGTTTCCATCAGGATGAAGGAAACGGGATGAGACAGGTCTCATCCCGTTTCTCATTAGCTTTCAATACAAAATCTATACCCTTAAAGCTTTACACCTGCCTGCTCTCTCCGCTCCTCCTCCTCTGTCCAGTTTTCTATCACTATGAGGAGCAGTGCACTCCGCCGCTCTGCTCCTTGGCTTTGGAACTCACAGATACACGTTCACATTTCAAATCCTGATTAAAAACTCATCTCTTACAACTGGCCTGTTTTCTTTATCGATTATTCTTTATATCTTTATACTGATCAATACATTGTCTCAATTTGTATGAATTTAATATTTTTCACAACATAAAACATTATCTTTTTTTTTTTTTTTAAGTGTATTGGGCCGTGTGGTGACCGTGAGTGCCCAGAAAGGCCCCTTAGAAATTAAATGTATCATCATTATTATAGTGGTGACAAACAAACCAACGGATCACAGACAGCCCACAGACTGAGACTGACTGTCTTTTTTTTTGGCGAGTTAGAAAAACTTCTGCAATAAAATGTTAGTTTGATTTTTTTATTAGTCATAAAATCTGTGATTGTGTGTCGAGCCTCGTCTTCAGGCAGCCGGGGGGTCCAGTCACCAACGTGGGCAGCTACATCTTCAAGGTAACAAGTGTCCAATCAAAATGTCAAGTGTGTCCAGCCACCACCTCAGGCAGCCAGAGTGCAGCCAGAGCCACAGAAACCAGTCCCTAGAGCAGCCATTGTCCAGCCTGCTCTTCAGGCAGCCTGTGTGCAAAGCGCCTCTGCTCTGGGCTGCTGCTGCTGTTTAACACTTAGCTGATGAACATGTGCTCACCAACCAGGATGTCTCTCCTCAGGCAGCCAGCGTGTCCAGCCACCTCCTATACGAGTGTGCAAAGCGCCTCTGATCCGGGCTGCTGCAGCTGTCCAATACGTTACTAATAAATATGTGCTCGCTCTGGAAGGTGAGGCGCTCCAGAACGCCTCTTCGCAGACGCTTACTGTCCTGGGGGTCTGTCTGGGAGCTCCTCATTAGTCTGTCTGCACCCCCAGCTGGGCTTTCAGGTTCACCATGATTGTGCTTCCACCAGCACCACAGGCAGAAGACGTGCCGCCTGCAACACAAGGAACACCAATCTTTATAATCATTATCAAAACAAGCCGGAGCCACGAACCTGATGATGAAAGTTTTAATGTCATGAGGAAACACAGCGAACCTCTATGAGCATCTAAAAACACACAATATTGAACCAACAAAGTTCAATACGACGAATGTATGGCAAAAAACTTATTAAACGTTGTTAAATAGTTATATTAATCTACATATGCTTGAAGTTGCTGGAATAAAAATAAGTTAAAACACAATATGGGTCATTTTCAAGACATAAAATTAATCGCAAAAAAATTCACAATCACTTAGAAAAAAATGTAGATAATTCTTCTTTCATAAGGACCAACCAAAAATTAGAACCAACATTGGTAAATGTGACAAATAACTTTTCTGAAATACCCGAGTAAAAACTTAACTGGACAAAGTTACGTAACGCCCTCTCAAAAATCTTTTAGCAGTTATTTTGTTTATTGGATCTTCAAATGGGTTTAAAAAAAATCTGAAATATCCAGGTTTTACAAAACCGGTTTGAACAATATGGTAGCAGAAACCTATGAGCAAATATTCTGAAAATAGACCTCATTTCAAAAAGTTTGGACAAACTTCAGACAGCGCTGTGGAGCTGAGTATTGCTCCACAGCTGAGCATGTTTCCGAACATTCAAGTTGCAGTTCCTTATGTTCTAGATCCTGTCTATCTTATGTTCTACATCCTGTCTATCCCGGTTCCTCCCAAAATCCCTTCAGCCTCTTTATCTGTAATAATTCCAGAACAGCCTCACTGTTTTGACCAACATCGCCGCTCTCAATTTCATGGGATTCCAAACTATCAAAATTAAACTGACTTTTGAAACATAACCCAACCTGTGACTCCATAGGGTTTCGTGTCCAGGAAAGGACTGAATCAGGTCTGAACACAGGTCCATCTCTTTGAAGAAGAGCTGAAGGACCGTTTCTTCAAAGGCCGCCTGTGCTCCACCGAAGTCTTTGCTGCATTGCAGCCCAGAACCTGGGCTCCGCTGCACGGAAAGGTCAGGGGGGGTGGTCTGCTCGCTGATCAGCTCTTTGAGCAAGAACTGGCGGTAGTGAAAACCACTGTGGTCCGATACGTGCATGGACACCCAAAGACCCATCGAAGACAATTCGTCATGGAACACCTGTTGGGACACACGAAAGCGAGTTCACATGAAAGTAGGAGGGTAGGTAGCGTGTAGTGTATTGTTTATATTATTAATGTATGTTTGAGTGTAGATAAACATACATGAGTTTTCCAGGTATTTCATGACTGGACAAACCCAGTATAAAAGACTGTGTTATGGTTAAGGTAAGGACCAAGAATGGTTATTGTACCAACCGTAGTGAGTAAGTAATAGCTTCCAAAAACTCAAATGGTTAAACTTCATTGTATTTTCAGCAACTAAAATGCCAGGGAAGTTAAAAAATAAATAATTTATAAGAATCAATTTTTGGGTTTGTGCTTTCTTTCTTGCCGCTGAAGAAACTCGGATACAAGGTCAAACTAAAACAGAAATTTTGTGAAACTTGGAACCTATTTGTTGAAGATGTGAACTCATTTACCTTTGACGTTTGAATGTTCTGAATATAATTGACATGAAGGCCACAGTTTACCATTTTTATTTTTTATTTATTTTTTTTTTTTTTATGGCGTCCCCGATTCGTACCCCTTTTGCTTGTTTGTTGGTTTTGTTTTTTAAAGAGCCTGGAGTGTAAGGGAGGGTTTTATGTTTTGTTTTATTTTCTCTCTACTTTGTCATTTATGATTAATACCTACCAATTTTATATTGATGTAAATAATTATTGCTGTTTGAAAAATTGATAAAGTTTGAAAGAAGAATTAATATCTGGTTTATTTATTAAACCAGACCCTTTTAGCCATGCTTGGTATGTCATATGATGAATGATGGGATAGTGGTACCTTGGTGTTTCCAGCGGCAACATTCTGCAGCACCCAGATGCGGTGAGACCAGGCGTTGTAGTTGCTAGGATACCTACTGGCAGCATCACAGCACACCTTCATCTCCTGTTGGACTGTCTGAGCCAAAACCTCCCTTTGGTCCAGCTCAGCCTCGCCCTGAAGCTGTGATTGCATCAGTTTCAGCACCCAGCGTCTGTACAGAAGAACATGTGTGAGACATCACTGCTTTATCTGGGCACAGCTCTGTGTGTTTGTTACCTGTGGATCCAGGTCTCTGGACTTTTGGGATATTTACTGAGTACCAGTTTTCCTAGATATAGGTCGCGGTCCGGGTGCAGTGTCCCCCCTTGGAGAAGTTCTTTCCTACAATATCACAGAATAAGTGTTAACAACCAGATGCGGTGGGGTTGTGACATATTGTTGCAGTTTTTCAGACGTGTGAAACCAAAACCTTTTATTTATCCGTCAAAGCTCAAAAACTAAGACAACTGTAATGCCTGGAACTCTGAAAGACACAATAGTTTGTTGTCTTTACTTTCTGTTTGTTATTGACAGGCAGACAGACTTCTCATATATAATAATATTAATACATTTTATTTATAATGCACCTTACATCTTTAGAAAAAAATCCCAAAGTGCTACATAAAAACTAGGCAAGACAAAAATAATAAAACCAAAATCTACTTTCAGAAAACAAAGAACCATAAAGTCAAGACATTTATTTTTAATTCATTATCAGAACTCATTCCAGAGTTGTGGGGAAACGGTCCGGAAGGCTCTGTCCCCCATTGTGGTCAGCCTGGTCCGGGGCTGGTGGAGGCAGTGGGTGGAATAAGAGCGAAGGTGTCTTCACTTGATAAGTGGAAAGAGGAGCTCAGTGAGGTAAGTTGGGGAATCCCACGGACACATTGGTAGGTGAGGACCCAGACAGACTTTTGTATATTACTACATTCCTGTCCCAGTGAAAGAAATTAAACCTTTGAGATCAATGATTTCCTCTGATAACCATGTCTCTGTAAAACCACTGGTTTGTCTGATCTAGATCCTACCTGGTCAGTGTGGAAAGTTCTCCTGTTTTTCACTAAGCAACGTTAAAAGTTATGGCAGGAAGTCACTCCTTTTGTTGCTAACCGGTTCTCTCTTAGAACCGGTTCCAGTAAAAATTGGCTCATTTCTTATAAGTTGTCTGTGGAGTAGACAAGCCAACATCAATGCGGAGTTGCAAAAGTAATTCTGCTGCCAGGAGAGGGGGTGATCAAGCAGTAGGCAAGAAAAAAAAATAGTGTTTCAAATAAAACAATGAGAAAAGCTCACACAGGGAGGGAAAAAAAAATCACTCCCACAGTTCATGTCAGTATTCTCACTAGTCTGTGACTCAGAATGAAAGAGCCTTACCTGACGTTCCACGCCGTAGTGAGGTCTGGATTCAACAAGACCAAAGTGCAGGTGATGTCTACAAGGGCTGAAGGAAGAAAACCAGATGTATAATTTACAGTATAAACCTATCAACACACAATGTTCTGTGGAGGTGGCAAAGAGCTGTGCTTATATTATTGTGGTGGTCGCATAGTGATGATTGTGTAACAGTGGGCTTGGTATGGTAGTGAAAATTTGGAAAGAAGAAACATTATTTTTAAAAAGTGTTTTTATGTAAATGTGGAGTGTGACAGTGGCAGGAAGGAAAGAATCTTTTTAAATATCACTAAAGCAGAGCAGACTGGAGGGGGAGACAGCCCTAGTCCTATTTGCAGAATGTGTCATTTGATGAATTTAATAAAATCTGTGACAGATTGTTTCCAGTCTGCAGTAAAACTACCCTCACAACACGTTTGTTGTTGTTACACAACCATTAGACATCACATCAGAAACCCACCCTCTATCAAACACACACAAGTTCCTCTCCTTCTCAAACAAACACAGACAGACAAGTTCCTCACTCTGTCTCAAACACACACACACGCACGCACGCACGCACGCACGCACACTTTCTGCATTCAGCGCTTTGGGAGGTGGAGGGGCAGCAGCAGGCGCTGCTTATGGATTACAGAGTTAACAACTTGCTTCCACGTCACAGACTCCGAAAATCTCCAATAACATTTGAAAACGCTGCTAGATTGACACTTAAAAAAAAAACAACAAAAAATGCAAATATTAGTAACGCTAGCGACTAGAGGGCCTGAATACTCGCTGAGTTGACAATATGGTGTTATTTAGTGCGTGATGTGACGATTGGGTACCATGAACTAACCGAACCAGTGTAAATGTTGTTGCTTCATAACACCAGATGGGACTTGTGACTACCGATAGACAATATGGACCCAATGTTAATCACAGGCGAAATTACGATCTGTTGATTTATCTTAAAAACAGATTTGCCACAGACTGGCTGAGTGGCTAATTTAGCAGAATTTCAATTAGATACACTAAAATAAAATATGCATTTGCAAACGTGGCGAGCGATTAGAGTGAGCATAGAAAGGGCAATAACTAAACAAATCAAGCATATTGAAACGTTAAAATAATTAGCTTGAATTAGGACTAAGCAATTCTTACATTTAAATTTTACTCTATAACAATAAAAACTAGCAGAGCAAATTAATTATTTTTATTTTTGTTACGGTTAAAATCTTACAATTGTTGCAAAACATTTTAAACAAAAGTAATATGTTTTAAATATTAAATATGTGGATGCAATGTCAGATTTAAAATTCTAAAATAAAAACTTTGTCTTATTGTGTAATGGCAGCCTAATGCGGTAGGCTGGTGATAGTACGGTAGCGGCACGGCAATGGTACGGTGGTGGTTTGGTCATGGTATGGTAATCTGTGCAGTTCACTGACATATTTCGGTGATGGAAATGTGGGAAGATACCGTGGTTAAAAAGTTACCTTCTCTGTCCAGCCAGTGTCGGCGTTGGCGGTACTGCAGCAGTTTGGTGTGGACGTACGGTAAAAGGAACTTGATACACCAACTCTCCACGCCAAGCTTGTTGTCGATCAGAACGACCGGACTGCGGTTGAAACGAGCCTCAGGGACTGGGATCAGACCCACCTCATCTCTGAAACACACACACACACGGACCGGGATCAGACCCACCTCATCTCTGAAACACACACACGGACCGGGATCAGACCCACCTCATCTCTGAAACAGACACACACACGGACCGGGATCAGACCCACCTCATCTCTGAAACACACACACACACACGGACCGGGATCAGACCCACCTCATCTCTGAAACACACACACACACGGACCGGGATCAGACCCACCTCATCTCTGAAACACACACACACGGACCGGGATCAGACCCACCTCATCTCTGAAACACACACACACTGACCGGGATCAGACCCACCTCATCTCTGAAACACACACACACTGACCGGGATCAGACCCACCTCATCTCTGAAACACACACACACACGCACACGGATCAGACCCACCTCATCTCTGAAACACACACACTGACCGGGATCAGACCCGCCTCATCTCTGAAACACACACACTGACCGGGATCAGACCCACCTCATCTCTGAAACACACACACACACGGACCGGGATCAGACCCACCTCATCTCTGAAGCACACACACACTGAACAGACCCACCTCATCTCTGAAGCACACACACACGGACCAGACCCGCCTCATCTCTGAAGCACACACACACGGACCAGACCCGCCTCATCTCTGAAGCACACACACACGGACCAGAGAGATCCTCAGCATCTTCATCTCTGCTACAAACATCTCTGCTTCCTGTCTTTTCCTCAGTGACACTGTCTCTAGACCAATCAGCATGGCCGCTCTCACCACACTGTCTCTAGACCAATCAGCATGGCCGCTCTCACCACGCTGTCTGTAGACCAATCAGCATGGCTGCTCTCACCACACTGTCTCTAGACCAATCAGCATGGCCGCTCTCACCACACTGTCTCTAGACCAATCAGCATGGCCGCTCTCACCACACTGTCTCTAGACCAGTCAGCATGGCCGCTCTCACCATGGTTTTGTACACTTTCCCTTTCATTCGAGCTGAAACTCTTCTGTCACACATCACACCTGATACTTTCCTCCACCCGTTCCAGCCTGCCTGAACACGCTTCTTCACCTCTTTTCGACACTCTCCATTGCTCTGGACTGTTGATTCTAGATACTTAAAATCTTCCACCTTCTTTATCTCTTCTCCCTGTAACCTCACTTTTCCATTTGGATCCCTCTCATTCACACACATGTACTCTGTCTTACTCTGAGTAATCTTCAAACCTCCACCTCTCCAACTTTTCCTCCACCTCTTCCCTCCTCTCACTACAGATCACAATGTCATCTGTAAACATCATTGTCCATGGGGATTCCTATCTAACCTCGTCTGTCAGCCTGTCCATCACCACAGCAAACAGCAAAGGACTCAGAGCAGATCCTTGGTGCAGTCCCACCCCCACACTGAACTCCTCCCTGTATTCTTGCCTACTCTCCTCAGTCCTCTCAGTGTCCCACTTATTCTTAGCCAGCCTCTTTCTTTTGATACAATCCTGCACCTCCTCATTCCACCACCAAGTCTCTCTATCTATCTTCCTTCCAGATGACACACCAAGTACTCTCTTGCCTGTCTTCCTGATCACATTAGCTGTAGTTGTCCAGTCATCTGGAAGCTTCTCCTGTCCACCAAGAGCCTGTCTCAACTCCTTTATAAAGTTCAAGCAGCACTCTTCCTTTTTCAGTTTCCACCATTTAGTCTTCTGCACTCCCTTCATCTACAGGGTTCTAACCAGACTACGGGCTTCTAACCAGACCACGGGGTTCTAACCAGACCAAGGGGTTCTAACCAGACTACAGGAACCAGACTACAGGGTTCTAACCAGACCGCAGGGTTCTAACCAGACTACAGGGTTCTAACCAGACTACAGGAACCAGACTACAAGGTTCTAACCAGACCGCAGGGTTCTAACCAGACTACAGGGTTCTAACCAGACTACAGGAACCAGACTACAAGGTTCTAACCAGACCGCAGGGTTCTAACCAGACTACAGGGTTCTAACCAGACTACAGGAACCAGACTACAGGAACCAGACTACAGGAACCAGACTACAGGGTTCTAACCAGACCGCAGGGTTCTAACCAGACTACAGGGTTCTAACCAGACCACAGGGTTCTAACCAGACTACAGGGTTCTAACCAGACTACAGGGTTCTAATGTTACTCACATGTGTGTGTTCCTGTTTAGAACCGTGTTTAAATCGCGGATGAGTCTCTGAACCAGGACTTCCTCCTCCGCCATTTTATCTCTGTGACCCGAGAACTATTTCCGGTGTTGTACGGAAACCGTGAAGGGACAAACAGAGTGTGTGTGAAGGGACGCGCGGAGTGTGTGTGTGAAGGGACGCGCGGAGTGAGTGTGTGAAGGGACACACTGAGTGTGTGTGTGAAGGGACGCGCGGAGTGTGTGTGTGTGTGTGTGTGTGTGTGTGTGTGTGTGTGTGTGTGTGTGTGTGTGTGTGTGTGTGTGTGTGTGAAGGGACACACTGAGTGTGTGTGTGAAGGGACGCGCGGAGTGTGTGTGTGAAGGGACGCGCGGAGTGCGTGTGTGAAGGCCCGGGACACACAGAGTGTGTGTGTGTGTGAAGGCCCGGGACACACACAGAGTGTGTGTGTGTGAAGGGACACACTGAGTGTGTGTGTGAAGGCCCGGGACACACAGAGTGTGTGTGTGTGTGAAAGCTCCGTGAAGTTGGCCCCTCTTAAAAAAAAAATATAAACAAAAATAAACAAAAAATATGTCAATCGTTTGTGCTGTTTTGTGCTGTAAAAATTTTCGTTTGTGCCGTTTTATTTTTGTAGATATTAACGATTCTTTTATAGGTCAATCTGAGGTCATCCAGCCCCTCACATTGCTTAAAAATGCAAGAAAACTCTTAAAAATGGTGTCAATCGTTTGTGCTACGTTTGTGCTGTTATGTGCTGTAAAAATTTTTATTTGTGCTGCTTTCCTTTTCTTTAATTTAAAGAAATAAGATTTGGATGATGACGTCATCCAGCCCCTCCTTCTCCCTAAAAATGCGAGAAAATTCTTAAAAATGGTGTCAATCGTTTGTGCTACGTTTGTGCTGTTATGTGCTGTAAAAAAATTTATTTGTGCTGCTTTCCTTTTCTTTAATTTAAAGAAATAAGATTTGGATGATGACGTCATCCAGCCCCTCCTTCTCCCTAAAAATGCGAGAAAATTCTTAAAAATGGTGTCAATCGTTTGTGCTACGTTTGTGCTGTTTTGTGCTGTAAAAATTTTTTGTTTGTGCTGCTTTCCTTTTCTTTAATTTAAAGAAATAAAATTTGAACTATGACGTCATCCAGCCTTTTATCTGGAGTGCCGCCAGTGTCACAAGCGCTTCAACCAGCCAGTACGGAATAAAGAAACGGCAGTCAACAACAGAAGAAAAAGATATATTTGAACATAACAACTGGATTTCAAAATATATCATTTACAAATGTATTGACATTGTTAGTATTTTACTTGACAAACATGGAAATTTCCATGAAATTTCCACAAACATGGAAATTAATATTTATTTTACAAAAAAATGTGCAAACAAACCAGAACAAGATAAACTGAAAGTGCTGAACTATGCAACATCTGCTTAAAAACAATTAGGGATCACGTGTGTAAAGCACAGCATGTGAACATATCACTGTGTTTTCTGGAACTGCTTTCACTTCATTCATCAGGTCATCGTACATCTCCCAGACAGACAGACGCCTTCTGCAGTAGGCAACGTAGTGACCCAAGGCATTCTTGCACAGAGTTCCTCTGAATGCTATTACTGCCCTGAGAGTGAAGGTCTTGCTTTGGAGCACCAAAGTGGATGGGAAGTCTGAGAAGGGACATTCCCTCTTTTGTTGAGGATCTTTTGAGGTACTCACCAGGTCTGTATCCACCCATAGCACTTCTCCAAGACTGTAGCTGTGTGTGACCATTTCTTCACATAGGGTTGTTTCAGATGACTCTTCTTGGGTGCATGCAGAGGGGTGCTGTAATGCAGAAGGGAGACGTCTCTGACAGAGGGATCTGGGCTGATCCAGTCCTTGTTGCACTGCAGTCTCCAGTTGAGCTATGCCAGATGTCTGCAAGATCTCAAAGGATGGGGAGACTATTTGGACTTCTCTTGTGGTTTGCAAATTGAGCACACAGTGGGGTTAAGAACATTTTTTGTGACAGTATATACTTGCAACATTTCTCATGGTTTTCTGTATGACAGTGGAAATGTGGCTCTGGGCATCTATCTGCAGAGCACCTGACAAAAGCTGCACATTGGGAAACAGGGTGGCCAGTAACTTGGCCCTTTTTAAATAAATGTTTGCGCTCACACCTTGTGTAGCAATTGACTTGACCAGTTGGAGCAAGTGGTTTGTGGGCTTATCATTGACAGTTTTTTTAAAAGAGAGGCTGTCACAGTATGCACTGCTTAGACTCTGGCATAATGCATCAAGTGCACATGTGTTTAAGACTGACACAATTTCTTTCCCCAGTTTTACAGGCATGTGATGGTTTCCATTTTTCATTAATCCAATCTTCACAGCTTTCTTTATCGACTCCTCTGCATTTAGCCATTCTGGACATGGGGCCAGGTAAGAATGAAGCTTCCGTTTTTTGGGTGGAACTCCCAGGCCTCTCCAATTTTCAAGGTGTTCATCAGTTGGAGGAGCAATTGAGTCAATGTCTGCTAAAAGATAAACATTTATTAGAGGACAGATTTACTAAACAGTTCCGATCACTTAATAAAGTTGCTCAAGTAAAATGTACATGTTAACTTTGAAATGCAACTGGTTTAATATTGTTTGTACCACCCACCTTCTGAGGCTCTTTTTTATCTTTGGAGGGTGCAGTGTTGACACTTTCCTCCTCTTCTGTGTATTTTGCAGCACATAACTTCATTTTACCTACAAGGAAGGAAAGGTGGTGGCCAATGAACCTGTCCACACGCATTGGCAAGCTTTCATGTTTGAAAAGCCCATGTTTTATATTTTTAAACTCTGCCTCAACTGCCGCAGAACTTGCTGTAACATTGATGCTGTTGTGGAAGGGAACCATTACTCCACTCCAGAGAGGCAAACTGCTTGCAAGTCGTTTTATGTGAGGTATTATCTCGGGCAGAAAATGGACATTGTCACGATCACCATCAGTAGTGGCAAGGGAGCTGCTCTCTTTGTAGATCTCTTCTACCCACTGTTTCAAGTCTGAATCAAGGTCTGGTTGCTCCAGGTCAGGACAAGGACTTGTGTTTTTTTCAGGCATCTCCACTGTCACATCACTGATTTGCACCTTGAGGTATTTCTTGTAGTCCTCTGAAGGGACAGGGAGTCCTTGGGCATCGTTGCCCTCTCCTTCACTCAGCGCAACCACCATTATGGCTCGTAAGATGTCCTTTGCGTGTTCCACAGATTGTGCTTTCACCAATTTTGCTAAGGATCTCACAAACAAATCTTTCACACGGTGTGTCTTCTTTTTTAGGCAGTCCCACTGGCAAATTATTTTTATTAAATGTGCAACATCTACCCTGATAAAACAGTGTGGTAGTTTTGCTGATGGGTTGCCAATCATGACCTGAAAGCACTCGTTAAGGTATGCCTTCAAATCTTGGTGTGGTGTGAAAGACTTGACCAAAGCACCAAGTAATGCCAGGGAAAAATCACACACAACCTCTTTTGGAACAGGTGCTCCAGCACGAATCTACTCTGTCAGCCAGTGGGAGATGGCGTTTACGTCATGCCGTTCAGACAGCATTTGGACAACAGGAACGGTACCATTTGACTGGTCTCCCAGTACTCCTTGATAAAGAAATATATGGCCTGATGTACCACCTGGATGTGTGAGTTTTCTCACTACCGATCCTGTAGCATCAAAACACATTGTTGCTCGAGACCTCCGGGACAATGTTTTGTATACATGCATTTGGGTCTGGCTCCAATAATGGCAAAAAAACTTATCCAGACCAATGTTTTTAATGCTACCACTATATTGAGTGCTATGTTTCAATTTTTGTAATGACAAAAGAGGGTTTTTGTGAGATAAGTTTTTGTCATTTCTTTCTTGTTTTGCCTTTCGAAGGGTTGCCAAATTGGGTAAATGGCTGGGCTCAGGATCACCAAACTCCATGAGTTTGGATGCCTGTTTGGTCCTCCACACATGAGGCTGTGACTTTCCCTCACAGAGCTCCTTTGCAACATCCTTGCCCAGACAGAGGGCGTTTGGAACAACCTGTGTGGAGTAACACATTACTGTTCTTAAGTCCACAGTGGAACAGCATTGGGGTTTGAACTGGAGGCTCTTTCAGACACTGGGCTTGCAGCTGACCTCCACAATCCTTACAGCGACCTCTAATGTCAATATATTTTCTTATAGAGGATGGGTAAACCTTGGCCCGTCTGAAGATGAATGTACAGGTGATTTTCTTCTCTCTCCAGATAATTGCATTTATAACATGAGTCCATGTGCCAGGTTTTAGTATGGCATACTTTCTGCTGGTATAGTTGACCGTCTGTGGCATAAACTTCACCCATTCTTGAAATGGCACTGACAGCAAAAAAGATTGCTGATTTGATGAGAGAGCACCATCGCCGTCTCTATTGTCACAATATTTATGGACAACTTCTTCCTCATCATTGCTTTCAGATTCACTGCTCTCACTAGTCAGACCTAAAATGGTCCAGATGTTGTGCCTGTTAAGTTTTACAAAGGTGTATAGGCCCTTTGCAGATATCTTCTGATCCAGATGATCACTCAGTTCTGTCCAGATTTGTTGTTTTGGGCTGACAATTTTGCCATCATTGATTAGAGCCTCTTTTGATGTCGAGAGGAGGTTAATAACCATGTCTGTGTCCACACCTGACTTTTTCGGCATCTACATTACCAAAAAATATATATATATTGTGGCATGTTAGTACAGGCATACACACAAACACATATAAAACTGTCTTTATTTGTAAACTGTAATACTTTGCACAAAAAAAAGCCAACAACAGTTTTATTCCTTTTCATTTCTAAATGTAATGAAACTCTTAAAGTGGCAATGACACGATTGCAAAATGTCAAACAATCACTGTATTTCCATTCAACTCTGCGTTGCAATTGTGTTTAAAAAAAAAAAAAAAAGTCATAAATTAAAGTTTACACATTTGTTTTTAGATTTGTGATATTTTAAAATATGTCAATGTTATTATTATTGTTTTCTTTTAATGTAGCCTACTCTTCAGAGTTTCTTTAAAGTAAAATTTCCGCCGGGGCTTTTCCTTTCAATTTTGAGGTATTATTTTTGGACACCGCTGCATCGGTCCGTCGTGGTAAAGAGAGAGCTGAGCCGAAAAGCAAAGCTCTCGATTTACAAGTCGATCTACGTTCCAACCCTCATCTATGGTCACCAGCTGTGGGTGGTGACCGAAAGAATGAGATCGTGGGTACAAGCGGTCGAAATGAGCTTCCACCGCAGGGTGGCTGGGCTCTCACTCAGAGATCGGGTGAGGAGCTCTGCCATCCTGGAGGAGCTCGGTGTCGAGCCGCTCCTCCTCCAGGTCGAGAAAAGCTAGATGGGGTGGTTCGGGCATCTGGTCAGGATGCCCGCCGAGCGCCTCGTGGGCGAGGTGTTTCGGGCACGTCCCACCAGGAGGAGACCAAGGGGCAGACCCCGGACCTGCTGGAGAGACTATGTCTGACAGCTGGCCGGGGAATGACTTGGGATCCTTCCGGGTGAGCTGGAGGATGCAGCCGGGGTAAGAGAAGCCTGGGCTTCCCATCTGAGGCTGTTGCCCCCGCGACCCGACCCCGGAACAAGCGGAAGATGACGGAACGGAATTTTTGGACACTACTTTTTATTTCTACCCCGGGCAACGCTACTTTTACTTGAAGGAATCTTGACCGCCCTTTCAACCTGTTTTGTATTTTGCAATCAATGCCTTTGAGCTAAATTTAAATGGTTTGCTAGCAAAATTAAGCAATACAACTTACGTTTGCCAGTGTTCAGAGTCAAAATTGCAGGAAATGGGAAAAATAAAACAACACTCAGCAATGTAATAGTTTTCTCACGAAATTACCACTATTTAAATATGCTTTTGTAGCAGAGTTAAAATGTCAGGCACTTTAAAACAAAAATATGGCGACGTCCGGAAATAAATGAACGTCTAGATGACGTAATCAAAAATCGCAATTATGTAAACAAAAAAGTAAATTAGCACAAACGAAGTTTTTTTACAGCACATAACGGCGCAAACGGAGCACAAACGATTTCCCACCAATTTTATAAGTTTTCTCGCATTTTTAGGGAGAAGGAGGAGCTTGATGACGTCATCATCCAAATTTTATTTCTTTAAATTAAAGAAAAGGAAAGCAGCACAAACAAAAATTTTTACAGCACATAACAGCACAAACGTAGCACAAACGATTGACACCATTTTTAAGAATTTTCTCGCATTTTTAGGGAGAAGGAGGGGCTGGATGACGTCATCATCCAAATCTTATTTCTTTAAATTAAAGAAAAGGAAAGCAGCACAAATAAAAATTTTTACAGCACATAACAGCACAAACGTAGCACAAACGATTGACACCATTTTTAAGAGTTTTCTCGCATTTTTAGGGAGAAGAAGGGGCTGGATGACGTCATCATCCAAATTTTATTTCTTTAAATTAAAGAAAAGGAAAGCAGCACAAATAAAATTTTTTACAGCACATAACAGCACAAACGTAGCACAAACGATTGACACCATTTTTAAGAATTTTCTCGCATTTTTAGGGAGAAGGAGGGGCTGGATGACGTCATCATCCAAATCTTATTTCTTTAAATTAAAGAAAAGGAAAGCAGCACAAATAAAAATTTTTACAGCACATAACAGCACAAACGTAGCACAAACGATTGACACCATTTTTAAGAGTTTTCTTGCATTTTTAAGCAATGTGAGGGGCTGGATGACCTCAGATTGACCTATAAAAGAATCGTTAATATCTACAAAAATAAAACGGCACAAACGAAAATTTTTACAGCACAAAACAGCACAAACGATTGACATATTTTTTGTTTATTTTTGTTTATATTTTTTTTTAAGAGGGGCCCAAACGATTGACATATTTTTTGTTTATTTTTGTTTATATTTTTTTTTTAAGAGGGGCCAACTTCACGGAGCTGTGTGTGAAGGCCCGGGACACACAGAGTGTGTGTGTGTGTGAAGGGACACACTGAGTGTGTGTGTGAAGGGACGCGCGGAGTGTGTGTGTGAAGGGACACACAGAGTGTGTGTGTGAAGGCCCGGGACACACAGAGTGTGTGTGTGTGTGAAGGCCCGGGACACACAGAGTGTGTGTGTGTGTGAAGGGACACACTGAGTGTGTGTGTGAAGGGACGCGCGGAGTGTGTGTGTGAAGGGACACACAGAGTGTGTGTGTGAAGGCCCGGGACACACAGAGTGTGTGTGTGAAGGCCCGGGACACACAGAGTGTGTGTGAAGGGACACACTGAGTGTGTGTGTGAAGGGACGCGCGGAGTGTGTGTGTGAAGGGACACACAGAGTGTGTGTGAAGGGACACACAGAGTGTGTGTGAAGGGACACACAGAGTGTGTGTGAAGGGACACACGGAGTGTAAATAACAGAAACGTTTGGTCTTTATTCTGTTCCGGAAGGGTCCAATCCATTACACTTGAAGGAATGTAAGAAAGTGTGGGGGACAAAACCAAATGATCCAACACTAACAAATTCTATGTTTTCAGACGTGATAGTAGTATTTTGGCAATAACATTGAAGTTATTACTTATGACACACAGACAAAATTTCTGGGATAAATTCAGGTTAGTGTGTCTCCAATGAACAGCAACAGAATGTAGCTTTTAAAAAATATATTCCATTCCATCATGTTCCGCATATCCCGGGTCAGATCACATGGGTAACAACCTCAGTCGAGAAACACAGGCGTCTCTCACCCCAGCTGAATCCTCCAGCTCCCCTGGGAGGATTCCATGGTGTTCCCTGTCCAGCTGTGAGACATAGTCTCTCCAGCGCGTCCGGGGCCTGTCTCTGGGTCTCATCCCGGCGGGACGAAGCACCTCACCAGTGAGGCATATGGGAGGCAGCCTAACCAGATGCCTGAACCACCCAATCTGGCTTCTCTCGATGTGGAGGAGCAACGGTTCTACTCCTAGCTCCTGAGATACTTAAACTCCTCCACTTAGGACAGGACCCCATACCTGACCTGCAGGGCAATGATCACAATCTTGGATTTGGAGGTGCCAATCCTTAAATGATATTTATCATGTGAAATGATCTTCATTATTCCCAAATACAAACTGAGTTCTAAATTCACCACAGAAATATTTACTATTTTCAACTTAAAACAGTTTTTAACATTGCTCCAAAATTTATGGAACAAAAACGTATTTTATCGCTTTTATCTGTGAATATTTAAAAGCATTTTCTGTTTTCCCCCGAATGTAAAAAAAAATGTTTTAATGGCATAATTTTGAGTGACCATGCACCTGTTTTATTAAAAATAAAAGCTGGGTAAAGGGAACACGGTCAAACAGATGGAGATTAAACAATGCTAAAGGCAGCTACGAGGTGGGATGCCTTCAAACCGTATTTTATGTTTTTTTTATTATTGTTTAGTTTGCCCTTCCAGTTTTATCCCACATAGTCCCAGGAAAAGCTGTGGCCCAGTGGGATTCGAACCCGGTTCTCCAGGTCGAAAGACGGTAATTCTATCATTAGGCCAACGCCCCATGTAACCCAAACTCCATTTTTGTACCAAAAATAAAAAGCAAAGTCTTGACATTTTATCATTGGAGGAACTAATCAAAACTTTACAAAAGTCTTTTGTAACACTAAAGACCCTGAAAAAATGTGTGATTTAACCCTTATGTGAGCAAAATATCAGAATCAGAATGCTTTTATTGCCATGTCAGTGAAAAATATCAGAGACTAGGAACTTGTTTTGATACAGGTGTGCAAAAATATAAAATTAAAATAATAAAAATAAAATAAATAAAATAATAATAATAATTTTAACAAAACTAAGAGTGCTCAGAAGAAAAAGAAAAGTAGTGCAATGTCATAAAAAATAATAGAAAATAATAAAGATAGTAAAGTGACAAGAGGGAAGTGACTAAGAGATGTGGGGTTCCAGGTTATAAAGTGATAAAGAGATGTGGGGATCCAGATTATAAAGTGACTAAGAGATGTGGGGATCCAGGTTATAAAGAGTTCATAAGTCCAACGGCAGAAGGGAAGAAGCTGTTTTTGTGGCGGGACGTTCTGGTCCGAATGGACCGGAGCCTCCTGCCCAAGGGGAGTTGCTCAAAAAGTCCATGTCCAGGGTGGGAAGGGTCAGCTGCTATCCAACCTGCACGCCCCCGAGTCCTGGAGACGTACAGGTCTTCGAGAGATGGAAGGCTGCAGCCGATCACCTTCTCTGTGGAGCGCACAATGCGCTGCAGTCTGTGTTTGTCCCTGGCTGTGGCTCCAGTGTACCACACGGTGATGGAGGAGGTGAGGACAGACTCGATGATGGCTGTGTAAAACTGCACCAACATCTGGGCAGGCAGCTTGGCTTTCTTCAACTGCCGCAGAAAGTACATCCTCTGCTGGGCCTTTTTGACCAGGGAGCTGATGGATGGCTCCCACTTTAGGTCCTGTGTGATGGTAGTGCCGAGGAAGCGGAAAGAGTCTACAGTGGTGATGGAGAAGTCTGTCAGTGCAAGGGGGGTAATGAGTGCTGTGACTTTCCTAAAGTCCACGATCATCTCCACTGTCTTCTGAGCGTTGAGCTCCAGGCTGTTGTTGCTGCACCAGGACACCAGCTGGTCTACCTCCATCCTGTAGGCCGACTCATCACCATCAGAGATGAGCCCAATGAGAGTGGTGTCATCTGCAAACTTGATCAGTTTGACAGAGTCATGGCTGGAGGTGCAGGAGTTGGTGTACAGGGAGAAGAGCAGGAGTGAGAGGACACAGCTCTGTGGAGATCCTGTGTTGATAGTCCGAGAGGTGGAGACATTCTTCCCCAGCCGCACGCACTGCCTCCGGTCTGTTAGGAAGTCAGTAATCCACCTGCAGGTGGAGTCAGGCACGTTGAGCTGAGAGAGCTTGCCCTGAAGCAGAGTAGGGAGGGTGGTGTTGAATGCAGAGCTGAAGTCCACAAACAGGATCCTAGCATAGGTTCCCGGGGAGTCCAGGTGCTGCAGGGTGAAGTGGAGGGCCAGGTTGATAGCGTCGTCTACAGACCTGTTGGCTCTGTAGGCAAACTGCAGAGGGTCCAGAGAGGGAGAGGTGAAGTGCTTGAGATGAGGGAGGACCAGGCGTTCGAATGACTTCATGACTACAGACGTAAGCGCCACAGGCCTGTAGTCATTAAGTCCAGTGATACGTGGCTTCTTGGGGACAGGAACGATGGTAGACAGCTTGAAGCAGGCTGGAACGTGACATGTCTTCAGCGAGGTGTTGAAAATGTCTGTGAAAACTGGTGACAGTTCCTCAGCACAGTGTTTCAGGGTGGCCGGGGAGACACCATCTGGGCCCGAAGTTTTCCGAGGGTTTTGCTTGCGGAAGAGCTTGAGCACATCCTGTTTTGTCACCAAGAAAGCAGTGGAGGGGGAGGGCTGGTCAGTTGGAGTGACCTCTGTTGTTAATTGGATGAGGGATGGGAGTGGCTTCAAAATATGAGCAACTGAGTCCAGATAAAGAAATAAAACTATTAAAGTGCTTCGAACATTTTTAACGTTAATAACACATACGATACAACATATCAAAAGTGCACGTCATTCATGTATGTTTGTAAACGTTCCCATCCTGTATACGAATACCCCTGAAACCAAGGTTGTCCTTTGCTCCGCCTTTTGTTCTCAGCCTAAGTTAGCAGCATCTCTCCAAATGCTCATTTGAAAGATTGTACCCTAGCTTTTCTAACTTAACGCACTTTACACCGTATTCACAACCTCACCAGGTCTACCCTGTGTGGGACACAACGGTGACTTCACAATGTCAAAGACTAAAGTGAAACTAAAAACAAGCATTTCTGGGCAAACAGAATGCGGCATGTTCATGTGCATATCAGAATCAAATGTACACGTGGGGAATGTGTGTGTTACAGCAGCAGTACAGTAGCCTAATCATAATAAAGAAACATAAATAAGAAATGGATTTTCCTTCAATGATTAATAAAGTCAATCATCGCTTTAAAAACGTTTGAAGAGCATTTTGATGGTGATTAAAAGCTTTGTGTTAAGAATTCATTATTCAATTTAGTTTGCAACCTGTCCCTGACCCTGTCAGGGACCCAAGTGGAGGAGTTTAAGTATCTTGGGGTCTTGTTCACGAGTGGGGGAAGAATGGAGCGTCCCTGACACTAACAGGGACGCTGTCCCTGCAGGACCCTGACCCACTTGGGACAGGGTCCTGCCCCAAGTGGAGGAGTTTAAATATCTCGGGGTCTTGTTCACGAGTGGGGGAAGGATGGAGCAGGAGATCGACAGGTGGATCGTTGCGGCGTCAGCAATAACTAGGACGCTGCATCGGTCCGTCATTCGGGAGGAGCTCGGCGTCGAGCCGCTCCTCCTCCAGGTCGAGAGGAGCCAGATTGGGTGGTTCGGGCATCTGGTCAGGATGCCACCCGAGCGCCTTGCAGGCGAGGTGTTTCGGGCACATTCCACCGGGAGGAGACCAAGGGGCAGACCCCGGACCCGCTGGAGAGACTATCTCTCACAGCTGGCCGGGGAACGACTTGGGATCCTTCCAGATGAGCTGGAGGATGCAGCCGGGGTGAGAGAGGCCTGGACTGCCCGTTTGAGGCTGTTGCCCCCGCGACCCGACCCTGAAACAAGCAGAAGATGACAGAACGGAACGAACGGAAATAATAACAAATAAATAATGTAAGGAATAAAACAAGTTACATCTTTTCAAATCTACAATCTATTGACACCTTGATGATTGATCATCAGAAGGTGATACATTTCATTTCCAAAGTTATTTGTTACTCCGTGAGTTATTGTAAAGTTTCATTGTTTGCATTTTATAAGAGTTTTAACCCCAAAAACATCCCCTCTGTTTCTGAAGGTGTGCTGTGAATGGATGGAGCTGTAGAGGGGAGCAGGTTAGGGAGGTGGGCTCCACCTTCTCTCACCAGAAATTCAGGATTCAGAGGTTCAGGATCCAGATGTTCAGGATTCAAATGTTCGGGATCCAGAGGTTCAAGATCCAGATGTTCAGGATTCAAATGTTAATCGTACTGTAAGCGCGCGCGTGAGGAGATGGTGCGTAACGGGAATTTAATGAGCTCTTCATCTCTGGTAAAAAGTTTCTTTTTTCATGTTTAGTTTCTTTAGTTTTAGTTAAGCCTGTGTTTCTGACCAAGGTGCTCCATCTGTCCGCAGCAGCGCTCCCCCCCGCTGCCCTGCTCCACCTGCTCGGTCCGCGGCATGAAGCTGGAAGCGGTCATGGAGACCTTGCAGCGGCAGCAGGAGGCGCGCATCGCGCTGGGGGAGCGGAGACTCCAGGGGGGACAGAGCCTCCTGGGAGGACGGGAGCTCCAGAGCGAGCAGAGCCACCACGGTGGACAGAGCCTCCACGGCGAGCAGTGCCAAGGGACGCAGAGCCTCTTCCAGAGGGAGCACAGCCTTGTGGAGAAGCAGAGCCCCGGGGGTCATGGCCAAGTGGGGCACCAGCGCCTACAACCCACTGTGACTGGCAGCTTCTCCAAGGGGATGGTCCGGTTCCCAGGTGACAGAACATCGCTGGGCTCTGAAGGAGAAGGACTGGAAGAACAGAACCAACACCAGACTCCACAGTCCGCCCCTCTGAGCACCATCCCAAAATCCCCAAAGCAGAACCAGCAAGACTGGACATACGAAGAGCAGTTCAAACAGGTAGGATCCAATTGAACCACTGGCTGAACTGGTACAGCTTCTACGGGCTGAAGTGGTGATGGAACTGGTGAAATGTACTGACAGAGGTTGTGATTATAGTAGTTTATAGATGTGGAACAGGTGTGAACAGATGGGGATTATCCTGAGTGAGGATTATGTTGTTAGATATTGAAGGACTGGTTCTGATTTCTGACTCAGGTGATGAAAAGGTTCCTTTAGGGATCTCTGTGCCAGGTGAATAGACCTGAACGTAGACCATGGGATGCAGAGAGGTCAGGTTGGTGGTGAGAAAATACGTCTTGTAGGACAGGCAATATTCCAATCGAATTAAATCAATTGAATTAAATCAAAACTCCCTCTCCTTGGGAGTAGGTGACAAAATGAACTGACTAAAGCAGGGTTGGACAAACTTCTTGATTCGGGGGCCACATTGAGTTCTGACATTAGATAAAAGGACCGTAAGAGGAGCAGATAGACGGCATGCTTTGGTAACCTCACCTCACTGTGGGATAACAAAGAAAAGGCAATTTAATTTACATTATAAATGAAGAGAAGTATTACAACAAAATCTCTGACTTTGAAATGAGTCTTTAAACACTGAAAATCAAATGAATAACTACAGTATTTCATTTTAAATCACAGAAAGTTCTTTTATATACTTCACAATATCTTGAGTTGGTGTAAATCTTTGGAATAACCTGGATCAGGAGTTAAAAGAATGTCAATCATTTAAACAGTTCAGCACTTTATACAAAAAAAAACATTATAAAATCATATGTATCACACGCTCTAAAGATAAACACTTACATTTTACGTAAACAGCTGTAAATGTGGATTTTTGATTTTTAAAGAGTCAACAGCTGGTTTAGACATAGTATGAATGAGTAAGGGCAGTGGCGGTCGGTCAGGGCCAGCAGAGGCTTCTCTGCTGGCCTAACTTAACCAGACATCATTATCATAATTATAATAAAAGTCAATTTCATTTTAAATGTATTTTTCCTAAATATATATATACAATTATTCTCCATATTCTGTTTTCTTCATGTCATATTATATCCATTTGGTTATACAGCTTCCAGTGTTGTAACGTTAGGTTAAAGTTTTTATCCAATCAGAATTCAGCTAGCTGGTGTCGCTAGGCTGGATGAAATCTGCCTCCAGGCCTTCACATCGAGCAGTGCGGGCTCTGCGCACTTCATAGTGAACGGACTCCTGTAGTTTCTGACAGCCAATCAGAAACTACAGGTTGAAGTTGACGTTCACACCTTCATGAAGGTCCTGAACGTGACATGTACGCGTGATATGTACGCGTTTTGTGATTGGATACTCACTTGACGTAAGCGGAAGCAACCCTCAGCATGTCAGCAAAACTACGCCTGAGCCAGACCCAGGACCTCCAGCAGAAAAATCTAAAATATCTACTCGTTTTTTTTTCACCAACAATGGCAGAAGGGTTTCAGAATGGCAGAATCGATTTCAAGACCACAAAAAATGACTGTTTCTCTACCTTCTCGACTCTCAGCACTTTTAGACATACCGGAGAAAATTTTCGCATTCGTTTTTGGTGAGTGTAAGCATTTTGTTTATTTTTATATGTTTTATACGCGGGTTTATTGATGTTTAAATGCTCTTGAAAATGGCCTGTGTTGTACACCAGTGGTCCCCAACCACCGGGCCGCGGACTGATTCAGGGCCGTGGGTCATGTGGTACCGGGCCGCACAGAACTGTTATTTTTATTCACTTTGTTTTTGTGATGTCTTTTATTTTGAAGGTACATGTTTACCGTTACCATGGCAACAAGAGTGCGTTCGAGCAGAGAGAATGTTTCTACTTTATAAAGAAGCTGCTAATAAATCTTTTCATGAAGACAAAGTGGATTTAAGTTTATTATTATTGATTTTAAAAGCCATTTTTTTTCAGGCTGGTCTCATCACCTTAAGACCAGTCTGTGAAAATATTGTCAGACACTAAACCGGTTCGTGGTGCAGAAATGGTTGAGGACCCCTGTTGTACACAATTAAGGTGATGTAACGCCCAGTAGTGCCTACGTCTGCTTCTGTATATGATTTCTCCAGCCGTGGTGTCATTAATGATGGTATTTGAGGGGTATTTATTCAAGTCGGACAAAGTGGCACATCACCGAAGGCCTAGCTGTGAAATGCACGGACCGCCACTGAGTAAGGGGGATGCTTCATAAGCTTCGGCTTCAGGCTGCTCCTTTTTCAGACCTTGTACATATTGTTTTCATTTGTAGGCTATTGTAAGAAAATGTTTTAATGTCTGGAAACAAAAAAATAAAAAAATCTCCATGACTCTCCTCCTGACTGGCTTTTCTTTCTCTCTTTTTTTTTCATGTAGGAGTTTCAGATGCGCTTGTCCTGTTAATTATATTCAATTTGTTTCCCTGGTGCCAAAAGTCAACAACGTCCAGTGGCAGCAAATCAGTCTGTGGAGAGAGTTAATATTCGAACTCTGTATGGAACACCATCGGGGCCACTACATGCACGTAATCAAGCACGCTAGATGTTACATACGGCGCGTTAAATTACAAATGTAATAATAATAATAAAAATTTAAACGCACTTTCTATCTCCAGTGAAGATCTCAAAGTGCTACAATGACCAAAAGAAACAACAAACAGCAAAATTAAATAAAACCACAACACAAAAAAAAACACTAAAAACTTTGCTGAAAAGCCTTTAGAAATAAAAATGTCTTAAGTCTTTTCTTAAAAGCCTCAACGCTCTGTGGAGCCCTCAAGCTCTCGGGAAGAGCGTTCCAGAGCCGTGGAGCAGCTGCCTAGGAGGCCCTGTCCCCCATAGTGGAGAGTTTGTATGTAGCGCGCTTAAAAACATGTATTTGGTTGCTAGCTTTAAAATCTAAAGCGTTTAACATCCAGCATGTTTGTTTTACCACTGGTTTGTGGTAGTTGGTGATAGGGGTGGGATTAAACAAGCTTTGGCTTCCTCCCACTCCTTTTGGACATTTATAGGTGTTGTTTTTTGAGTGTTATTTTCTATCATTGTATTTTTTATTTTTTGTTATTGTCTCTGATCTATGTTCAAACAAACTGTTCAAATCAAACATCTAACGCCCTTGTTTACGTGCATGTATGGTTTTCCCAATGACTTTCCATAGCTGTGCACATTGTTTGTTTTGACAACGTGTGTAGCATGGAGACACATTTTAATGGGAGCAGTGTTGTTGGTCTTCTTTTTTTCAACTAAATCAATATATTTAGAGTGCGCCATCTCGTGAGGAAACATCAGAATTGCAGGGGAAATAAAACATTAGCAAGGTTTACTTATTTGTTTTTTTTTTTTTTCAAAAATGGCGGGCCAGATTAAAATATTTAATTGGCCACATGTGGCCCGTGGCTCATAGTTTGCCCATGCCTGGACGAGAGGATTGATTCTGGTTTTTATTAAGAAGCTGTCAATCAGAGTTGACGAATGGGGTGCATTAACCTCCAACAAGCCAGAAGAAGTCACTTCTAAAAAAAGAAACAGTTTTTCTCAGAGCTGCAGAGGGTTGTTAAACAAACTTGAGCTGTAAGTAAAGCAAACTTGCAGAGCCAGAATTTAGCCAAAATTTAGGAACATATTCAGATATCAGACTAAAACTGATTAAAAAAACTTGAGTTTTTATTCTAACTTCTTGCTTTTAATCTGTGGTTAAAAATCTCATAAGTGTTCTTTTCTCTTCTCAATACAAACTTACTTTTTGTCTTTCAGTTGTATGAACTGGATGACGATGAAAAGCGAAAAGAGTTTCTTGATGACCTGTTCAGCTTCATGCAGCAGCGTGGTGAGTAAAATTCTTTTGAATCACAAGTGCTGAATTGTTGTTCAGAGATCAAACTATTTAAGGATATTGAGAAAACATGACAATTGCTCCAATTAGGGCTGTCAGGGCTCAAGTTATCAAAAAAGAACCTAAGAAGTCCACCAACCAAAAAGTACAAAAAACTCGTTTTACTTGGAAGCTCAGCCTGCGTCTCTGGAATTTAACTGAGTTGCCCTTCCTCTGCCCAACTCATACAATGGTAATGTTATCATAAATGTATGAAAAAATGTTTGCTACTGTGAATATGTGGATGCATGCAGAAGGAATGAGTTCTCATTATGAACGAATGAAAGGAAATAGTAAAGATAATATTAGAAAATAGAGGAGCAGGCTGACCCCGGACCTGCTGCAGAGTCTATATCTCAAAGCTGGTTGAGGAACGCCTCGGGATTCTCCCGGGTGAGAGGATGCAGCCCGGGTGAGAGAAGCCTGGGTTTCCCATCTGAAGCTGTTGACCCGGCATCCCAGCTTTGGATAAGCGTTCCTCCTTTGGATCAGGAGGATAGTTAGATACTAGTGATAGTTAGATACTAGTGATAGTTAGATACTAGTGTGATAGTTAGATACTAGTGATAGTTAGATACTAGTGAGGATAGTTAGATACTAGTGAGGATAGTTAGATACTAGTGATAGTTAGATACTAGTGAGGATAGTTAGATACTAGTGAGGATAGTTAGATACTAGTGATAGTTAGATACTAGTGATAGTCAGATACTAGTGATAGTTAGATACTAGTGAGGATAGTCAGATACTAGTGAGGATAGTCAGATACTAGTGAGGATAGTTAGATACTAGTGAGGATAGTTAGATACTAGTGAGGATAGTTAGATACTAGTGAGGATAGTTAGATACTAGTGATAGTTAGATACTAGTGATAGTTAGATACTAGTGAGGATAGTTAGATACTAGTGAGGATAGTTAGATACTAGTGAGGATAGTTAGATACTAGTGATAGTTAGATACTAGTGATAGTTAGATACTAGTGAGGATAGTTAGATACTAGTGAGGATAGTTAGATACTAGTGAGGATAGTTAGATACTAGTGATAGTTAGATACTAGTGATAGTTAGATACTAGTGAGGATAGTTAGATACTAGTGAGGATAGTTAGATACTAGTGATAGTTAGATACTAGTGATAGTTAGATACTAGTGAGGATAGTTAGATACTAGTGAGGATAGTTAGATACTAGTGATAGTTAGATACTAGTGAGGATAGTTAGATACTAGTGATAGTTAGATACTAGTGAGGATAGTTAGATACTAGTGATAGTTAGATACTAGTGATGATAGTTAGATACTAGTGAGGATAGTTAGATACTAGTGAGGATAGTTAGATACTAGCTTCAGGTGGATCGTTCGGTGATAGTTTCTGGTTGATGGTTTGGTGATCGTGGGACACTCGGGGTACATTGGTGTAAAATGCAAACAGAAGGTGTCAGAATGAAAAATGTTCAGCAGCAGAAAAAGACCTTTCACTCTCTCCATCTTCAGCCGCAGTATCGACTGATGATCCATCTTCTTTTTAAGTTTCACACAAAAGACTTTCTTCCACACACAGGAGACACACTCCATACAAATACTTCCACCTCTATAAACATCGTTTCCACCTCTTTAACTATTACCTCCATCTCTATTATCATCTCCTCCACCTCTACAAACATCACCTCCACCTCTATAAACACCACCTCCACCTCCATAACTATCACCTTTACCTCTATATCCATCTCCTCCACCTCTATAAACATCACCTCCACCTCTATAAACACCACCTCCACCTCCATAACTATCACCTCCACCTCCAGAACTATTACTTCCACATCTCTATCACTTCACCTCTTTAATTAAACTTTGTATATTTTTGTGTCACATTCATTGGAAGAAATTCTAATTCTTTCAAAAATCCTTTAACAGAATCAAACATCTTTTGTCTGATTCAGTCCTAAACACGTCTCTCTAAGAATTTTCCTGTCAATTGTCCTACTACTGTTCAGACAACTAGTGGTTTATGTTAACAATAGTCAAAACTTACAATACAAAATTTTTACTTGTCAAAACTTGTCAAATGTTTCTATAATATTTCAACAAAAACATTTCACCAAACTCAAAGCTTCCATCTCATGATAACTTTTCAGAACGTTCTACTTTCTAACATAATCTTTGTGCCACAGGATTTTTATCAAAGTAGTTTCAAGAATTTATTTGGCTTTTTTGGAAGAATTTAAATGGATTTTTTGCCCCCCTTCTTTCTGCTGCAGCGATCATACACTAGATACAGCCCTGATGTGTTGGTTACAGTGATAATGTACACATCATGATGTTTTTCACAAAATAGGAAACATTTCACACATCTTTTCCTTTTCTCTATGGGTCGGGTTGAAGGTGACTAGTTCACTCTGGACCCTTGTCCATTTATGGGTGAGGGGATTTGAACGTTTTACCATGCGGGTTGTTAAAGAGAGCTGGGTAAAATCAGCATGGCTCTGATGCATGAAACACATTACCTAAACTATACATCCAGACGGACTGTGAAGACGTGCGGTACACTTCATGCACTTTTCCTTAAGGATGTGAAATGGCACAGCTGGAAATTCCCTCCATCTAGTGCCACCTTGTAACATCTTTTAAAAATGTCAGAATACGGACAAAATGTGGCCCGATTAAGGAAAAAAAACCTGAGTTACTGTTTCATGGTGGTTAGACTGGAAAACACTGCATAGGAAACAAGGTTCCAGATAGAATCCTAGTTCATTTTCTGGTCCTGGAGAGGATCCTGGGTTCTGGTCCATTTCCTGATTCTGGATGTGGTCTGTGTCCTGGTCTGTGGTCTGATTCTAAACGGGGTCATGGTTTCTGGTCCATGGTAAGGTGACTGCATCAGTCTTTGGGAGGTAGAGTTGTAGGTGTGTTTGTCATGGCAATAATTCCTGTAGTTAATGATGCCAGCGTCATCGATCGGCATGATGGTAAATCGGATGGAAACAATGGCGCCCTGTCAGCAGAAAGCTGCTTCATTACCTGCACAAAGACTTTGTAAAGTGCAAATAGAAATGATTTTCTAACAACCTAATGTTTTCTTTGGAAACTTTGAGACAAATCTCCAGCTTTCTGCTGATCTCCTGTGGCCGTTTCCATGGTAACGTGCTCTGACAGTTAGTGAGCAAGTTGTGATTTGCTAATGAAGCTGTCAGCCGTGGCAGATAGATGGTCTGATGAAGAGCAGCAGCTGCGTATCGACGGGCTGAAGTTATTGGGATTGATTGTGGATATTGTGTTTGGTGTGTGCAGGGACACCGGTGAATCGGATTCCCATCATGGCAAAGCAGGTGCTGGACCTCTACACGCTCTACAAGCTGGTCACACAACATGGCGGCTTAGTGGAAGTCATCAATAAGAAGATCTGGAGGGAGATTACCAAGGGTCTTCATCTTCCCACCTCCATCACCAGTGCCGCCTTCACCCTGCGCACACAGTGAGTTACCTTTTTTTTTTTTTGAGAACTAGGGTCTGCTGAGAACCAGGGTGGATAGTGCAGCAGTTTTTACTGGGAACCAAGGACTGCTGCATAGCAGCGTTTACTGGGAACCACTGGGAACCAGGAACTGCTGCGGAGCAGTGTCCACTTACAACTCTTCATTGTTGGGAAAGTATTTCATTTCTAATGGACAGCCATTTCTACCAGAAGCATACTCGATCATGAGAACAGGCTGATGAACCTTGCTGTCACACCCAGTGTAGGCAATGGTTGCCAGGTGATAACCCATTTTCTCTGCAGATACATGAAGTACTTGTACCCGTATGAATGTGAGAAGCAGGGTCTCAGTTCGCCCAGAGAACTGCAGACTGCTATCGATAGTAATCGGCGTGAAGGTCGGCGGCAGAGTTGCGGATCTACCATCTTCAGCTTTTCTCCGGTTGGACCTTCTACCCCGCTTTCCTCCACACCAACACGTTTACCCTGCAGCAGCTGTGAGGTTAAAACAGGTGAGATCTAAGACCCCTGCTGGGACAAAAAGAAATTTTAAAACAAATGTCCGGCAAGATTTGTTCACTGTTACCATGGCAACAGTGCTGTGCCGCTGCTTCCCAAAGAGGTTCCTTTTAGAGTTCAAATGTGTGTGAATCCAGCGGAAGGAACATGTTGTGTTGAGTTTCAGTGGGTTTAATGGGGTAATATTGGGGGTAAAAATTGGAGCCATGTTTTCATGATGTTCTTCTGCAGTGCACCCTCTTCTTGCATTGGGCCTTCCGCATTCTCCCCCTCAGCCTTCTTTGTTCTGACTTCAGCACAGGCTTATGTAATTTATGTTGGAAAAACAAGGCACGCTCTTTTACTATCAGAAGTTTATTCACTGAATAAAAACCTTAATGATGTATTCAATGTCCCCTCTGTGTGGACAGGAATAGAGGTGCTAAAGTAGACCACCCATGGTACCAAGACCACAGGGTTCAGAGGGACAGTACTTCCCAGGAGACAGAGTGCAGATAATAAATAAGATCAGCAGCTTCATTACAGGGAGAAAATTAAGCGATCAATAAAGACGGCGGAGAAGCTGAAGTGAAGTGAGGACAGTGAAATGAAGCATTTGAAGCAGTGAAGAAACAATTAGAAAACACACACAAATGTCTGTCAGTGTAGGACCGTACATAAAAAATTAAAGCACATTAAATTATTCATCAAAGTTATGCACAAAAATGGTGTCAATGTTAAGCTTGCACAAGAAATACAGCCGGGATGAGGTCCCCTACGACGCTGACTGGGCTAAGCAGTTCAGAAGATGACTGATTGTATATTTACACAACTTTTCGATTCATGAAGCTGTTTATGTGCACCGTATGTTTTGAAAAATCCAGTTAGGCGTGACTGGACATCACAGGGACCCAAATTCTGCTGTAAGTAACTTTGATTTATGAGAGCCATTGTTTTTAGTGGTGTGGGTGATAAACGGGCAGAACAGAACAGCCGGGAGACGTGGTGAATTCACCCGAGGGTCTAGGTGGGGTAACTGACACCGTAATTGGAATTTTTTCATCCAGAGGAGCCCATGATGCCCAGACGGGTGGTTCTTCCCACGGACCCAAACCAACAGCAAGAACTGATCCAGTTAGCAGGCCTGGAGCCGTTCAGAGGAAACACTCCCCAAAAGATGGCCACAGAAGTTCATCAGAAAGAAAACACTCTGCCACAAAACTTGTTTGCAGTAACCAGCCAGCTGCCCTTAAACATCACCCTACACAACCAAGGTGAGATTTTCAGGTCAGGATGGATCGTAATGAAAATGATCTTTTTCAGGAGTAAACTGGTGAAAATGAAACTGTTATGATGGGGAACACAAACCAAGCCACCACAGTTTTTAGGTTATTAAAAGAAGGGTAGTCCCAATGCTCCATCGCTGAACCATCATCCCACCACGAGTCCTAATCCTCCATCCAAACCATGAGTCCTAATCCTCCATCCAAACCACAAGTCCTAATCCTCCATCCTAAACCAGGAGTCTGAAATCCTCCTAAATGCACCTCTTCTCCACCTTCTTCCCCTCAGATGATGGACAGGTGGCTGCATTGACTCGCCCCACCGGCAGCTTCAGCAGCATTAACATGTCGATAGAAATAAATGGAGTCATCTACTCGGGTAAACACTGGCAGGAGATCTATAAGATACACCCTCCTCCATCTATCCTCCATCCTGCCTTCTCCGTCTATCCCTCTACATCCATCCTACCTCCTCCATCTATACCTCTCCATCTATCCTCCATCCTGCCTCCTCCATCTATCCCTCTCCATCTATCATCCATCCTACCTCCTCCATCTATCCCTCTCCATCTATCCTCCATACTACCTCCTCCATCTATCCCTCTCCATCTATCCTCCATCCTACCTTCTCCATCCATCCCTCACATCCAACCTTCTCCATCCAAACTTCTCCCTCTTCATTCATCCATCCTCCATCCTGCCTTCTTTATGCATCCTGGCTGCTCCATCTAACCCTCTCTGTCCATCCTTCATCCAAAAATCCATCCTTCTCTATCCTCAATCCTCTCCATTTATTTCTATAGACCCTAAAAGCCGGCCCCCCCTCTTTCCTCTCTGTCTCGCTCAGAAATGTGAGTGATTTCATTTGGATTTTCATCAGTTGATCTTTTTTTTTTTTTGTTTTCCAGGAATTCTTTTAGCTCGTCAGACTTTACTGTGACGCTGCTCTGTACAAACCAGTGTAACCATCAGGACCACCAGTATGCCCCAGTGTAACCATCAGGACCACCAGTATGCCCCAGTGTAACCATCAGGACCATCAGTATGCCCCAGTGTAACCATCAGGACCACCAGTATGCCCCAGTGTAACCATCAGGACCACCAGTATGCCCCAGTGTAACCATCAGGACCATCAGTATGCCCCAGTGTAACCATCAGGACCCCGTGTGAACCAAAGTGAAAACAAACATCTACCTCGTGTATTTTACCAACATTAATCCCGTCGTGCAGGTCATGTTATAGAGACCTGAAGCCCGAGCAGGAAGCTTTCTTTCCTCTCACCTTTTCCTTCCATCCATCTAAGACAGCGTGAGAAGAAAAAACTACAAGGGATGCCCAGTGGATCACTGTGTCCGCACTCCCACACCTGGAGGCCAAACGGAGGGCCTCCAGGTGTGGGTGTGATGATTCCACCCTATCCTCCACCCTTCCATCTGGTAGACTCAGAGTTCTGAGAGCTCAGACAGCTCATTCTCCATGGCTGAGAAGACTCAGAACACCAATGATCCCCGCACTCACAAACACACATCACACACACTAACCAAACAAACGTCACAGGATCCACCAAACAAAATCATGTTATTGATTCACTGCAAAGACAATAAAGTTTCGTTAATTTTTATTTATTCCTTTGTAAATAAAACCGGAGCAGGAAGTCCCAGTGCACCATCCTTCCCTCAGATTCTGGTTTCCAGCAGCACTGTTCCTTGCTGGTGTACCAGTAAGTTATTCCAAAGAGAATGTTTTAAACCTGATCTTTCTGGAGAGGGAGGGTTTATTAAAAAAGACTTCCACCTGGACTTATAGAAAACCACCCTGCAGTATTTTTATTGGTCGGTATGCCCACTATTATGGGATGGAATCGTACTATTCACAACTTTGGAAGTTTGTAGGATGTAGTGGTGTGGCATGCATTTCACACCTAGACCTTCAGCAGCCCTCCATCTGCATCAATCAGCCATCTGTAACTAATTAATGGAATAAAAACAATATTAAGTAATACTAAAAAAAAAAAAAAAAGAAAACTTCCAAAATAGGTCTGAATTTGATAAAAAAATCCAGTGGTGAAAAAATTCAATATAAAATTATGTAACATTTATTTTCTCTTCTTCTTATCTTGATTGGATGCTGGAGATTTTATCTTTACTAGTTACAGGTGAAAGGTAGCCAGGTTGGAATTCCCTGGTGTTTCAGCTCAGTTTCATTTTCCTCCAGCAGCAAGGTCAGGGATTGCCATCATTATCTTTTGATTACAGCAATGGGAAAACGTTCTATCCAATCAGAGAACAGAGATGATGGCGTGACATGAACAGAAGCATCCGTCACTGACTCTCCGGGTGTGTTGCATACACTACATTACATATGTTTTAATGTGTACTGTCCCCGTTTCTTTCACCAAACCCTGTGTGTCGAGCTGCGGTCCTGTAGGGCCGTGTCCTGAAGGTTTTCCATGTGTTCTTGAACCTGCACACCTGATCCAGGTTATTGAATTCATGTGCCAAAACTTTTTTGACTGTTGATTCTACTTTGTGTGCATCAGTTGTTTTAAACCAGAAACCCGATGAAACCGTGAGTCCTCCAGGACTGGATCTTGACACCCCTGCACTAAAATACACAATCTGCAGACACTTTATGATTTCAATTTGTTCATAAGATTGTGCAAAATAACAATTATCTTATTAACAAAAACATTAACTCCCTCAAGGTGGCGCTGTGCACAAATGAAAACAATTCAGCAAGATATTTTTGAGAAAAACGTCCAACCAAATACACATGCATGTAAAACCCTCTTACACATCCAGATGTTCTTCTGTCTGACCACATTGTTTCATCTCTATTACATTCTTCACTGCAGCAAGGAAAGCATGTCTTCAGCATCCTGAACAGAATTTTGCTGTGATGCATGCATAGCCACCAGCAGGTTGTTTGTGTGTGTGTGTGTGTGTGTGTGTGTGTGAGAGCAGGTAGTTGTAGATAAGCAGCCCGTTATGATCTGCAGAGCATGACGTGAGGGGTAAAGAATATACATTATCACAACATTAACAGACTTATTTAAAAACTCTCTAATAAGACTTTTTATTCTTAGAGAAACTGTTCCATATGGGAGACAACAGCATCAGAATTATTTTAAAATTCATAGTGAACATATTTGGAAAACTAGCTTTTAACAATGAAACAAGGACCATAAGATGGAATTATTATTCAGCTTAATAAAAAGCAAAGATTTGAATCAAAACAAGTGAAGTTACTTCAAAAACATTTTCAGTTTGATGACAGAAATGAAAAACTACTGGATGTGCACAAATGTTGTGGAGGAAAAAACTTAGATTTACCAAAAGCACGGATGAGGTTTTTAAAGACAGGTCTGATTCTGCCGGCCTTTGGATTGGATTCTAATAAATTCTTACAGAAACCAGCTGTTTGAGGCTAAACTCTTCCGCCCTCACGTGGATGTTTTAGATCACAGAAACTTTTTTCTATCAAATTAGAAACTGAAAGAAAGCATTCAAGGCTGCGTGAAGTATGTAAAAAAAATCTGGTAAAACCATGATAAAAATAATCTTTCTTGTGAATGAAACATCTTTATTTGTCCTAATCTATATAAAAATGGTAAATTCCCCTCTCTTCGTTGTGTGTGTTAGTAGCTGCTTGGATTCTGTAGTATTTAAGTTGTAATAAACTAGGTTCATATGCTCCTCTCAAATGGACCTAAATTATTGTAGAAAATCTAAATGTTGGTGATCGAGCTTTCAAAATTTTATAAAGCCAAAGTTTATGATGGAAATTTTTCTTTTGGTGTAAATCATCTGTAGACAATTTAGAAATAAAATTATGGTACAATCTTCTCTTGATTCATTTCCCAGCTGTTTATAGGAATGAGTAATCTGCACTGGTAATAAATAAGGTTTCCCAGAAGTGACTGGAGTGTTCAGGGGGAAAGTTATTGACTGAATTTTGGTGATAAGAACCTGAAATTTAAATGCAGTCCTCTGCAGCTTTGTCTCCATAGTAACAGTGTTGTTGAATTCCCCAGACTGAGGGCCTATTGAAGACATGGCAGGATGTTCTTCTGGTTGATCAGAACTAATCAATATCCCAGATAAACAAAAGAAAAATCAATCAGCCTCATGATTGACCGACACACAAGCAGACGTCGATCATCACAAGTTTATAATTAAAGAATTCATACAAAGTGTAATCTGTAAATCAGATTTAATACAAACCCAAACAATTTACAAAAAATAACAACAGATATATAAACCCCAAAAACAACAGAATGTATCAATAACAAAACTTCAGACTAAGGAAGAAACAATATGCCGGTCCCTGTCTGAAGCAGGAGGCCGCAGGACATGGTATGCCACCGGCGGGACACGGTACGCCACCAGCGGGACACTGTATGCCACCAGCGGCACACGGTACGCCACCGGCGGGACACTGTACGCCACCAGCGGGACACTGTACGCCATCAGTGGGACACTGTATGCCATCAGTGGGACACTGTATGCCACCAGCGGGACACTGTACCCCACCGGCGGGACACTGTATGCCACCGGCGGGACACGGTAGGCCACCGGCGGGACAGTCCTTCCCTGTCCACCTGAAGGACTGTGTATGTTTTTAGTTGTGGTCACACATGGAAACAATAGTTTTAGTATAGAGAAGTGTGGGTGATCATGACAATGTCTCAGTTATTGTTCAACTTTAAAATCTGAGTTCTTTTAAAACGTTGTGTTGGCATGTGGTCCTTCATAACAGACCAAAGGTCCGGTTTAAGGTCTGATGTGGACTCTGATTAAAACCGCTCACACCGGATGTGGCTTTGGGTCCCGATTCGGTTCAGATGCGAGTTCAGTCCAGTGAAATAATGTCTGATATGCTGCTGTCAGCTGGTCCTGACAAGTTTGGACCTCCCGCAATAACTCGAGTCTCGGGGATTGACCTGGTTTCGTAGTGGCTGTTGGAGGAGACGCTGGTGCCAGCGGCACTGCTACCTGTCAAATTTTCCAGAAACATCTGAGGCCGGTAGTGCTGAGAAAGAAAGAAGAACCCAGATCAGAACCAAGAGATCTGCTCACAATAGATTTAACAAGAAAACACTATTTAATTTAAAATGTGCCATTGATACCATTGGTACCATTGGTACTATTTACCCTCTAAATCCAGAAGTTAGAATGTGGCATCAAAGATATTGCTCGTTTAAATCCTGAGAGGTGTGTAAAAAAAAATCTTATGTTTACACTACAATTAGCTACTGAGTTCCACAGAGTTCCACATTCTGTTTCTGATTTACATTTTGTTACATGCTCCACTTCAAAACTAGAATCAGAAAACACAGATTAAACACAGCTGTTGCACTTGGCCAGATTGACTACATAAAGTTTTTACACATCAATATTTTTATCTTTAAGATAAATTTATATTTAAATTTACTCCAGATATACGTAAAAAAAAACAAACAAACAGTATTTTTAATCACTTCTTAAGGCTGAAACAATCCATCAATTTATTCGAGTTACGTTCCATTGCCTTCCACTTATCTCGGCCCGGGTCACGGGGAAAACCAAAGGCTTCCCTCAACCTGGCTGAATCCCTCAGGTTCTTGTCCAACTGAAGGATATAGTCTCTCCACCGGGTCCAAGGTCTCCCTATGGGTCTCATTCAAGTGAGACGTGCCCAAAACACCTCACATGCAAGATGTTCAGGGGGCATCCTAATCAAATGCCCGAACCACCCCATCTGGCTTTTCTCAACCCAGAGGAGCAACGGCTCTACTCAAAGCTCATCCCAGATGGCAGAGCTCCTCCCTCTATCTCTTAGTGAGACCCCACCCACCCTACAGTGGAAGCTCATTTTGGTCGCTGTATCCACAACCTTGTTCTTTCGGTCACCAATCACACTGTTTACCATGCTGAGGGCAGGAAGGTAGATCCTGGTTACTATGGTGAGGGAAGGAAGGTAGATCCTGGTTACCACGGTGAGGGCAGGAAGTTCGATCCTGGTTACCATGGTGAAAGTAGGAACGTAGATCCTGGTTACCATGGTGAGCGCAGGAAGGAAGATCCTGGTTACCATGGTGAGGATAGGAACGTAGATCCTGGTTACCATGGTGAGGGTAGGAACGTAGATCCTGGTTACCATGGTGAGCGCAGGAAGGAAGATCCTGGTTACCATGGTGAGGGTAGGAACGTAGATCCTGGTTACCATGGTGAGGGTAGGAACGTAAATATTGGTGACCATGGCAAGGACAGGAATGTAGATCCTGGAGTCAGCCGAGATAGGCCCGGCACCGCCCCGCGAGCCCATTAGGAATAAGCAGTTAAGAAGACAAAACGAAATTAATTTGGTTACAGAAGTGTTTTTTTTTTTTAAATAACTGTTATTTATTACATAATAGAAAATGTGGTCAGTAATTTGTTTATATTTTACTTATAGAATTAGTTTTTTATCCCAGACGTCGTAAATTTGGTTGCTGTAGCAACATCTTAAACTCCTTTCCTGTCAAACAAAGACAAACAGGAGTTCCCAGTCCACCTCGGCTCCCTCACCGCAGGAGTCTTACGGTGTTTGGTTGTGAAAAAAAAAAAAAACATATTTACCTGAGGATCTGCTTGGATTAAAGAAAACAGGTCCAGACCTGCAAAAAGAAAAACCACCATCAGAACCAGAAACACAGACCAAACGGTCTTCAGAAACTCACCCTGCATGTCTGCAGGAATGGATGCTAGCGTGGCGGGATGGTACGGCACAGCAAATTCCGACAGGGTCGACAGGTAGGGTTGGTCCAGGGTCTGCGCCATGCGCCCGGTAGACTGGTACGTCAGAACCCTGAAAGCAGAGACCAGTTTTACTAGGCTCACTGTGGAACCCTATGAAGAACGGTGAGGGGGTCAAAGATAAGACTTACCCCCTGCTGTGCAGATTTTCATTGATGTAGAGACAGGACCGTTTCAGAGGGGGGTCGCTGTCCTCGTCTCCAGAGGAAGAGGACGAAGAGTCCAGGGTCAGGTCTATGACGTCCATCTTCCTGCTGGGGGCGGGATCAGGGACTGGTGGTCTCGGTGGACCTAAGAGGAAAAGATCTTAGTGGTCTACAGAGTCCTGTATGGGGATCTTAGTGGTCTACAGAGTCCTGTATGGAGGATATTAGTGGTCTACAGAGTCCTGTATGGAGGATCTTAGTGGTCTACAGAGTCCAGTATGGAGGATGTTAGTGGTCTACAGAGTCCTGTATGGGGATCTTAGTGGTCTAAAGAGTCCTGTATGGGGATCTTAGTGGTCTACAGAGTCCTGTATGAGGATCTTAGTGGTCTACAGAGTCCTGTATGGAGGATATTAGTGGTCTACAGAGTCCTGTATGGAGGATCTTAGTGGTCTACAGAGTCCAGTATGGAGGATGTTAGTGGTCTACAGAGTCCTGTATGGGGATCTTAGTGGTCTACAGAGTCCTGTATGGAGGATCTTAGTGGTCTACAGAGTCCTGTATGGAGGATGTTAGTGGTCTACAGAGTCCTGTATGGGGATCTTAGTGGTCTACAGAGTCCTGTATGGGGGAACTAGGTGGTCTACAGAGTCCTGTATGGAGGATGTTAGTGGTCTACAGAGTCCTGTATGGAGGATCTTAGTGGTCTACAGAGTCCTGTATGGAGGATGTTAGTGGTCTACAGAGTCCTGTATGGAGGATGTTAGTGGTCTACAGAGTCCTGTATGGAGGATCTTAGTGGTCTACAGAGTCCTGTATGGGGGATCTTAGTGGTCTACAGAGTCCTGTATGGAGGATCTTAGTGGTCTACAGAGTCCTGTATGGGGGAACTAGGTGGTCTACAGAGTCCTGTATGGGGGATCTTAGTGGTCTACAGAGTCCTGTATGGAGGATCTTAGTGGTCTACAGAGTCCTGTATGGAGGATCTTAGTGGTCTACAGAGTCCTGTATGGTGGATCTTAGTGGTCTACAGAGTCCTGTATGGGGGATCTTAGTGGTCTACAGAGTCCTGTATGGAGGGTCTTAGTGGTCTAAAGAGTCCTGTATGGGGGAACTAGGTGGTCTACAGAGTCCTGTATGGGGGATCTTAGTGGTCTACAGAGTCCTGTATGGGGGATCTTAGTGGTCTACAGAGTCCTGTATGGAGGATCTTAGTGGTCTACAGAGTCCTGTATGGAGGATCTTAGTGGTCTACAGAGTCCTGTATGGGGGAACTAGGTGGTCTACAGAGTCCTGTATGGGGGATGTTAGTGGTCTACAGAGTCCTGTATGGAGGATATTAGTGGTCTACAGAGTCCTGTATGGAGGATCTTAGTGGTCTACAGAGTCCTCTATGGAGGATCTTAGTGGTCTACAGAGTCCTATATGGAGGATCTTAGTGGTCTACAGAGTCCTGTATGGAGGATCTTAGTGGTCTACAGAGTCCTGTATGGAGGATCTTAGTGGTCTACAGAGTCCTGTATGGGGGATCTTAGTGGTCTACAGAGTTCTGCATGGAGGATCTTAGTGGTCTACAGAGTCCTGTATGGAGGATCTTAGTGGTCTACAGAGTCCTGTATGGGGGATCTTAGTGGTCTACAGAGTCCTGTATGATGGATCTTAGTGGTCTACAGAGTCCTGTATGGAGGATCTTAGTGGTCTACAGAGTCCTGTATGGAGGATCTTAGTGGTCTACAGAGTCCTGTATGGGAGATCTTAGTGGTCTACAGAGTTCTGCATGGATGATCTTAGTGGTCTACAGAGTCCTGTATGGAGGATCTTAGTGGTCTACAGAGTCCTGTATGGGGGATCTTAGTGGTCTACAGAGTCCTGTATGGAGGATCTTGGTGGTCTACAGAGCGGGCCCGGTTCTAGGCATGGGCAAGGGTGGGCCGTGCCCACCCAAACTGATGGCTTGCCCACCCAATCAAAAAGTCACAGAGAATGAGCAGCATCCTATTGGGTGTTTTTAAACACAAATAAATGTTGTGTTACATACATAGGCTTATAGCACTGTTTGGTCACGCCCCCTTGCCTTTTTGACATAAATACACAAGTTGTCCATTTTCCCACACTCTGCTGCTCAAAAGCACACGTTAACTTCTGACTGCGGAACTCTGATTCCCTGGTTTTCCTCTTAGCGTTTAGGTAACTTGATATTTCTTCAAGCCTGTAGTCAAGCCCAGCGGCTCTGCGGCTCGCTCGGACACTAGTGGTGTGACAGACAGCCGTCAATCGGGCTGTTGCACCTCTAACTCCGCCGCTCCGGACACGGCTCGCGCCTCCGCCGCCCCAGACACGGCTCGCGCCTCTGCCGCCCCAGACACGGCTCGCGCCTCCGCCGCCCCAGACACGGCTCGCGCCTCCGCCGCCATAGACACGGCTGGCTCGGCAGGCCTCACGGAGGGTGTATTTAGTCACACAAGCACCACAAACATCAGCCCCTCTGTCAATTGTCCTCAAGTCCAACCTCAACAGGCCGTTTCACCCCCGGACTATGCCGGTACGGTTCTTTCCCTTCCCGCCCCGACGCAGCCCGTGTTAGCTAGCTACCCAAAACGCGCATTTGGCGGTACATTTCGTTCGTTTAACCCGGCTTGGTACCGCACTAGACCCTGGCTGGAGTATTCTCTGCTTATGCTTCACAATAGAAAAAGAAATCTGGTGATTTTAGCCCACGAAAAGACCATCACAAATAAATTAGACATGGATGTATTTGTGACAATCTTTGCAAAAAAAAAGTAGGCGACTGATGCTGTAGTAGTTTTCCTGTTATCTTATATATGCATCAAAAACAATAAAAAAACAAAAACAATAAACATACACACACACATACATATAATTCAGCCTCAGAGAGATGCAAGTGCACCTTCTGTGATGGTCCCAAGCCCACAAATTGAAGAGGGTATATATGTGTTTTTTGTTCGCCCACCTTCAAATGTATTCTGCCCACCCAAATTTTGAGAGCTAGAACCGGGCCTGCTACAGAGTCCTGTATGGAGGATCTTAGTGGTCTACAGAGTCCTGTATGGAGGATCTTAGTGGTCTACAGAGTCCTGTATGGAGGATCTTAGTGGTCTACAGAGTCCTGTATGGGGGATCTTAGTGGTCTACAGAGTCCTGTATGGGGGAACTAGGTGGTCTACAGAGTCCTGTATGGAGGATCTTAGTGGTCTACAGAGTCATGTATGGAGGATCTTAGTGGTCTACAGAGTCCTGTATGGGGGATCTTAGTGGTCTACAGAGTCCTGTATGGAGGATCTTAGTGGTCTACACAGTCCTGTATGGAGGATCTTAGTGGTCTACAGAGTCCTGTATGGGGGATCTTAGTGGTCTACAGAGTCCTGTATGGAGGATCTTAGTGGTCTACAGAGTCCTGTATGGGGGATCTTAGTGGTCTACAGAGTCCTGTATGGGGGAACTAGGTGGTCTACAGAGTCCTGTATGGAGGATCTTAGTGGTCTACAGAGTCCTGTATGGAGGATCTTAGTGGTCTACAGAGTCCTGTATGGGGGATCTTAGTGGTCTACAGAGTCCTGTATGGAGGATCTTAGTGGTCTACACAGTCCTGTATGGAGGATCTTAGTGGTCTACAGAGTCCTGTATGGGGGATCTTAGTGGTCTACAGAGTCCTGTATGGAGGATCTTAGTGGTCTACAGAGTCCTGTATGGAGGATCTTAGCGGTCTACAGAGTCCTGTATGGAGGATCTTAGCGGTCTACAGAGTCCTGTATGGGGGATCTTAGCGGTCTACAGAGTCCTGTATGGAGGATCTTAGCGGTCTACAGAGTCCTGTATGGGGGATCTTAGTGGTCTACAGGTAAAAACAATCCCACCTTTATTAACAACATATAGAACAATGTATATTTATATTATTTATAGTATAGAAATAGTATTAGTAATAATATAATAGTATTAGTATAGAATAATAGTAATAATAGTAATAGTGATAGTGTGATTGTAATAGTGCTAGTATAATAGTATAGTAATAGTATTATAGTAATAGTATAGAATATTTATTGTTCCAGAGACAAAGAGCCTTTCAGAGGATTTACCCAGAATGCAACAAAAACCTTTCGCTTTTTAATGTTTTGCAGAAACTGTGAGATTTTATTAGAATCCACAATTTTTCTGCTTTAAAACGCAATCTAAATTTTCTATTAATATTTCATAAACATGTAGAAAATACAATCCACGAGGTGGGGTAGTTTTTGGGAGGGATGAACAACAGTTTGGAACAAAAAAAGCAGAGAAGAGTGGGTTTCTATGGTTACAGGACAGCCCTGCCTGTCTCTAAATAAATGACAGGATTTTGTACTGATAAACATAAATAAATAGACTTTAATCCATTTTTTTTAATAAATACCAAGAGATAAACCAAAATAATCTTTGGGAGCTACAGGTAGATCCTGATGACGGTATGAGGTAAAATAGGTTCACCAGACAATCTCTCACGGAATACTAGTGTGCAGCGGAACACTGGTTGAAAGACGCTGGTCACAAAGTTCTGTATGGTGGATTTTAGTGGTCTACAAAGTCCTAAGGGGGTTCAGCAGGACTTACAGTCCACTTTGGTCAGGTTCTCCTTTCTGGGTCTCATGGGACACCACGTTCCATCCTCCTGGAACTTGATCTCCTCCACGTCTGAGCAGTCATTCAAGATCTCCAGGAACAATCTGCACACATGGAATCATCATGTCGTCCATTCACTCCAACATGTACTATTACATGTTATTATGTAATATTATGTACATGTACCAACTCAGACACTCACCCATCGATGATGAGCGTCTCGTAGGCGGCCTTCTTGTCGCAGACGGGGCAGATCCAGGTGGGTTTCTTCTCATTCATCTGCAGGTAGAGCGCAGCGTCGAAGCACTGCAGGTGGGAGCAGGTCATCGCCCGGCACGGCACGCTCAGTCTCATTTTACCCAGCTACACAACCAGGGAAGCACCAGGTCAAAACCAGGTCCAAAGTGAGTCATTAATGGGCCTAAAAGCAAATCAGAACTGTGTCTTACCGGACAGAGAAGAGAGACTCGCAGGCTGGTGGTTGCGACCTCACTGTCTGGATCAGCTGTCAGCTTCTCCTTAACTGGAACGCAGCAGAACATCTTCAGAATCCGGTTCTTCCTAATGGTTTCTACAAGGGGGAGGGGGTGGTTCTGACTCACTCAGGGCTCTGGAATGGTCCGGGTTCCTGATGCCCTTCATGCGTAGCCTCTGTAGCAGCAGGGGGGAAGTTAGCTGCCTTACCAGGTACACGGATAGAGAATAGGTCTGCAAGACAGAGGGGAAGGGGGATGGTACTGTGTGGGGGAACCAGATGGTATGGGGCACCTAAACGACAACCTACCTTTCCGATCTCGGGGGCCCAAGTGACGGAGATCTGGTTTGGGACAGCTGAGGAGAGCCGGACCAGCGAAGTGATGTTCAAAGGTCTTCCTGGTCTCTTTTGCTCCACGCCGTTCTTTGGGGGGATAGGAAAACCCTATACCATGGGGAGGGGTTAAGTTAGCACTCAAAGGGGCATCGGGGTCACCGATGTGGGGAGGTTAATAATACTTACAGGCAGAGGCAGGAGCTTCCCATTGACCTTTATACACAGACTGTTGGGATAGTTGTCCTCCTGTGGACAGCTGGTTTCTGAGAGACAGAACCTGGAACCAAAAGGGAGAACTGGAACCCCCATCTGAAACCCCATCTAAAACTCCCAACCAAGTCCCCAGACAACCTCCGCCCCAACCTCCATCACTGGATCCCTGTACCTGAGTTGGATCTGGACCATGTAGTCCCTCCGTCCTCCGGGCAGAAAGTCTCTGAAAACATACAGATTGAACATGATATTGGAACTTGGTGGGGTAGAACTTGGTGGGGTAGAACTTGGTGGGGTAGAACTTGGTGGGGCAGAACTTGGTGGGGCAGAACTTGGTGTGGCAGAACTTGGTGGGGCAGAACTTGGTGCAGTAGAACTTGGTGGGGCAGAACTTGGTGGGGTAGAACTTGGTGGGGTAGAATTTGGTGGGGTAGAACTTGGTGGGGTAGAACTTACCTGGAGATGCAGACCTCTCGAACTTGCTGCGGTGTCAAAGCAAAGATGAAGAACTTTTCCTGGTGGTATCGCTGACCCGCACTGGCTCCTAGAACCAGAAAGGAACTATTACTTTAGTTTTTTTGTTAAGATGCTGCCCTTGGCGGCTGCCTGCTGCAGTGCTCCCTGTTACTTTAGCGTTTAATCGCCAACGTTTGCTAAGTTTCTGTCTCTTCTTCTGCTATGTTTTGTCTCTTTCTGGAGATTTCATTTTGAGCACACCTTGGACGTCATTTTGGACTTTGTTGTTTGTGTCGGACAGCTGATTTTTCAGAAATCATCCAGCTAGCTCCCAACGGCTAGCTGGTTATAGAGTCATTCTGCCGCTGACATGCCAACCAGCTGCTGGCTCTAGGAGGCACAGCCGTGTGTGGCTGGAGGAGTTGGTTTAGTCCCGGGGGAGCTGAGGAGAAGGAGTCAATCTGGAAGAGCTGCGGAGAAGGAGACGGTCTAGAGGAGGCGCTTTGAGCCCTGTGTTTTTGCTCACTTGAGGAACTGGAGGAGCTCACTCAGACCCAATGAAATACAGAGAGCCCAGTTTGGTGTTCTTCACTGCAGCCTGACTTTGTGGACCCATTCCGGACTCCAGCTTTTGGGTTACCAGGTTAGACACAGTGCGACCGGACTGAGACGCCGGTGGATAGCGGTGAGGGGTTATCGAGGTGTTTGCACTGCAGCTCTCAAATTTTCCTTTACTAATTCAGTTAGTAGCAGAACCACCGGCCTGGTGTAGATCTTATGCTGAGCAAGCGTTTTGGCTCAGTTCACTAGCTGATGCCACCAAAAACATCCAAAAATCCCTTCCTACAAGTTCAGCTAGATTTCCATCCCGCCCCAAACAAGATGTACAGCTTATATGGATCATACAACTGATGTTATGCATAAGACATGGTTTTCTAATGAGCCGGTGCCACCTGTAATAACTGGTGGTGGCATCTCCCACAAGTGAAAGACAACCTAAACTCTGAGTGGTTCATGCATTTAGTGAAATAAAAAGAGAAACGCTCCGACCTTAAACCAGTGACAAAAGAAATTTAGAACTAGGTATCCATGCCAGTCTCTGGAAAAGTCCAAGTAATTCCCACCTTGATGTTTAATTATTATTACTAATTATCTTTATGTAGAGGATGTGAAATACGGGTGCAAGCGGGTGCACAACAGCACACGGTTTCAAAATGAGTTCAAGCATGGTAATTAACAATGTGTATATATAATATATATATATATATATTTTTTTTTACATACACTGTTCATCTTTCACAGGGGAAATTTGTGTGCTGCATTACTACACCGCAGCAGGCTGCCACCTATGACGGCACCAATGGTGGGAGAAACAGGGGGGGTTAGGAGTCTTCTCCAAGGGCCCTAGACGTGAACTCAGTGGGAATCGAACCCGCAAATTTCCGGTTAACTTCCGGTCCGCGGGCAAACCCTCTACCACTGATCCATTGTTTCTCTCTAAATATTCTAATTAACAATCTTTTCCATGATGTGGTCCGAGGTGTACAGTCCTACACTGACAGACATTCATGTCTTCTTTTTAATTGTTTCCTCACTGCTTCAAATGCTTCATTTCACTGTCCTCACCCATTAGAATCAGAACGAAGGGCCTTTCCTTTCATCTTCTGAATTACTTTATCCCTAATGGGGTCACAAAGGGTGCCGGAGCCTATCCTGACTTCAAGTGAGAAGTAGATTACATCCTGAACAGTTCACCAGTTTGTTGAACACCAGTTTGTTGAACCCCCCCCCACACACACACACACATTCCTAAGGATAATTTCGTAGTGGCCAATTAACCTATCACACAAGTTTTTGGAGGGTGGGATGAAACCAGAGTCGTCTTCTTCTCCTTTCAGCATTTCCCTTTAGGGGTCACCACAGCAAGTTAGTTTCTTCCATGTAACCCTGTCTCCTGCATCATCCTGTAACCTGAGTACCTGGAGAAAACCTACGTGTATAGAGGGAGAACATGCAAACGCCACACAGAAAGGACAGTGATTCAAGCCTCGCCCCCACTCCGGGATTCCCACCTTGAACTTGTTGCTGTGAGGCTGCTATGCTAACCAGAGCACCACCATGTGGCCCGAACAGGGGGGCTGCTGGTACACTGTACCCTAACTTCTACACAAACAGACTGATCTGTAAAGATCTGGGAGAACCTGGACAAAGTCAGAAGCTGCTAAATGTTAAGACGTGAGGAAAAGACAACACTTTGTGGACAGAAGCTGAGATGGAGACGGTGTGTTACCAGTGCACAGTAAACAGGGGGGTCTAACCTGTAAACAGTGGTCTGTAAGTGTACTCACCCAGGCTGGAAGGCTTGATGAGAACATCCAGGATGTCATAAAACGGTAACGTCTTCATCTGGACATCAGGATGGACGGGGGAGGCCAGCGGAGCAGCCATGATCCTCAATCAGGGTTAAAGGTCCTGATGGCAGAGGTCAAAGTGGATTCCTGGTCATCAGTACATCTTTAACAGGTTACCAGTCTGCCCCACTGATACCAGTCCCTCTCAAACCAGTATCTCTTAAACTAGTATCTCTTAAACCAGTCTCTGTCAGAGTGGTTAGCATGTAGCCTCCATGCTAACTAGGCTCGTTTCTAGTTAAACCAGATGTTTTCCTGCAGCTGGACCTTCATGCTGCTCTCCTTCCTCTCACCCTGCTGATGGAGGGGGGGGTAATCTTTATTATTCTACTCTCTCTGTTTCTGGTCCTACCTGTAAACACCACTGCGCCGCCATGTTCTTGTTTCTCTGCTGACGCCCCGGTTCTTTCTTCTTCTATGGATGTGCTGGAACCAGAGCGCCCCCACCTGGTGGTCACCCTGTACCAGAGCGCCCCCACCTGGTGGTCACCCCGTACCAGAGCGCCCCCACCTGGTGGTCACCCTGACTCCCAGGACAGACCCGTCACTGGGTGAAAGGGTTAATTCTGACCCAGTTGGGATTGAAATGATTCCCTTTCCAGTGTTTGAACAATCTGGCCATTTCAAAGCCAGATTATATATATTTTACATTTAGGAGAATAAATCCTTCTCTAATCCTTTCAGACCCACATTTCTCACGTTAAACCGTGGTCTCTTGTATGAACAATTTTTGTGACGTCATTTTTTTCTTTTAAGAAAAAAAACTGTAGCATTCCACGCAAGTACAAACACATAATCAAAATATACTAATTCACTGTGGAAAGAAAGAAAAAAGAAACCATTCAACATAGAAAAACACGACAAAGGAAAAATAAACTGACATCTAAAAGCCAGTCAAACCAGCAAAACAAACAAACAAACAAGCAAAACACACACACACAAAAAGAAGAGATCCCAAATCTGATAAACATCTCCTACACACACACACACACACACACACACACACACACACACACACACACACACACACACACAGGTACAGCATTCTAGTTGAGATTTGAGGTCATTTCCAGTTTCTTGAGGTGGAGATGTCATTGCCGTGTATGATTAAAACAAAGAGACCATTAATTGTTGAAGTCATCAACTCAACCTAACCTGTACTTTAACCTCTCGAGTGCTGCAAACTGACCAGTGAGCGAGTGATATGGGCACCTCCATTTACCAACCACCGACTCAGAAAAAGTTTTATTGCCATGGTCTGTGATTCAGAGACTAGGAACTCACTGAGGTACTAATGTGCAAAGAATAAACGTAGTAATAAAAGTAATATCAATAGGAAATGTAAACTATGATAAAAAAATGAACTAAACTAATTTTAATTAAACTAAGAGGCTCAGAACAAAAACATAAACTGCAGAGAAGACAATAGATAAAGAGAGTAAAGTGATGAGTGGATCAGGTTATAAATGTTCATAAGCCCAACGCAGAAGGGAAGAAACTGTTGTTGTGGGAGGGAAGTGGCTCAAAAAGTCCATGCCCAGGGTGGGAAGGGTCAGCTGCTACCTGCACGCCCTCAGGGGCTGGAGATGGACATGTCGTGGAGAGATGGAAGCCTCCAGTCAATCACCTTCTCTGCCGAGCGCACAATGCGCTGCAATCAGTGTTTGTCCCTGGCTGTGGCTCCAGCGTACCACACGGTGATGGAGGAGGTGAGGATGGACTTGATGATGGCTGTGTAAAACTACATCATCATCTAGGTGGGCAGCTTGGCTTTCTTCAACTGCCGCAGAAAGTACATCCTCTGATCAGGGAGCTGATGAACAGCCCTCACTTAAGGTCTTGCATGATGGTGGTGCCTTGGAAGCGGAGTCTACAGTGGTGATGGGGAAGTCTGTCAGGGTGAGAGGGAGCGAGGGCCCTGTGAAGTCCCCAATCATGTTCACTGTCTTCTGAGCGTTGAGCTCCAGGTTGTTGTTGCTGCACCAGGACACCAGCCGGTCTACCTCCATCCTGTAGGCAGACTCATCACCATCAGAGATGAACCTGATGTGGGTGGTGTCGTCTGCAAACTTGATCAGTTTGACAGAGTCATAGGTTCAGCAGTTGGTGCACAGGGAGAAGAGCAGGGGAGACCCTCTATAACCCTCTACTTGACCCTGCAGTACCTGGACTCCCCGGGAACCTATGCTAGGATCCTGTTTGTGGACTTCAGCTCTGCATTCCACACCACCCTCCCTGCCCTCTCAGCTCAACGTGCCTGACTCCACTTGCAGGTGAACAGTGGTGGAACGTAATGAAGTAAAATGTACTTCGTTACTGTACTTAAGTAAAAAAATTGTGTATCTGTACTTAACTTAAGTAAAATTTTAGACCTGTACTTTTAATTTTACTTTACTACATTTTTTGAGCAAATATCTGTACTTTTACTTCGCTACTTTTTAAAAGTCTGTTTATAATTTTTCGTTACATTTTCGGTCAGGAATTTGAAAAATATACAGTTTTTTTTAGCTCATCTTGAAGCCGCATCGCCAAAATTAACCTGTACGAAAAGCAGTTGATCGCCTGCGGTTTCCCAGAGAGAGAAGTAATGAAACGAGGACCAATCAGAATCAAGAGTAAACATTTTCCAGTCATTCATTCACCGCCAAAAAAACTAACATGAAGTATATGGCAAAAATTGAAAAAGAGTCAGAAGATTGTTGTTCGTTGTGTTTACTTTTAAATAAAAAGATGAGCAATCATTACACGGAGCAGGGGCGGCTCCATGGATTTTCTAAAGGGGGCGAGATGGGGCGTGATGTCATTGACAAAGCCAGTATAGAAGGACTGGGTTCCTCCCTCCCTGAACATTTTGAAAAATAAGAGTTTTTCTCTGCATTTTGGTGGCCCATTCACTGACCCCGCAGGGGATAGCTCGACTAGACCCTTTTCTTCTTTTTTTTTCCCCCTGTGGACCAGAGGAGCGACGGGGGAGGGAGGGGAGCGGTGGGGGACACATCCCCCCTCTTCTTGGATCCGCCCTTGCAAAGTATTTATCTGTGACCCTACAGCACAAAAAATAACATTTGAATTATGTTCGAATACTTTTACTTTTTACTTAAAAAGTACAATTTACACCAACTACTTTTGCATTTTTTACTTAAGTAAATTTTTTTATTGGTACTTTTACTTTTACTTAAGTAATTTTGCTGCCTAATTATCTGTACTTTTACTTAAGTACAAAAAGTGAGTGCTTCATCCACCACTGCAGGTGGATTACTGACTTCCTGACAGACCGGAGGCAGTGCGTGTGACTGGGGAAGAATGTCTCCATGAGGAGAATGAGGAGGTGCAGAAGTTGATGAATGAAGAAAATGAAAGAGAACAAAGAGTAGAAGACGTTACCATAGTGAAGCAGAAAGTGGCTAGGATCAGTAAGGTAGAAAAAAAGAGGGCACTGAAGAGGATGAAGAGTGGAAAGGCTCTGGGTCCTGATGATATCCCTGTAGAAGTATGGAAGTGTTTAGGTGAGGTGGCAGTAGAGTTTCTGACTGGGCTGTTTAACAGGATATTAGAAAGTGAGAAGATGCCTGATGAATGGAGGAGAATTGTGTGCTGGTTCCTGTTTTAAGAACAAGGGAGATGTGCAGAGTTGTGGTAACTACAGAGGAATAAAACTAATCAGTCAAACGATGAAATTATGGGAAAAAGTTGTCGAAGCTAGGCCAAGGTCTGAAATAAGAATCTGTGAGCAGCAGTATGGTTTTATGCCTAAAAAGAGCACTACAGATGCAGTATTTGCCTTGAGGATGCTGATAGAGAAGTACAGAGAAGGCCAGAGGGAGCTGCACTGTGTCTTCGTAGATCTAGAGAAAGCGTATGACAGGGTACCTACAGAAGAACTATGGTATTGTATGAGGAAGTCTAGTGTGACAGAGAAGTATGTTAGAGTGGTCCAGGACATGTATGAGGGCTGTAAGACAGTGGTGAGGTGTGCTGTAGGTGTGACAGAGGAGTTCAGTGTGGGGATGGGACTGCACCAGGGATCTGCTCTGAGCCCTTTGCTGTTTGCTATGGTGATGGACAGGCTGACAGACGAGGTCAGACAGGAATCTCCATGGACAATGATGTTTGCAGATGACATTGTGATCTGTAGTGAGAGGAGGGAAGAGGTGGAGGAAAAGCTGGAGAGGTGGAGGTTTGCACTAGAAAGAAGAGGAATGAAGATTAGTCAGAGTAAGACAGAGTACATGTGTGTGATTGAGAGGGATCCAAATGTGTTTCCTCATGTGGATCCTTCATCCCACCAGCTCTGCCTGCTCAGTCTGTGGGGTCTTCTCTGTTGGGGTCTCACTGGCCTTAGTGGTGCGGGTCTCTCACTTTAGCCAGGTTGCTTCTGTGGGTGCTCGTGTCTCCTGGAGCTGGGTGGACCCTGTGGTTGCTGGTGTGGATCAATCCCCAGTTATTGTTTCCTCACAGCAGCATCAGGATGTTTATTTTTCTTTCAGTTAAAGAGACAATAGTCAGTTCAATTCAGGTGAAATGGGGGGGGGGGGGGGGGAGGGGTTTTGAGGGCTGTTTGTCTGGGGGCCATGGCGCTGTGTGAATGTCGATGCATGCGTGCAGTGTTTTGTATGAGTGTGTGATATTTTATGTCGGCTTGCTTTTAACTTAGTGTTGTTTTTGTTCTAATGATCTGAATTCTAATGTTGAGTTTTTATGGGTCTTTTTTTTAGCTCTTTGTGTAACTTCATGTTGGAAAAGTGCTTCACAAATAAACTTTCAGGAGAAAAACAAATGATTGAATAATTAAAGTGGATGAAAGAGATTAAACATTTATTAATGAAGTGTAATTTGCGGTTTACCCGACACAGATTATTTACAATTTATTGATAAATAAAACTATTCACAGGCAAACAAAAAACAGAGAAGCTGCCAAAATAACATTTATTTTGGTTAAACTTTGAATAAATAATAAGGTGAATTTGTGTGAATTTAAGAAAACAATCTATCAATAATATCATTTTAAATTAAACAGTTTAGTTTAAAAAAGGTTTAATTTTAAACCGTTTATTTAACGTTTGAATTGAAGTGGTTTGATTTTAAATAATTTGAAGAGGTTTTTTTTTTTTTACAGTTTTATGTTTTTCTGATGTTTTTGTTTGATTGTTTGTTGTTGTTTTAAACTCTCTGGCCTGTAGGAGCAGAAGAGAGCTGTGTCTGCTTCTTCATAGAAGAAGATTTCTGAGGTTTTTTTTAAAACGTCGAAGAAGAAGATTTCTTAAAAACCTTGATCGAAGCGGTGCAGCATGTAAGCAACAAAACCTCAAAAAAAACTTAATCTACTTGTATTATTAATTAACTTTAAAGTGGTTTACCATGTACCAGTCCACGTTCTGTTTGTACGGTTTTTATTCTGAGCTTTAAAATGGCTTCGAACGCCAAAAACACTGTTAATAGCAGTTAGCTCCGTGCTGTAGGCGGCTGGCCCCCGTTAGAGGCGGCTGGCCCCGTGCTGTAGGCGGCTGGCCCCCGTTAGAGGCGGCTGGCCCCGTGCTGTAGGCGGCTGGCCCCCGTTAGAGGCGGCTGGGCCCCGTGCTGTAGGCGGCTGGCCCCCGTTAGAGGCGGCTGGCCCCGTGCTGTAGGCGGCTGGCCCCCGTTAGAGGCGGCTGGCCCCGTGCTGTAGGCGGCTGGCCCCGTGCTGTAGGTGGCTGCCCCCCGTTAGAGGCGGCTGGCCCCGTGCTGTAGGCGGCTGGCCCCGTGCTGTAGGCGGCTGGCCCCCGTTAGAGGCGGCTGGCCCCGTGCTGTAGGCGGCTGGCCCCCGTTAGAGGCGGCTGGCCCCGTGCTGTATGCGGCTGGCCCCCGTTAGAGGCGGCTGGCCCCGTGCTGTAGGCGGCTGGCCCCCGTTAGAGGCGGCTGGCCCCGTGCTGTAGGCGGCTGGCCCCGTGCTGTATGCGGCTAGCCCCGTGCTGTAGGCGGCTGGCCCCCGTTAGAGGCGGCTGGCCCCGTGCTGTAGGCGGCTGGCCCTGTGCTGTAGGCGGCTGGCCCTGTGCTGTAGGCGGCTGGCCTCGTGCTGTAGGCGGCTGGCCTCGTGCTGTAGGCGGCTGACCCCGTGCTGTAGGCGGCTGGCCTCGTGCTGTAGGCGGCTGGCTCCGTGCTGTAGGCGGCTGGCTCCGTGCTGTAGGCGGCTGGCCCCGTGCTGTAGGCGGCTGGCCTCGTGCTGTAGGCGGCTGGCCTCGTGCTGTAGGCGGCTGGCCCCGTGCTGTAGGCGGCTGGCCCCCGTTAGAGGCGGCTGGCCCCGTTAGAGGCGGCTGGCCCCGTGCTGTAGGCGGCTGGCCCCCGTTAGAGGCGGCTGGCCCCGTGCTGTAGGCGGCTGGCCCCCGTTAGAGGCGGCTGGCCCCGTGCTGTAGGCGGCTGGCCCCCGTTAGAGGCGGCTGGCCTCGTGCTGTAGGCGGCTGGCCTCGTGCTGTAGGCGGCTGGCCCCGTGCTGGCTAGTTTCCGATTAAACTCTTTTTTTTTTTTTTTTTTTTTTTTTTTTTTTTTACAGAAAAATGCCGAAGTCGAAGGAAGTTCTTTCATCCACGTCTGGCAGTGACTCGGACAGCGAAGTGGAAACAAAGGTGTGTTTTCATTAGACGCCATAGAAACAATTAAACACAGCCTCCATCATCCTGGTGATTACCAATGTTCTACATACTAACATCAAAACCTGGACGTGGAACTACGGACCAGGATCCTGGAGGGGTCATGGGAGTTTGCCCAACCAGTCTACATGTGTTTTGTGGATCTGGAGAAGGCATTCGATCGTGTCCCTAGGGGACTCGTGTGGGGGGTGCTCCGGGAGTACGGAGTCTCAGAGCCCTTAGTACGGGCTGTCCGATCTTTGTACGACCGGAGCCAGAGCTTGGTCCGTATAGCCGGCAGTATGTCGATTCCATTTCCAGTGAGAGTTGGACTCCGCCAAGGCTGCCCTTTGTCACCGATTCTGTTCATCACCTTTATGGACAGAATATCTAGGTGCAGCCGAGGCGTTGGAGGGATTCAGTTTGGTGACCCGGAAAAGGGTGGAATGCCCCCTGCGGGTCAGGGACAGGGTCCTGCCCTAAGTGGAGGAGTTTAAGTATCTCGGGGTCTTGCCAACAGATAGGTGGCAGGTTTATCTTCTAATATTTGAAAAGCGATGAACGTGATAGTCCGTTTTATAAAATGCTGGTTAAACAAGTTCACAAAGTGCTGTTACTTTATAAAATAAAACTAGAAAAGTAAGACTCGATATATAGTTTTTAGTAACATCGGTATGTGTCTGAGTATCAATGTTTTAACATTTTAACCCTAAGTGACAGCAATCCAACCTGATGGGACAAACATGTGGTATGTGGCCATAGCAGCCTGTCGATGCCTGATCCCGTCACCCCTCAGAAGCTAAGCATGCTGGGCCTGTAGCGGTAGTTGGATGGTAGACCGTCGGAACCCCAGGTGCCACAGTAGGACACCCGTTGAGATTAAATTGTCGCTGTGTCCCTGGGAAAGACACTTCACCCACTTTACCTAGTCTAGATGGTGTGTGATTGGTTAGTGATGGTCAGTCTCCCCCAGGGCAGCTGTGGCTACAACAGTACCTTACCAGTACCTGGTATGGATTGAATGAATAATACATATGTCACACATATTAAACACATTAGTCAACTTTTAGATTAAACATTTTACACATGTGAAAATCCATTTTCATTTGATCATCAGATGATCAAACGTAGAAAGTCTCTCATAGTGGTGCATCACTCAAATTTCACTTTGGTGATGAATAAAGTATCTTCAAGCTGGACAAACAGAGGAGGAAATGTATATCTTTGATAAGGATGAAGGAAGGATGAAGAGGAGAATGAGGAGCATAGTCGAGGCTAACACCCTCTGAGACTCTGGTGGAGGAGGATGAGGAGCATAGTGGAGGCTAACACCCTCTGAGACTCTGATGGAGGAGAACAAGGAGCATAGTGCAGGCTAACACCCTCTGAGACTCTGATGGAGGAGAACAAGGAGCATAGTGGAGGCTAACACCCTCTGAGACTCTGATGGAGGAGAACAAGGAGCATAGTGCAGGCTAACACCCTCTGAGACTCTGATGGAGGAGAACAAGGAGCATAGTGGAGGCTAACACTCTCTGAGACTCTGGTGGAGGAGAATGAGGAGCATAGTGGAGGCTAACACCCTCTGAGACTCTGATGGAGGAGAATGAGGAGCATAGTGGAGGCTAACACCCTCTGAGACTCTGGTGGAGGAGAACAAGGAGCATAGTGGAGGCTAACACCCTCTGAGACTCTGATGGAGGAGAACGAGGAGCATAGTGGAGGCTAACACCCTCTGAGACTCTGATGGAGGAGAACGAGGAGCATAGTGGAGGCTAACACCCTCTGAGACTCTGATGGAGGAGAATGAGGAGCACAGTGGAAGCTAACACCCTCTGAGACTCTGATGGAGGAGAACAAGGAGCATAGTGGAGGCTAACACCCTCTGAGACTCTGATGGAGGAGAATGAGGAGCATAGTGGAGGCTAACACCCTCTGAGACTCTGGTGGAGGAGAATGAGGAGCATAGTGGAGGCTAACACCCTCTGAGACTCTGATGGAGGAGAATGAGGAGCATAGTGGAGGCTAACACCCTCTGAGACTCTGATGGAGGAGAATGAGGAGCATAGTGGAGGCTAACACCCTCTGAGACTCTGATGGAGGAGAATGAGGAGCATAGTGGAGGCTAACACCCTCTGAGACTCTGGTGGAGGAGAATGAGGAGCATAGTGGAGGCTAACACCCTCTGAGACTCTGGTGGAGGAGAATGAGGAGCATTGTGGAGGCTAACACCCTCTGAGACTCTGGTGGAGGAGAATGAGGAGCATAGTGGAGGCTAACACCCTCTGAGACTCTGGTGGAGGAGAATGAGGAGCATAGTGGAGGCTAACACCCTCTGAGACTCTGGTGGAGGAGAATGAGGAGCATAGTGGAGGCTAACACCCTCTGAGACTCTGATGGAGGAGAATGCGGAGCATTGTGGAGGCTAACACCCTCTGAGACTCTGGTGGAGGAGAATGAGGAGCATAGTGGAGGCTAACACCCTCTGAGACTCTGGTGGAGGAGAATGAGGAGCATAGTGGAGGCTAACACCCTCTGAGACTCTGGTGGAGGAGAATGAGGAGCATAGTGGAGGCTAACACCCTCTGAGACTCTGGTGGAGGAGAACTAGGAGCATAGTGGAGGCTAACACTCTCTGTATGAGACTCTGGTCTCTCAGAGACGTTTCACAGTGGAAGGCTCTGTTCTCTGTGCTACAGAACTGACAGATTCAGGTCATTGATCCCAGCAGCTATCAGACATACGTCTCAGAAGCTGGATGGAGCTTCCTGAGCTCACTGCTCTTCTTGATGAACTCTACTTTTTATTTTTTAGACTGTGCTACCAGAAACTTGAACTTCTCTACTAGGGGATGAATAAAGTATACATTGTTTTTTATTGTAGTTATAATAATGATGATGGAATTTTATCTGTTTGCAGGCCAAGAGGAAGAAGCCCAGCCCACCAGAAAAACCCTCCAAAAAACCAAAAAGTGGTGAAACTTCAAAACCGGGTGGTTCATCCAAAGCTGGGAATGGAGATGACAACATGTTCCAGGTAGGACTGGATTACACATTTTTACCCCTGTAGACCCAGTAGATGCCATGTAGGTCTGTGGTAGGGATTGCCAGCTCGAGCGGCTCTGCTCGAGCTGTTCAAACAAAATGAAAAAAAAAAAGTCTTCGGAGCTTTGCTTCGATCAAGGCAAGCAAACCTTACATATCACGTAACCCGAGCTTGAAGGCTCCTTCATACCTGGGGTCACGTGCTGAGTAGCTCGCGAGAGATTTGAACGGGGCGAGTCTTTTCCAAAGCAGGAGAGGTTGTGGATCAGAAGAAGAGCAGACTGCAGCCAAACATGGTGAAAAAAATTATATACCATATTTTCACGACCAAAAGGCGCAGTGTATTAAAAGGCACATTCCCAGTTTGGTGTGCCACACATATGGAACACCTGATGATAGGGCTTTATTTACATATCCTCTACTACGTATGCCCGCCTTACAACAACACACACACAAGCAGACAAGTGTACGTATTTAAAAATAGATCGGGAGTAAAACTGAGTTTGTTTGTCTTTATTTAAATATTAGTTACAGTCGTCATAAAGTCATTTATTAAATCCATCCAAGTCCTCATCCTCTGTTTCAGAATCTAACAGCTGCACTAAATCCAACATGGCAGGTTCACTTTCCTCGCTGTCAGAGTCACTTTCTGTACCGTGCGGCTCTTCGGAAATGATGTCTGCTTTTGCGAAAGCTCGGACATGTTAGCCCAAGCATCTACAGTCGACTGGCAAACTGTGGCGTAACTCGCCCGGCGCTGCCTTCCACCCTTCGTGAAGCTGTGGTCCCCTCTGGTCATCCATCGCTCCCACGCCGCTCACAGCCTTACTGTGGACGGTCGGTTCATGCCGAAAAGGTTGGACGCCCTGGCTCTACATAGACCCCTCTAAACTAGCGGGCATGTTTAATTTCAGATCGGGAAGATGAGGTATGTCAGCGTCAGAGACTTCAAAGGAAAAGTTCTGATCGACATCAGAGAGTACTGGATGAACCAGGATGGCGAGATGAAGCCTGGAAAGAAAGGTGACCACCTGTGAACCTGAATCCCCCTCAGACCGCATTCTAACCACATGTTTCTGTTGCAGGTATCTCACTGAACCCTGAGCAGTGGAACCAGCTTAAGGACCAGATCTCAGAGATTGATGATGCTGTGAAGAGAACATGAAACATTTCTGTTGTAGTTTGTAGTGTCTGCTGACCACATAAATGTAGTTGTGTTCTTTTTTCTTCTTTTTTTTTTTTTTTTACTGGGAATAAAAACAACAAATCTGCCAACTGTCTGTTTCCTCTGAATTCAGCAGAGCAGGTCGGCTTCTTCTCCTCTAGAAGAACTAGAACTTTTGCTTGGTGCTGCCAATGAAAAGTAGCCTTCTGGCTCACTCGCATACATTTACATTGTTAATGTTCCATTACGTCATCTTCCGCTTATCCGGGGCCGGGTCGCGGGGGCAACAGCCTCAGACGGGAAGCCTAGGCTTCTCTCACCCCAGCTGCATCCTCCATCTCACCCGGAAGGATTTGTTAATGTACGTTATCAAACTGTAAATTAACAAAAAAGAAATGGGGAATGCCCTCAGAAGTTCCTCATGATGTATCTTGTCTTGGTGAGATCCTTGTTTAACAAGACCTTAGAAAGTGAGAAGTTGCCTGAGTGTTCTGGTTACCGTGGAGATTTACAGAGGAATAAAACTGATCAGTCATACAAAGAAGTTATGGAAAGAGAAGTCAAAGCTAGACTAAGAACAGAAGTGAACATTTGTGAACAGGAGGATAGTTTTATTGTTAAAACAGATGCAGTATTGAGTATGTTGTGGAGTACAGGCCTTTGTAAATCTAGTTTCTGACAGGTGTCAGGAAGTGTGACAGGAGTTTAGAGTGACTCTGGTGATGAAGAGGCTGAGGTTAGAATCTTTGTAGATGTGACTGATGGAAGTGAGGAAAAGCTGGAGGTTTGTCTTTGAAACCAGGGGAATGAAGTATAGCTGCAGTGAGACAGAGTACGTGTGTGAATGAGAAGTGACAGAAACATAGTTTAGTACAGGATGTGGAAAAGAACTGAAGTAGCATGTGATGATCGGCTGGAACCAATGAAAAAATAATGAGTTGTGATTATTTCAGTGACCATACAGATCACCCTGAAGCTCATTCAGTTTGATGAAAAACATTTTTATTTTGTACAGAACTTTCAAATGTACATTTCACTAAAAACCTGCAGAAGGAAGTTTGGATCTCCATGTCATGTATGACTGAAAGAGTCATGTTTGAAAATCACAAGAACCCTGAGAAAAAGTCTTTGTTAGTCTGCTCATAGAACCCTCATAAATTATTTTAAAGCACTCTGGAATTAGACTCAAACAATGGGATTTGAGATGAATATGTCCATCCGGGGTTGAGAGAAAACAGAGAGAGGTGTTTCGGGATCGTTCCATCGGAAATAGACCCAGAGACAGACCCCAGACCTCCTACAACATAGACCCCAGACCTCCTACAACACAAACCCCAGACCTCCTACAACACAGACCCCAGACCTACAACACAGACCCCAGACCTCCTACAACACAGACCCCAGACCTCCTACAACACAGACCCCAGACCTCCTACAACACAAACCCCAGACCTCCTACAACACAGACCCCAGACCTCCTACAACACAGACCCCAGACCTCCTACAACACAAACCCCAGACCTCCTACAACACAGACCCCAGACCTCCTACAACACAGACCCCATCATTCCTACAACACAGACCCCAGACCTCCTACAACACAGATCCCTTCATTCCTACAACACAGACCCCAGACCTCCTCCAACACAGATCCCTTCATTCCTACAACACAGATCCCAGACCTCCTCCAACACAGATCCCTTCATTCCTACAACACAGACCCCATCATTCCTACAACACAGATCCCAGACCTCCTCCAACACAGATCCCTTCATTCCTACAACACAGATCCCTTCATTCCTACAACACAGATCCCTTCATTCCTACAACACAGATCCCAGACCTCCTCCAACACAGATCCCTTCATTCCTACAACACAGATCCCTTCATTCCTACGACACAGATCCCTTCATTCCTACAACACAGATCCCTTCATTCCTACAACACAGATCCCAGACCTCCTCCAACACAGATCCCTTCGTTCCTACAACACAAATCCAATCGTTCCTACAACACAGATCCCAGACCTCCTACAACACCGATCCCTTCATTCCTACAACACAGATCCCTTCATTCCTACAACACAGATCCCTTCATTCCTACAACACAGATCCCTTCGTTCCTACAACACAGATCCCTTCATTCCTACAACACAGATCCCTTCATTCCTACAACACAGATCCCTTCATTCCTACAACACAGATCCCTTCATTCCTACAACACAGATCCCTTCGTTCCTACAACACAGATCCCTTCATTCCTACAACACCGATCCCTTCATTCCTACAACACAGATCCCTTCATTCCTACAACACAGATCCCTTCATTCCTACAACACAGATCCCTTCGTTCCTACAACACAGATCCCTTCGTTCCTACAACACAGATCCCTTCATTCCTACAACACAGATCCCATTGTTAGTGCATCATCCCAGCCTCTCATGTTTGGTGAAGTCTGTGATGTTTATTTTCCACTTTCCAGACCTTCAACAAAAAGTCTAAAGGCATCATTATGACAAAACAGAGCACGACTGTTTTTAGTTTCCCTCACAACCTCTCCATCCTGGGTGTCCTTCACTGCCTCTCCATCCTGGGTGTCCTTCACTGCCTCTCCATCCTGGGTGTCCTTCACTGCCTCTCCATCCTGGGTTTCCTTCACTGCGTCTCCATCCTGGGTGTCCCTCACAACCTCTCCATCCTGGGTGTCCTTCACTGCCTCTCCATCCTGGGTTTCCTTCACTGCCTCTCCATCCTGGGTGTCCTTCACTGCCTCTCCATCCTGGGTTTCCTTCACTGCCTCTCCATCCTGGGTGTCCTTCATTGCCTCTCCATCCTGGGTGTCCTTCACTGCCTCTCCATCCTGGGTGTCCTTCACTGCCTCTCCATCCTGGGTGTCCTTCACTGCCTCTCCATCCTGGGTGTCCTTCACTGCCTCTCCATCCTGGGTTTCCTTCACTGCCTCTCCATCCTGGGTGTCCTTCACTGCCTCTCCATCCTGGGTGTCCTTCACTGCCTCTCCATCCTGGGTGTCCTTCACTGCCTCTGCATTCTGGGTGTCCGTCACTGAGCAGGGTGCAGCATTGATGATGCTCAGATTGAGCTAAAAACAAATAATAATTGGTAAAAATCAAGTAATACATCAAACAATAACAATACGTAACATAATAGAAATGTCTTGTTTTAGTTTCCACACCCACCCAGCAGAAGATTACATTACAACAGGACATATTACATCTTTTTATTATACCTTGCAAAGGTTTTTGTACACAGTTACAAGACTTGTGTCACTTCCAAATGTTTTTGGACCCGTGTTCAGCACATTATGTTTTATGGTTTGTAATTCTACAGAGAAGGTCAGAGGGAGCTGCACTGTGTCTTCGTAGATCTAGAGAAAGCGTATGACAGGGTACCTAGAGAAGAACTATGGTATTGTATGAGGAAGTCTGGTGTGACGGAGAAGTATGTTAGAGTGGTCCAGGACATGTATGAGGGCTGTAAGACAGTGGTGAGGTGTGCTGTAGGTGAGACAGAGGAGTTCAGTGTGGGGGTGGGACTGCATCAAGGATCTGTTCTGAGCCCTTTGCTGTTTGCTATGGTGATGGACAGGCTGACAGACGAGGTCAGACAGGAATCTCTATGGACAATGATGTTTGCAGATGACATTGTGATCTGTAGTGAGAGGAGGGAAGAGGTGGAGGAAAAGCTGGAGAGGTGGAGGTTTGCACTAGAAAGAAGAGGAATGAAGATTAGTCAGAGTAAAACAGAGTACATGTGTGTGAATGAGAGGGATCCAAATGGAAAAGTGAGGTTACAGGGAGAAGAGATAAAGAAGGTGGAAGATTTTAAGTATCTAGGATCAACAGTCCAGAGCAATGGAGAGTGTGGAAAAGAGGTGAAGAAGCGTGTTCAAGCAGGCTGGAACGGGTGGAGAAAAGTATCAGGTGTGATGTGTGACGGAAGAGTTTCAGCTATAATGAAAGGGAAAGTGTACAAAACCGTGGTGAGAGCGGCCATGCTGATTGGTCTAGAGACAGTGTGGTGAGAGCGGCCATGCTGATTGGTCTAGAGACAGTGTGGTGAGAGCGGCCATGCTGATTGGTCTAGAGACAGCGTGGTGAGAGTGGCCATGCTGATTGGTCTAGAGACAGTGTGGTGAGAGCGGCCATGCTGATTGGTCTAGAGACAGTGTAGTGAGAGCGGCCATGCTGATTGGTCTAGAGACAGTAGCACTGAAGAAAAGACAGGAAGCAGAGATGTTTGTATCAGAGATGAAGATGCTGAGGATCTCTCTGGGAGTGACCAGGATGGACAGGATCAGAGGAACAGCACATGTTAGAGGTTTTAAAGTCAGAGAGGCCAGACTGAGATGGTTTGGACATGTGCAGAGGAGAGAGAGAGAGTACATCAGAAGAAGGATGCTGGGTTTGGAACCACCAGGAAAGAGGCCAAAGAGGAGGTTCATGGATACAGTGAAGGAAGACATGAAGATAGTTGGTGTGACCGAAGAGGATGCAGAAGATAGGGTTAGATGGAAGAAACTGACTTGCTGTGGTGACCCCTACAGGGAAATGCCGAAAGAAGAAGAAGATGGTTTGTAATTCCATGTCCTGAACACAAAATTTACTGTCATCTAAGTAGTTTCCATGATGCGGGTGATTTACGTAGATGATCATTTTTAATAAAAAAGGCTAACGTGGTTCTGGAGACTATTTGTTCATCTCTGACTTATAAAACGTGATTCTTCCATCTGACCATGAAGCAAATGCTGCCGCTTTACCTCTGAGCAGGTCTGAGCCTCATCCACCAGATCCCAGACATCAGGACTAGGGTCCTTCGAGGAAAACGCAGGTTGATCCTGGATGAAGGAGTTCTGAATCTGGGTGGAGGAGGTCTGACCCTGGGTGGAGGAGGTCTGACTCTGGGTGGAGGAGGTCTGACCCTGGGTGGAGGAGGTCTGACTCTGGGTGGAGGAGGTCTGACCCTGGGTGGAGGACGTCTGACCCTGGGTGGAGGAGGTCTGACTCTGGGTGGAGGAGGTCTGACCCTGGGTGGAGGAGGTCTGACTCTGCGTGGAGGAGGTCTGACTCTGGGTGGAGGAGGTCTGACCCTGGGTGGAGGAGGTCTGACTCTGCGTGGAGGAGGTCTGATTCTGGGTGGAGGAGGTCTGACCCTGCGTGGAGGAGGTCTGACCCTGGGTGGAGGAGGTCTGACTCTGGGTGGAGGAGGTCTGACTCTGGATGAAGGAGGTCTGACCCTGGGTGGAGGAGGTCTGACTCTGGGTGGAGGAGGTCTGACTCTGGATGAAGGAGGTCTGACCCTGGGTGGAGGAGGTCTGACCCTGGGTGGAGGAGGTCTGACTCTGGATGAAGGAGGTCTGACCCTGGGTGGAGGAGGTCTGATCCTGGATGAAGGAGGTCTGACCCTGCATGGATGAGGAGTTGTGATCCTGGGTGGAGGAAGTCTGACTTTCGATGGAGGAGGTCGGACTCTGCGTGGATGAGGAGTCGTTTTCCGACCTGCAGACCAGATTAAACAGCATAGATCAGCTGTCTGAGGAGTAAAGATGGTTTCCAGAGAAGATGATGTAATTTCACCTGATGGACTTCATTCCAGACTCAGGGATGAGGGTTTGAGGTCCTTTTGTGAGGTCTAGATGTTCTGTTTTGGACCTCTTCCTGCGGCTTTGCTGGGGGAGCAAGGTGGAACCTCCATGTCCTTGTGGGTCAGAGGATGCATTTCCTCGCTCTAGGTTTGTTAGACTCTCAAAGGAGCGGATTCTATGTTGTACTGAGAATGAACGGTGGTAGGATTGGCTCCACCCCCTTGGCACCTGGGCCGGTTTTGGAGTAGTAGGGGGTTTGTGAAGGTCAACAATCTCCATCTGATGTCCGGCATTCAGGAAACTGGTCACCTTGGTAATCGGCAGGCACAGCTTGCTTTCACAGAGCGGGTGCCTGCCCTCTGTTACCTGAGCTGGAGGGCTGAAGATGCTGAGGGTGGGCCGATGGCGCAGGGAGGGCGACCGAGAACCACTAGAGAGAAAAGAAGAACTGAATCCAGTATGGTAGGTGGGGCTTGGTCTGATCTGCTCCTGGTCAGAGTGTTCAGGTGTTCCATGTTTGTCGGGATTCTGGAGTGTGACGGTCCTATACACTGCCACCCCACCTGGAGCAAAAGGAGAACAGACAGCAAGACTATATTTTAAAATGTAGGTTAATGAATGTTTTAAAAATGCACCTGCTGCTTTATTAGCTGTTTTCATGTCGGACGTAAATGAACCTGTGACTTGCAGACCCTGCATGTTAACTTCTTATGTAGAGATTAGTCAGCACAGCGTGTCTCCTCATAGGTCAGTAACCTCTAACCAGGGGATGCCCAACCAGTCAAGGACTGATTCCAAGTCGACCCCCAGGTGTGTAGGAATAAAAAAAATATAAAATGAAATCAGTGTTGTCCACTTAACGACTTTGACACTATTTTTAGAGAATTGTTACTAATTTTTAACAAATTTTGCGACTTTTTTTGTTTTTAAAGAGTCAATCTAAAGGCTTTTCCTAGTGTTATTGGAGATTTTAAGAGTAAGTTGTTAAACCTGTTCTCAATAAGGTGTGCCTGGTGCTGCTGCGGCCCCTCCCCCTCTCAAAGCGCTGCTTGTTAGCAGAAAATGTGTGTTAGAAAGAAAAAAAGAGAGTGAGAGAGAGTGGAGTGTGTCTGTGTGTTTGAGAGAGAGTGGAACGTGTTAGTGTGTGTGTTTGAGAGAGAGTGGAATGTATATGTGTGTGTGTCTATGTGTCTGTGTGTGTTTATTTGAGAGGATCTTTGAACAAAAACAAGGTTTGACACCCGTGGTCTAACCACTTTCAGTTTATTTTAGAAAACGTAAACAACTTGGAAAAAGAAAGTGTTTTTGGTTCTATTGATCCGGGCTGCTTGGGGGCGTGGCCTCACAGTGAGGCCACGCCCCCAAGGTCCCCGAAGGTCGGGGTTTTGGAATGCTGGAGTTTACATGTTCTCTCTATTTATGTTTAGATTTTTTTCCAGATATCCCAGTTTATGATTCCACTCTGAAAAATTGCCCTTAGGAATGAGTGTGTGTGAGCGGTTGTTTCTGTATGTGGCTACAGATTGGTAACTTTTTCAGGGTGTACCCCGTATCTCGCCTGCAGCTAGCCAGCGTAGGCTCTGGAAACCCAACAAACTGTGGATTGGATGAAAGGTTGACTGACTGTTTATAGAAATAGAAATAAAATGACAAAAAAGCAAATTCTCCACAAACTTTGGATGATGACGTTATTAAACTCCTGTCACAGATTAGACGGGTGTACATGCGGCCTGATTGTACCTCCATTGTGATTTTTCACTCTTAGACCTTAAAACTCACCTGAAGAGGAGTTCTTGACTTGCAGAGATGAGGTCTCAAGTAAATGTTTAGGGTTCTCACAGACGTCCTGGTGACCAGAGTTAGAAATCCCGTCACCAAGACAAAGGTTTTCCAGCAAATCCTGCAGAATTCCACCAAAGCTTCAGCAGAGAGACTTTTAAGAACACGTGGTTTGAAAGAAAAACACACCTACCTGTTTTCTTGGTTCAGAATCTTCCCCCTGGAGGAGATTCTTAGGGAGCAGAACACCTTCCAGGCCCGGCTCAGACGGTTCCCCATTTTTCAGCTTTATATTTTGAAGATCTTTTGATTCGTTTGCTTCCTGGTCGCTAAACAGGACTTGAAATTGAGTGGGCTCACTTCCAGACCCGACATAAACTGGAAATTCTCGGTTTTCTGATTCCATACTGTTTCTTGGTTTTGGGCTGAAGGGCTGTGCCATGTCACCAGCATTAGACTTCGGAGGTTTTCTATGTTGGACCTCACATGGACTGCAAGCAATATCACGATCTGGTTCAAAGAAAAAGGTTGATAAAAAGTCACCCCACACCTCGGGGTGAATGAGAAATCCAGGAACCACAAAACATCTGTACTTTATGGTGCTTCATGGCGCCATATAAACATTTGCCATTCAGATTTTAATGGGTGGTGCTAGAAGCTAGACTTTTTAATTTGTTTGAGTTTCAGTGGGTTAAACGAGTGACTTAGCAGTAAAGACTTAGCAAGATTCATATTTCTTAACTTAGTAGTTAAGAATTGGCCCAGTCGGAAATCGATCCACTTGTAAAAACTCAGACGTTTGACAAACAGGATATTTGTCTAATTTTTTTTTCGGATGGTCAATAAGTTGATCAAACTTTCTTTGAAAATTGCAACTCTTGAATATTGTTCGTGGCATCAGAGCAAAATTTGACATGGCATTGAGCAAATGTAAAATTTATAAATCCCTCATTTTTTATCTGATCGTCATCAAATTTTCTTGAAAGGAAGAGATCCCGGATACAAACAGCTGAAATGATCTTCCTCTGCTGGCTGGGCTCTCACTCAGAGATACAGGGAGGAGCTCTACCAATCACGAGGAGCTCGGAGTAGAGCCGTTGCTACTCTTGGTCAAGAGAAGCAAGATGGGGTGGTTTGGACATCTGGTTAGGCCGCCTCGCTGGGAGAGGTGTTTTGGTTACCTTTCACTGGGAGCAGTCCCAGGGGCAGACCCCGAACCTGCTGGAGAAACTATGTCTCACAGCCAGGCAGGGACTCCTCAGGATCCTCCTGGGTGAGATGGAGGATGCAGCTGGGGTGAGAGAAGGCTGGGTTTCTCCTCTGAGGCCTTTGCCCCCCACAACCCAGCCCCAGATAAGCAGAAAAACGACAGAAACCCTCAAATTTTCTGTGCGTCTTCAGGGTCTGACCCTAAAAAACTTTCCTTGTGTCTGTGGTAGCCCACCCACTTTTTTCATTCTGTTGTCACTCCTCTTCCCCGCTTCGGTGCATTAGGTTTCTAGTTTTAAGAAGACCCTCTCATATTACTACAAAAGAATGTTCAAACGTTCCTGCTAAACGTGATCCCAGCGAATCAAACTCCAAATGCCATAAATAGGAATTTGTTATCATTTTAGCGTGGGCCAGATAAAAACAAGTTTCTGTGTGGAGTTAGCATGTTCTCCCTGCGTGTGGGGGGTTTCTCTGGGTATTCGGTTTCCTCCCACCCTCCCAAAAAACATGCAGGTTAGGTTGATTGACTGCTTTAAAATGGTCCTTAGAAATGTGTGTCAAAGCCATGCTAAACTCAAACAAGGAGACCACTTTAGAAAACAGGACCAAAAAAAAGCATGTGTCAAAATTTACCATCAAGCGGTGATGAGGACGTCCCAAGACATAAAGAATCTTCACCCCCTTCAGGTTGGGATGGTAACGGAAAGTCTTGCTGGAAGTACCGGGCAAGGTCCGCTTCTGAGCTTAGGGAACCCTTCAGAACAGGATCAGACGGTTAGGAGAATTTAATCTATGCAGACGATCCAGGAGAAAATCCCACCGCTAGTCGGGATCATCGTATAGATAATGATACCCCTCGTCACCCCGTTAGGGAGAAGTGGTTCAGAAGACCAAACAAAACATTACTGTACAGGGTGTACTGGGTTATCATGGAAAACAAGCTCCGCTGCTTCAGACCCTGTGTTTGGGAGGTGGTCCATCCTCACCCTGCTGGACGGTTCCAAAAACCTCTTCATGGTCCAGCTGAGATCCAGAGAGAAGCTAGCAGCAGGTGGAGGCGTGTGGCAGGACCGACCTAGTCCAAAAAAGACCAAAGGTAAAAGGTTGGCACACAGGAACACCGGCAGAGCGGAGGCACAGACCTACCTAAGGACTGGATCCGGGGCTGGTTGGTGGATTGATGGATGGCTCGGTCCATCTCCTGCTCCGAGACCTGAGGATGCAGGATGAGGACACAAGGTGAGGATGCAGGAAACAGGGGGCCGGGCAGGGTGAGGATGCAGGATACAGGGGAGGGGGGGCAGGGTGAGGTTGCAGGAAACAGGGGGCCGGGCAGGGTGAGGATGCAGGATACAGGGGGGGAGGGTGAGGATGCAGGATACAGGGGAGGGGCAGGGTGAGGATGCAGGATACAGGGGGGCGGGCAGGTTACAGGGGGGTGAGGGGGAAGAGGGGTGATGCAGGACAGGGCGACAGGGCGGAGTGATGCGGTAGTGTTTCTCTACCACCCGGTTCCTCCTACCATCGGGTCTGGGTTCCTGCTGATAATCAAGCTGACCGGTCCTGGTCCACACTCACTGAGGACCACGTAAGCTTCGTTGAGGGCAGCATGACGAAGGCTGGTGGAGTCCACTTCTAGGATTTGGTCTCCCCGGCTGCAGAAAGACTGCTCAGAACCACCAAAACCATCAGGTCTACAACAGGGGCCTACCTGAGCCTGCCATCCATCTTGGCCACCGAACCCAGAGCCAGGCTGTGGATGTAGATCCGAGGAGCCGAGTCCTCCAGGGTCAGGCAGCAGACTCCGATCCCCAGTCCGACACCAGGTTCTGAAAGTAGAGAAGACAAGGACTAGCAGCCGGACTAACACCAGGTTAATGTCCCTACACCCGGACCGTGTCTTTACTGATTCAGCTCTCATTTGAGCCCACTGCTCCTCGATCTGGATCTGTCTGACCAGAAGACACATCCCTAGTCTCTGTATTCAGACACAGGTGTGGACCTGACCTCCACGGTACTACCATCACAATATAGATGAACCGGTAGAATCCTTCTGTCTCCGGAGACAATGGAGGGCTCACCAGCCAGTCAATTTTGTCTAAGCTTCATGGACCCAATGAAGCAGCAAGCTGTGGCGGGGTAGTACCTTACTGCCCGAGGGCTGCCCGGGTTGAGGCAGGTGGTTACTCCCTAATGGAGTTTATAGGACTCCTCCTAACATCAACAACAACCTCTAGCACCAGGCTCTGGACTTATAACTGGTATCTGTTGCTCCCTGTGTTGAGTCTGTGCTGAGACAGTGAACCCGGGGTGACCTCCGCAGGTGCAGGCCTGGGCAAGTGATATGGAGGTCCTAGAGTGCCCAGTGCCAGGATCCCCCTCTCAGCGTTGCTAACAGAGGCCGTCAGAAAGGCAAGCCGATACAGCTGGTGTCAGCACCGCTGCAGGCGATGCCAGAAAGCATTGCAAGAGTTCAGCCAAATGCCTACGGGTTTCCGTACTGGATTTTCAGTCTGGGTTTTACTCCCGCAGCCCTTGGCCAGCCAGGGCCAAGCAGCAAGGCAGCCGCAACACAGAACACACAAGAACTATGCCATACAAAAAGGTCTGGTTGTGCCTTTCAGCACCGGTCTAGGAAACTGTTCTAGCTGTCAACAAGCTGTGACCGTCAAAGAGCGGATTGAAGTCTAGTAATGCCAGTTCTTCTGAAAATTAAATGCAAATTTACAACCATCTTCTGGAACCACAGCAGCAGTAAATGTCTTCTTTAGATTTAAAGTAAACAGAAATCCCATCTTCTTCCTCCTAACCTGTACCCTGCCATCTCTTTCAAACTTCTGAGGTTTCTCACACATAGAAAATACTTTACAGGAACCATCTTTCTGCACACTGGACCCCACCCCTGCAGTTCTGCTCCAGTCATTAATTCCCAACACATCTTATTAACTTCTCACCACAAACTGGCCGTGTCCTGTCCCTGCTCAAAGCCACCCATACCTAATGAAGTCCAAGGAAACTACCTGCCTAAACCCAATCTTCTATCAAAGAGAAGACCGCTGGCTTTAGAGCCATCTGATAGCTCACATACAGAGACAGGACGGCTCAGGGTGCCATCATCCTCCATCTATCAGGTGACCCTTAAATGGTGGATCACCATCAGGTCCTCAAACCCCCAACCCAGGAACCAGGACAGGAGATAACCGAGGAACCAGGACAGGAACCAGAACCAGTAGAAGTTTCTGACCTTTGTGCAGTGTGACCTCCATGATGATACAGTCTTTAGGACTCTTGTGAGTCTCTAGATGTTGGGGTGGGATGGATGCAGAACCGGATGGGCTTGGCAAGGTTGGGGTTCTACAAGGTGCCAGGCTGGGGCTTCGGAGCCGGGTCCGGATGGTCAGGGTCACCACACCTCGTTTCAGCTGCTGTGGGACCAAAAGAAAATACTTAAGTTCTATGTGGAAACCAGTGGTTCTGATAGAACACATATGTCTGTTTCCATAGAGACCGTGTTCGACACAGACACCCTGCACTGATTGGACAGATGTGGTCCAGATAGATGAGCTAACCTTAAAGGTCCGGATGGCCTGCTCGTGAGTGAGTCCATGCAGTGAGTCACCGTTAACCTCCAGGATCTCATCTCCTGAAGACAAAGAAGTTACAAACTTTGATCTTTAAAGACCAACATGGTGGAGATGATGTTTACCTTCCTGAAGACGTCCGTCAGCTGCTGCTGCTCCATGAGGAAAAATTCTTTTAACAAAAATGCCCATGTGTCCCCGTACGGAGTCCTGTCCCCCAACGATGCTGAAGCCCAGACCCTGAAGGAGTCACAGAGAGAGGTCATGTTCTAAACACGAACTATCCATAGAAACCCTGTTCTAAACACAATCTAACCATAGAAACCCTGTTCTAAACACAATCTAACCATAGAAACCCTGTTCTAAACACAATCTAACCATAGAAACCCTGTTCTAAACACAATCTAACATAGAAACCCTGTTCTAAACACAATCTAACCATAGAAACCCTGTTCTAAACACAATCTAACCATAGAAACCCTGTTCTAAACACAATCTAACATAGAAACCCTGTTCTAAACACAATCTAACCATAGAAAGCCTGTTCTAAACACAATCTAACATAGAAACCCTGTTCTAAACACAATCTAACCATAGAAACCCTGTTCTAAACACAATCTAACCATAGAAACCCTGTTCTAAACACAATCTAACATAGAAACCCTGTTCTAAACACAATCTAACCATAGAAACCCTGTTCTAAACACAATCTAACATAGAAACCCTGTTCTAAACACAATGTAACCATAGAAACCCTGTTCTAAACACAATCTAACATAGAAACCCTGTTCTAAACACAATCTAACATAGAAACCCTGTTCTAAACACAATCTAACATAGAAACCCTGTTCTAAACACAATCTAACCGTAGAAACCCTGTTCTAAACACAATCTAACATAGAAACCCTGTTCTAAACACAATCTAACGATAGAAAGCCTGTTCTAAACACAATCTAACATAGAAACCCTGTTCTAAACACAATCTAACATAGAAACCCTGTTCTAAACACAATCTAACCATAGAAACCCTGTTCTAAACACAATCTAACATAGAAACCCTGTTCTAAACACAATCTAACCATAGAAACTCTGTTCTAAACACAATCTAACCATAGAAACCCTGTTCTAAACACAATCTAACCATAGAAACCCTGTTCTAAACACAATCTAACCATAGAAACCCTGTTCTAAACACAATCTAACATAGAAACTCTGTTCTAAACACAATCTAACCATAGAAACCCTGTTCTAAACACAATCTAACCATAGAAACCCTGTTCTAAACACAATCTAACATAGAAACCCTGTTCTAAACACAATCTAACATAGAAACCCTGTTCTAAACACAATCTAACCATAGAAACCCTGTTCTAAACACAATCTAACCATAGAAACCCTGTTCTAAACATAATCTAACCGTAGAAACCCTGTTCTAAACACAATCTAACATAGAAACCCTGTTCTAAACACAATCTAACCATAGAAACCCTGTTCTAAACACAATCTAACCATAGAAACCCTGTTCTAAACACAATCTAACCATAGAAACCCTGTTCTAAACATAATCTAACCGTAGAAACCCTGTTCTAAATACAATCTAACATAGAAACCCTGTTCTAAATACAATCTAACCATAGAAACCCTGTTCTAAACACAATCTAACCATAGAAACCCTGTTCTACACACAATCTAACATAGAAACCCTGTTCTAAACACAATCTAACATAGAAACCCTGTTCTAAACACAATCTAACCATAGAAACCCTGTTCTACACACAATCTAACATAGAAACCCTGTTCTAAACACAATCTAACATAGAAACCCTGTTCTAAACACAATCTAACAGAAACTCTGTTCTAAACACAATCTAACATAGAAACCCTGTTCTAAACACAATCTAACCATAGAAACCCTGTTCTAAACACAATCTAACATAGAAACCCTGTTCTAAACACAATCTAACCATAGAAACCCTGTTCTAAACACAATCTAACCATAGAAACCCTGTTCTAAACACAATCTAACATAGAAACCCTGTTCTAAACACAATCTAACCATAGAAACCCTGTTCTAAACATAATCTAACATAGAAACCCTGTTCTAAACACAATCTAACATAGAAACCCTGTTCTAGACACAATCTAACATAGAAACCCTGTTCTAAACACAATCTAACCATAGAAACCCTGTTCTAAACACAATCTAACATAGAAACCCTGTTCTAAACACAATCTAACCATAGAAACCCTGTTCTAAACACAATCTAACCATAGAAACCCTGTTCTAAACACAATCTAACCATAGAAACCCTGTTCTAAACACAATCTAACCATAGAAACCCTGTTCTAAACACAATCTAACCATAGAAACCCTGTTCTAAACACAATCTAACAAAAACCCTGTTCTAAACACAATCTAACCATAGAAACCCTGTTCTAAACATAATCTAACATAGAAACCCTGTTCTAAACACAATCTAACCATAGAAACCCTGTTCTAAACACTATCTAACCATAGAAACCCTGTTCTACACACAATCTAACATAGAAACCCTGTTCTAAACACAATCTAACCATAGAAACCCTGTTCTAAACACAATCTAACCATAGAAACCCTGTTCTAAACACAATCTAACATAGAAACTATGTTCTAAACACAATCTAACCATAGAAACCCTGTTCTAAACACAATCTAACCATAGAAACCCTGTTCTAAACACAATCTAACCATAGAAACCCTGTTCTAAACACAATCTAACATAGAAACCCTGTTCTAAACACAATCTAACATAGAAACCCTGTTCTAAACACAATCTAACCGTAGAAACCCTGTTCTAAACACAATCTAACATAGAAACCCTGTTCTAAACACAATCTAACATAGAAACCCTGTTCTAGACACAATCTAACATAGAAACCCTGTTCTAAACACAATCTAACATAGAAACCCTGTTCTAGACACAATCTAACCATAGAAACCCTGTTCTAAACACAATCTAACCATAGAAACCCTGTTCTAAACACAATCTAACATAGAAACCCTGTTCTAAACACAATCTAACCATAGAAACCCTGTTCTAAACACAATCTAACCATAGAAACCCTGTTCTAAACACAATCTAACATAGAAACCCTGTTCTAAACACAATCTAACATAGAAACCCTGTTCTAAACACAATCTAACCATAGAAACCCTGTTCTAAACACAATCTAACCATAGAAACCCTGTTCTAAACACAATCTAACATAGAAACCCTGTTCTAAACACAATCTAACATAGAAACCCTGTTCTAAACACAATCTAACCATAGAAACCCTGTTCTAAATACAATCTAACCATAGAAACCCTGTTCTAAACACAATCTAACCATAGAAACCCTGTTCTACACACAATCTAACAGAAACTCTGTTCTAAACACAATCTAACATAGAAACCCTGTTCTAAACACAATCTAACAGAAACTCTGTTCTAAACACAATCTAACATAGAAACCCTGTTCTAAACACAATCTAACCATAGAAACCCTGTTCTAAACACAATCTAACCATAGAAACCCTGTTCTAAACACAATCTAACATAGAAACCCTGTTCTAAACACAATCTAACCATAGAAACCCTGTTCTAAACACAATCTAACCATAGAAACCCTATTCTACACACAATCTAACCATAGAAACTCTGTTCTAAACACAATCTAACCATAGAAACCCTGTTCTAAACATAATCTAACATAGAAACCCTGTTCTAAACACAATCTAACCATAGAAACCCTGTTCTAAACACAATCTAACCATAGAAACCCTGTTCTAAACACAATCTAACCATAGAAACTCTGTTCTAAACACAATCTAACCATAGAAACCCTGTTCTAAACACAATCTAACCATAGAAACCCTGTTCTAAACACAATCTAACCATAGAAACCCTGTTCTAAACACAATCTAACCATAGAAACCCTGTTCTAAACACAATCTAACAGAAACCCTGTTCTAAACATAATCTAACATAGAAACCCTGTTCTAAACACAATCTAACCATAGAAACCCTGTTCTACACACAATCTAACCATAGAAACCCTGTTCTAAACACAATCTAACCATAGAAACCCTGTTCTACACACAATCTAACATAGAAACCCTGTTCTAAACACAATCTAACCATAGAAACCCTGTTCTAAACACAATCTAACCATAGAAACTATGTTCTAAACACAATCTAACCATAGAAACCCTGTTCTAAACACAATCTAACCATAGAAACCCTGTTCTAAACACAATCTAACATAGAAACCCTGTTCTAAACACAATCTAACATAGAAACCCTGTTCTAAACACAATCTAACCGTAGAAACCCTGTTCTAAACACAATCTAACCATAGAAACCCTGTTCTAAACACAATCTAACCATAGAAACCCCGTTCTAAACACAATCTAACCATAGAAACCCTGTTCTAAACATAATCTAACCATAGAAACCCTGTTCTAAACACAATCTAACATAGAAACCCTGTTCTAAACACAATCTAACCATAGAAACCCTGTTCTAAACACAATCTAACCATAGAAACCCTGTTCTAAACACAATCTAACCGTAGAAACCCTGTTCTAAACACAATCTAACCATAGAAACCCTGTTCTAAACATAATCTAACATAGAAACCCTGTTCTAAACACAATCTAACCGTAGAAACCCTGTTCTAAACACAATCTAACATAGAAACCCTGTTCTAAACACAATCTAACCGTAGAAACCCTGTTCTAAACACAATCTAACATAGAAACCCTGTTCTAAACACAATCTAACATAGAAACCCTGTTCTAGACACAATCTAACATAGAAACCCTGTTCTAAACACAATCTAACATAGAAACCCTGTTCTAGACACAATCTAACATAGAAACCCTGTTCTAAACACAATCTAACCGTAGAAACCCTGTTCTAAACACAATCTAACCATAGAAACCCTGTTCTAAACACAATCTAACATAGAAACCCTGTTCTAAACACAATCTAACATAGAAACCCTGTTCTAAACACAATCTAACCATAGAAACCCTGTTCTAAACACAATCTAACCATAGAAACCCTGTTCTAAACACAATCTAACATAGAAACCCTGTTCTAAACACAATCTAACCATAGAAACCCTGTTCTAAACACAATCTAACATAGAAACCCTGTTCTAAACACAATCTAACATAGAAACCCTGTTCTAAACACAATCTAACATAGAAACCCTGTTCTAAACACAATCTAACCATAGAAACCCTGTTCTAAACACAATCTAACCATAGAAACCCTGTTCTAAACACAATCTAACCATAGAAACCCTGTTCTAAACACAATCTAACCGTAGAAACCCTGTTCTAAACACAATCTAACCGTAGAAACCCTGTTCTAAACACAATCTAACCGTAGAAACCCTGTTCTAAACACAATCTAACCGTAGAAACCCTGTTCTAAACACAATCTAACCGTAGAAAGCCTGTTCTAAACACAATCTAACCATAGAAACCCTGTTCTAAACACAATCTAACCATAGAAACCCTGTTCTAAACACAATCTAACATAGAAACCCTGTTCTAAACACAATCTAACCGTAGAAAGCCTGTTCTAAACACAATCTAACCATAGAAACCCTGTTCTAAACACAATCTAACATAGAAACCCTGTTCTAAACACAATCTAACCATAGAAACCCTGTTCTAAACACAATCTAACCGTAGAAACCTTGTTCTAAACCAGTGTTTTTCAATCTTTTTTATGTCAACGTACATTTTTCCATCAAAAAAATATTTTGAAGCACACCAACAACTTTTGTGCATGTCCCACTGGTAGGAGACCAAGGGGCAGACCCCGGACCTGCTGGAGAGACTTTGTCTCACAGCTGGCCGGGGAACGACTTGGGGTCCTTCCAGGTGAGCTGGACGATGCAGCCGGGGACAGAGAGGCCTGGGCTGCCCGCTTGAGGCTGTTGCCCCCGCGACTTGACCCCGGAACAAGCGGAAGATGACGGAACGGAAAAACATGTAGAAAATAAGATCCACTAGGTGGGGTAGTTTTGGGAAGTGATGAACAGCAACAAAAAGCAGAGAAGAAGAGTTAGTTGCTATGGTTACAGGACATTCTTGCCTGTCTCTAAATAAAATAACAAAAAATTTTTTCACTGATAAACATAAATAAATATGCTTTAATCCATTTGTTTTCATATGAAATCAACCAAAGCAATCTTTGTGAATTCCTGGTGGATCCTAATCACAGTATGAGGTGCGATCATTTTCCACCAAACACCTGACCATCTCTCACGGTACACTCGCGTGCCGGAGAACAACACAGGTTGAAAAACACTAGTATTAACACAAGGTAACTGTAGAAACCCTGTTGCTCTAAGGGTAGTTTTTAGGAGGGTCTCTCACTTTGCCTTTCATTAGCACAATACTGGAAATAATGGATGGGTGGGCCAGTCGCCATGGGGACTCCACTTGAGCGGTGCTCAGGGATCGTGTGGACTTCTTAATGAGCCGATAATCCTGCAGCAGAGAAAAAAAAAAAATTACGCTACCACCTCCTACGCCCTCTCACCCACCTCTCCAACATGTAAACTGACCTCCTGCACAGAGTCCAGCTGCAGGGAGTGTTTCCTCTGCATCGAGCTCTCCAAACCAAGCTCATCATCGTCTCCCTCACACTTTCTGCTGCAAACTGAGATACATTTTGAAATTTTCAGAATAAAATAATCATTAATAACTTCTGGTTGATTAAAAGCAGGACATTTTTTAGCTGTGATGGCAGTAATATCTGGTTTTAAATGGTTATCAATGGCTACTTATTATCTGGCTTAATGTTTATTATTATTATTATTTACGATAGAATTATTCAAACATACCAACCTTCTGAAAAGGTGCAAGATGTAGAGCGTGGCGGGCTGGCGAAGATCTGTTCGGGTTCCTCAGAACCAGCTGGCTGAACACAGAATTTATTATGTAGATCTGTTCGGGTTCAACAGACTGGCGACCTGTTCGTGGTGTACCCTGCCTCTTGCCTGAATTCAGCTGGGATAGGCTCTGACACCCCTCGTGACCCCATTAGGGATAAACGGTTCAGAAGACAAAACAAAACCACTAGACCCCACTTACACTCCTCCAAACATTTCTGTAAAACCTGCCCATTGAGCTTCACACACTGGCAGGACAATGTACCAGGAAGAACTTGGGATCTGAGAGAAATTCTGGGGCATGAGGGCATAAAAAGTTCTGGGAAAAAGTCAATCTGTCATGGAGACCCACATCCATGTGTTTGTGTATTTGTACCTGGTAACCTGGTCCGGTCCCACTGGTGACCACAACCAGCTGGACCAGACCAGTAGTTGAGCGTAGAACATCGACAGCTTCCTGATGTGTCAGACCAACCAGAGAACGTCCGTTAATCATCAATAACTCATCTCCCGGACAGAGACGGCCATCCCTGCAGGTAACACACACACAAAGCAAAACAGGGTGTGTTCCAGCTGTTTTTTTTAAACGTGCAGAATGTTACCAGGTGTGTTTACCTGTGGATGGCTCCACCCTGCTCAATGTGAGCAATGATGATGCCGTGAGGAGAGCGCTTAGAGCCACGGCCACCCATAATGTGAATGCCTAGACCTTCCTCACCTTTTACCAGGTGCATCTTCCAGATGTGGCCGCCCTCTCTGGCCTGCAGATGTTTCACACACATTAAACTTTAAATTTCTCAGACTTTCATCACTTGTAACTACTACAAAAATATTTACTACTGGTAAGTAACAGTAGTTTATACGATTAAATCAGGTTGAAAATCGTGCACATCATCCCTCATCGTGCTTCTGATTTTTCTAAACAGTGGGTGTTCTTGACAGTTATCATTTTCATTAAGAACCAGTAGAAACTAAACTGGATGTTTACAAAAACAAAACCTCCCCAAACCTGAGGGCACGATTCCCCATTATTTGGCACAGAAGAGTTTACAAATACTTTAAAGATTGTAAAGACCTGAAAATGATCAACTGTGATATTTTCAACATTAGGATATCATGTGTTTTTCGGTTCTATTGTCTGCCGCTTCTCCGGGTTGCCGGGCAACAGCCTCCGACGGGAAACCCAGGCTTCTCACCTCGGCTTGGTCCTCCAGCTTACCCGGGAGAATCCTAAGGTGTTTCCTGTTCAGCTGTGAGACATAGTCTCTCCAGCAGGTCCGGGTCTGCCTCTAGGTCTCTTCCCGTGCCAAAAACACCTCACCAGCAAGGCGCTCAGAAGGCATTCTAACCAGATGCCTGAACCATCCAATCTCGCCCCCTTGACACGGAAAAGCAACAGCTCCATACCGAGCTCTTCCCTGAGCAGCCACCCTATGGAGGAAGCTGATTTCACTTGTATCTACTGTAACTGCAGAAATCATATCTATTGAATTTAAAGATGATTACAAAACCATCTGGTTTCTGTGGTAACACTAGTGCCCATTTTATGTAGCATGTAGTGTCTATGATACAGAGTCTATGCCAACCAGTGGTACAGAGTCTATACCAACCGGTGGTACAGAGTCTATACCAACCAGTGGTACAGAGTCTATACCAACCAGTGGTACAGAGTCTATACCAACCGGTGGTACAGAGTCTATACCAACCGGTGGTACAGAGCCTATACCAACCGGTGGTACAGTGGTACAGAGTCTATACCAACCGGTGGTACAGAGTCTATACCAACCGGTGGTACAGTGGTACAGAGTCTATACCAACCAGTGGTACAGAGTCTATACCAACCAGTGGTACAGAGTCTATACCAACCGGTGGTACAGAGTCTATACCAACCGGTGGTACAGAGTCTATACCAACCGGTGGTACAGAGTCTATACCAACCAGTGGTACAGAGTCTATACCAACCAGTGGTACAGAGTCTATACCAACCGGTGGTACAGAGTCTATACCAACCGGTGGTACAGAGTCTATACCAACCAGTAGTACAGAGTCTATACCAACCAGTGGTACAGAGTCTATACCAACCGGTGGTACAGTGGTACAGAGTCTATACCAACCAGTGGTACAGAGTCTATACCAACCAGTGGTACAGAGTCTATACCAACCGGTGGTACAGTGGTACAGAGTCTATACCAACCGGTGGTACAGAGTCTATACCAACCGGTGGTACAGTGGTACAGAGTCTATACCAACCGGTGGTACAAAGTCTATACCAACCAGTGGTACAGAGTCTATACCAACCAGTGGTACAGAGTCTATACCAACCGGTGGTACAAAGTCTATACCAACCAGTGGTACAGAGTCTATACCAACCGGTGGTACAGAGTCTATACCAACCGGTGGTACAGAGTCTATACCAACCGGTGGTACAGAGTCTATACCAACCGGTGGTACAGAGTATATACCAACCGGTGGTACAGAGTCTATACCAACCGGTGGTACAGAGTCTATACCAACCGGTGGTACAGTGGTACAGAGTCTATACCAACCGGTGGTACAGAGTCTATACCAACCAGTGGTACAGAGTCTATACCAACCGGTGGTACAGAGTCTATACCAACCGGTGGTACAGAGTCTATACCAACCAGTGGTACAGAGTCTATACCAACCGGTGGTACAGAGTCTATACCAACCGGTGGTACAGAGTCTATACCAACCAGTGGTACAGAGTCTATACCAACCGGTGGTACAGAGTCTATACCAACCGGTGGTACAGAGTCTATACCAACCAGTGGTACAGAGTCTATACCAACCTGTGGTACAGAGCAGCTGGTGGGACAGAGGTGTTTTTGTCACAAGTCAGTCAGAAACTCCTTGTGCTCTTCAGAGGTCATTTTTACACCAACTTATTCTTTTCCAGATTTCTAGAAACGTTGATCTCCATAAAATGTAGAACCTTATCCAGGACTTTTTGATCTGATCACAATCAGCTGGCAAACGTATTTTCACAAAAGTCTAAAAAACCCTGAAGCACTATGACATTACTGGTTTAAACAAAAAATCTAAAACATTGACTTTTAAAGAAACAGATCCTGAAGCTCAGCCTCACCTGACATGTAAGCCTGGTCTGGCTTTCCAGAAGAAGCTGGCAAGTGGATCTGGTTGGACTGTCCTGAAGCAGGTTGGAGGACCTGGTTGGACTGTCTGGAAGCAGGTTGGAGGACCTGGTTGGACTGTCCAAAAGCAGGTTGAAGGAACTGGTCAAACTGTCCTGAAATGAGCTGGAAGATCTCGTTGGGCTGTCCAGAAGAGGGCTAGAAGACCTCGTCAGACTGTCCAGAAGCGAGCTGGAGGACCTGGTCGGGCTGTCCAGAAGGCTAGAGGATTTGGTCGGACTGTCCTGAAGACTGGAGGATCCGTTCCCACTGTGTAGACTGCTCTGCTTGGTATCAGACGAGTATCGCTTTGGGCTTTGGCCAAGGTTCTGCTTAAATGATGAGCGTGAGACAACGCCGAGCCTCCGTGTCCGCTCTCCCTGTCCATCCCATTGCTTCTCACCATCAGCAGGGGGAACAGGAGCTTTTCGCTTGACTCGCCGCAGCAGAATCAGACACAGTATCCCTTCATTCCAACACTGCTCCGCCAGGTAACTGTGGAAAGCAATGAGTTAGAACTTTTCAGGCTGAAGGTACTGATGCTGGTCTACCTGCAGCTCACCTGGCACCTCCTACGTCCACACCTACAATCAGCTGGCCGTTCAGCGACAGCAGTTCATCCCGTAGCTTTATGTTCCTGCAACGTGCGGCTGGACTCTGCTTCCTAACCTCTGTCACCCAAATGCAGCCTACTTCCATGACAAGGCTCCGGTCCTTACTTTTCCTCACACAGCGTCTTCTGATGTCCCCAAAGATTGGGATGTTCCCAAAACTCAGGCCAAAGTCACCATCCTTCTCACTGTCTTTCCGAAGGAAGACGGCGTGAACCTCTAGTTCAGAGCTACAGGATAACTGGTTTTCCTCCCAGCCCAAGTCCAACTCAGAGCTGAGGGAAGACCGGTTTCCTTGCCGGTACAAGTCCAACTCAGAGCTGAGGGAAGACCGGTTTCCTTGCCGGTACAAGTCCAGCTCAGACCTGCAGGAGAACTGCTTTCCCTGCTGAATTGTTTCCGCTTCCAGGAAGTTGAACTTTATGTACTCCACCAGTTTCTGGATAGCAGCAAGACAGTGGGTCTCCTCCTCATGGTCGTGATGCACAGTGTCTTCTCCATCCTGTTGCTCGTCACCCTGTAAAAACAAGAAAGCAAGACATTACGATCTATTCTACAACAAGGAAAAGCTTCGGGCTGACGAGAGAGAGAAACAAGCGGACTCTGGCAATATTTTTAAGCTGATAAAATCCTGCACTGCATTGTGACGCACAGAGTCAGCTCCCAGCCGAGTTCCCATAGCTCCCAGCAGAGTTCCCATAGCCCCCAGCAGAGTTCCCATAGCCCCCAGCAGAGTTCCCATAGCTCCCAGCAGAGTTCCCATAGATCCCAGCAGAGTTCCCAGAGCTCCCAGCAGAGTTCCCAGAGCTCCTAGCCGAGTTCCCATAGCTTCGAGCAAGTTAGGGTGCCAACAACCTCATTGATACTGATGAGTGGTCTGAAAGGACACACGGATTGATTGAGCATGCTTGGATTCTATCAAGAACTGACCTGGAAACAAATAAAAAGTCAATCGTAGAAAACGAGAGATGTGGTTGTGAGAAAAACGTGAAGTACCTGTACGTAGGTTAGAAATTCTCCAGGCGTCAAAGACTTTATATTCTGGTTGGACTCTTCACACCACTAAACAAAATCACTACAGAGGACCTTTAAAGGTAGGAACGTAGATCCTGGTTACCATGGTGAGGGTAGGAACGTAGATCCTGGTTACCATGGTGAGGGTAGGAATGTAGATCCTGGTTACCATGGTGAGGGTAGGAATGTAGATCCTGGTTACCATGGTGAGGGCAGGAACGTAGATCCTAATTACCATGGTGAGGGTAGGAATGTAGATCCTGGTTACCATGGTGAGGATAGGAACATAGATCCTGGTTACCATGGTGAAGGTACAAACGTAGATCCGCGTTACCATGGTGAGGGTAGGAACATAGATCCTGTTTACCATGGTGAGGGTAGGGACATAGATCCTGGTTACCATGGTGAGGGTAAGGACATAGATCCTGGTTACCATGATGAGGGTAGGAACGTAGATCCTGGTTACCATGGTGAGGGTAGGAATGTAGATCCTGGTTACCATGGTGAGGGTAGGAACATAGATCCCGGTTACTATGGTGAGGGTAGGAACATAGATCCTGGTTACCATGGTGAGGGTAGGAACCTAAATCGACTGGTAAATCGAGAGCTTAGCTTTTCAGCTCAGCTCTTTTTTCACCACAACAGACTGATGCATAGATATTCAGAAATTTAAATTTAAAAAGAATATATTGACATCTGCCAAAGTTGGGAACACAGTGCCAGAGAAGTTCTACTTTGGCAGGATGTGAATGTGTTTGTTGTGCATGTACCTTTTTGTCCCAGCTGTTTACGTGGTTGTTTTGTGGAGGCTTACTGTGCTGGATCTGGTATTCCAGCAAGGGCAGGATGCTCAGGGCGTTGTCCTGGGTGATGGGCATCCTGATCAGTCACCAGCAGCCTGAAAGTTTCCACTAAACCTCATCACACCAGAGACTCTGCTGCCACATTTACGTAAGAAGATGACGAGAAATCACACAGGCACCTAAAGAAAGTTCAGAAAGACATTTTGAAAGAACAATGATGAGCCGGTATGAAGAGTGATCATCTCACAGGAGGGCACAGGCAGAACGTGGCGCAAGGACTAGCACAACATGACCAAAATAAATAGACCATACAGGATGGTCAGACGGTGCAGGGTAGACAGGTGGTACAGGATGGACAGGTGGTACGGGATGGTCACGCAGAACCTGCATATTTCCTTCTCTACCCGCTCTGAAACACTGGTGAGTGTTACTGGTGTCTGTCGGTCTCAGCTTTAAATAAACTGGAGGGTTTTGTGGTTCCCTACTCGACCAGACAGGGCGGTGGGTGGGGAACGCACGACTTCTACAGAATAGTTTGATCTGTGGGATGTTGTAGGGGACACCCAACCCCCATGTCTCCCCTCACCACACACACACACACACACACACACACACACACACACACACACACACACACACACACACACACACACACACACACACACACACACACACACACACACACACACACACACACACTCAATCCGGACACAGACTCTTAATCTGTTGGTCGCCCCCTCCCCTCCTTGCTCCATCTCTCTCTATCCGGATTATCTCTGTACCACATGGATTAGACCACCAGACAATGATGGCTTCCTGTTTACATGGGCAACCAGTAAGGACAAGAGGAACCAGCAGAGGGACCAGTATGACCCTGACTGGTTGCTTGTCTCTGTATCATCATGTCTTACTGGTCCAAAGAGGAGGCACAAGCTCGGTGGTAGAATCACCGATGCTGGACCAAAGAGTTGCCTGTTTGATTCCTGGTGAGCTCATGCCTAAGTGTCCCTGGAGAAGACTCCTAACCCCCAGTTACTCACACCATTGATGCCGTCATGGCAACCTGCTGCGCTGCAATGCAGCACAGGATTTTCATAGTTCATACACAGACATAAACACACTGGTTTCAGCATCACGGACGCGCGCGCGCGCGCGTACACACACATACACAAGCTTAATACACAAACACTGGTTTCAGCATCACCGACACACACATACACACACGCGCACACACACTAGTTTAACTTCATACACACCATCATCGGTGGAAAATCTTTGAAACTTTTTCCAGCTGAAAAATGAAAAAAATCCAACTGAGATGAAAAAGCAACAAAACATTTTTTTTCAGGATGATTGTTGTACTTCGTTCCACGTAGTGACCCCCCCCCTCATCCCCACTCCACTCTGTCTGTCCTGAAAGCTGCCTGCCACCCACGCGACACAGGGGGCGGAGTTTACTCACCCTCCTCTCTCACTCCCTCTGAGTGTCTCATTCTCTCTCTCTCACACACTCACTAAGTGGTGTGACCTGTTCAGTGTGTACCCCGCCTCATGTCGCTAACACCAGGAAAGAACTACATTTTTCAGGGGAAATTATGTTTATTCCAATGTTAATAAAACGACGTGATCAATTACTTTATGAAAAAACAAAACAAATAAATATTCTTTTCTCTGATTGGTCATCATCAGATGTTCTTCTCTTCTTTCGTCTAATTGGTCATAATCAGATGTTCTTCATCTCTTCTTTCCTCTGATTGGTCATCATCAGATGTTCTTCTTCTCTTCTTTCCTCTGATTGGTTATTCTATTCCTTTGGCCTTTAGTTCTCCTCGAACTCGATCCAGGTATTCCGGGTCAGGGTATCCATACCTGCAATTAGAGAACTGGGTCAGTATTGTAGGCGGGGTTATGGCCATGCCTTCTGGATTTTTGGGTGTGGAGGTCTTGTGAGACGGGGTGCTTACTGGACCGGCCCTCCATGGGTGGAGGTTTTGTGATGGATGTCGTTCCAGGTGACGGTGTTGTTCCGCCCACTGGTGCTGGACCGGCCCACGGTGAAAACCAGTTTCTGCTGGAAGGCCCGCCTCAGCAGCTCCAGAACTGCCTGGCCATCCGGTGAGTCGGGCAGGTAGGCGGTCCGCGACGTGCCCTCGTACGGCTCCCCGGGTTCGGGATGGTCCGCCTGCAGAGTGACAGGGAGTTGGTGAGGGGGTCTCACAGTCTGAATGTGGTTCTTACCGTCTGAACTCCATCTGGAATGTAATAGTGGATGATGATCGTTCCGTGGCCTTTGTGGCCGGGCAGGGAGGTGGGCCGAGTTTGGACCTTCATGGTTCCACCAGCAGGCTGCTGGCCCGTCACCAGTCCATACACGGAACCACACACGGGGCAGACCGGCTTCAGCTCAAAGGCCCGATCCAAGCAAGTCCGGCAGAAGGAGTGCCGACACCTTAGAGTGTGCATGTTCTTCATTGGCTCCATGCAGATTGGACACACCTCCTCATCTGAGGGGCGCCACACCTCGGCTCGCTCAGAGAGTCCGGTCTCTAAACCAGCCAACAGACTAACCATGTGATGAAACGGTCCAATGGCAGTAACTTGGTTTTGGTCTCGTCCGGGTCTGAAGAGCAGGTCTGGAAACCTTTTACTCAGAACCTCCAAACGGTCTGAATCCAGACCGTGGCTCAGCTGAATAGAGGACGCCTGCAGGTCGGACATGGTTCTCTGGTAGAACGTGATAAATCTCTGTCTCACGAAGTCCAGTCGGGTCCTATCGGCAGAACCCGTGGATCTGAATGAAACCAGAACGGAGGATTTCTTTTCTTCCTCCTGGATTTTAAGGGTGAAAGATTTGCCATGAATTTTCAGGAGCTTTTCAGCCTTCTTCTCCAGGATGAAGTCCATGACGACCCGTGGGACGCTGATCGCACCGTGCCGGCCCGGGCTGGTCCGTTCTGCCTCGTTCTGGGGGGGTGGGTTATGTCGATTGGATAGGCGACCTACCAAACGGTCCAGCTCCTCAAAGGTTCCACTTACCCGGTAGCAAGAACCGGTCTTTTCAGGACTGTAAGGGACCAGAATCCTGCTCAGTAGAGCAGGATCTCCATGACAACGTTCATCTAGGATCAGAGTGATGTTAGAGATGAACTGAAACAAAAAAACATGAACCACGTCAGAGACATTAATCACAGAGAGAAGAATCCAGGACTGAGAGGCAGGGCTGAAACTTAAAATCTAAAAAAAGACAAACATAAAATAAAAACATTTTAATATGAACTTAAACAAAGTTTTGCTAAATTAAAAAAGCAGCACATTTTACTAAAATATAACTTAAAGCTACAGACGTACAAAATTTAATAAAAACAAACAAACAAACAAAAAACAAACATGGCATTAATTTATTAAAAAAAATCTACACCTTGCTTCTATTTGCTGTATTTTAATTTAAATATTAAACATTTTTCACAAGCTAATTATTTAAAAAACTAAATGAACAATAATAAATAAATTTTCCAGATTCTTTGAATAAATAATAAGTGTTTAAAGAAACTTTTATTTTTTCTACACATTGATTTAATCTGATGAACTTCTCCTGGAGGACGGACTCAGATTAAAGCTGGTCTGGGGTCTTCTGGGGGTCTTCTGTGGTCTGGGGGTCTTCTGGAGGTCTTCTGTGGTCTGGGGGTCTTCTGGGGGTCTTTCTGTGGTCTGGGGGTCTTCTGTGGTCTGGAGGTCTTCTGTGGTCTGGGGGTCTTCTGGAGGTCTTCTGTGGTCTGGGGGTCTTCTGTGGTCTGGGGGTCTTCTGTGGTCTGGGGGTCTTCTGGAGGTCTTCTGTGGTCTGGGGGTCTTCTGGGGGTCTTTCTGTGGTCTGGGGGTCTTCTGGGGGTCTTCTGGGGGTCTTCTGGGGGTCTTCTGTGGTCTGGAGGTCTTCTGTGGTCTGGGGGTCTTCTGGAGGTCTTCTGTGGTCTGTGGGTCTTTCTGTGGTCTGGGGGTCTTCTGTGGTCTGGGGGTCTTTCTAAGGGAACGCGGTGTGTTTTTAAACTGTTTTTTTCCAGAAGCTTCAGTTTGAGATGATGAGGAGCGAAAGGAAGAGGGACAGGATTAAAAACATCTGGAGATTAAATCAGAGAGACTGAGAAGAGAGAGAGATGCTGGAACTACCAGGCAGGGGGTCTAGAGGAACACCAAAGAAGGAGGGAAGGATGAAACTATGGCGCCCCCAGCAGGTAAAAACAAACACTTCTTTACTTTGTTTAATTTGCTTTACAGTAAATTCTACTTCCGCGTTCAGCGTAAAGTGTGTTAAAATAAACTCTGATTTTATTTTAAATCTAAAAGAAAAACATGAGCTGATAGTTTTTTAATGAGACTCTGGAAAAAAACTGTTTAAAAACATTTACTTCTAGTTTTAAATAGAAAGAAAAGAAAAAACCCGCAGGTTTAATAAAGAATTCCTCTTATTCCAGCATTGATTAAAGATGCAGAAATTAAAACGAATCTTGTTTAATTAAATAAACTTACCTCCATTTTTAGAGAAAAACTCCTGCAGGTTACTTTCAGTTTTACAGCGCCGCCTACTGGACAAACACAGTAAGAGCAGTATTTGTCTTTGTATGTACTGCACCCTGGTGGACAGCTGGAGAACTACAGCTTCATTACAATGTCAGTCTCTGGCTGAAAAATCCTGCAACAAATAAACTACACTGCTCTGTTTCTCTGTCTGCGTCTTGTCTTTAGGATGCACTAGTTTCTGTCATAATGTGGATGCCATGTCTCTGTAATTTCTCACAGTCCTGACACAAAGAGAACAGAAACTCAATCTTCTCACATTTCCTAAGACATTTTTATTCTGTTCGGTGCCCATCTGGGTATCCACAGAACCAGTAGGCTTTTTGGACATGCCGTGTCTCCTTGTCTCCGAGCTGTGACTGTTTGTAAAAAAAACTGTAAAAAAAAACAGTTCACAGGTTTGTTGGTGGGTTTGTTGGTAGGTTTGTCAGTGGGTTTGTCGGTGTGTTTGTCGATGGGTTTGTCGGTGGGTTTGTTGGTGTGTTTGGCGGTGTTTGGCCCTCCTTTGGGGCGGGGCACACTCAGGTTACTTTATATAGAACCAGTTCTCATGTCCCTTCAATCAGATACAAAATGATTTCTGATGGAAGTCGAAGCGTCTCGATCATCAAACACACTGTCCTGAAAACACTTTGAAGACTTTTCTATAATAGATCAGAGATTACACAGAACTGTAGAAAAGTACTTTATTTACACAGGATCTATTCGATCAATGGTGGATGAACACTGTATGCTGACCCCTTCCTCTCAACCCTCAGCTGGTGGTGTGGATGCAGCAGGGGCAGCAGTGCAGGGAATCGTGGATGAACAAGTCACACTCCATGCAGAAAACACTGCAGCAAGACGGACACACGAAGACCTGCAGAGGGACACCACACCCATCACTCTCTGCACCAAGACAGATAAAGCAGCAGAGACCAGTCACCTGGTAACCAGTCACCTGGTAACCAGTCACCTGCTAACCAGTCTGGACTCCTGGGGAAACTGGTTTAATATCCTGGTTCTAAAAGGTTTCCAGCTGATTGGCCAATGAATGAAGCTGGTGACCCCACAGAGACCATAGGTCAGACTAAAGAAAGTTTTTCTTAAAACTTTGGTTTAACAGCCAGTGAGGATTACCTGGATACTAACTACGTCTAATGTGATCTTTATGTAAATTTAATGGATCCCAGAAGGAGTACCGCTACATACAGCTGGACCATTATACTGGTTTGATCCAAATGGAAAGGGCCTTTTTTTCCTTTCCTGTTTTCTGTGATGGTGAGCCAGGTGAGGCGAGGAGCATGCCTAGAGACTAAAAAAACTTCTCTAAGAACTTCAGACCCCCCCTTGGGAGGATTCTTAGAAGTGAAGAAATAAACAAGAGGAATTCCTGGACTGAAATTTGCCTGAAGACCAGAGTCCTGTTGAAACTCTGGAACTGATGAACTATTTTTCAGCTGCTTAAATATTCGTTCATATTAATGATTGTAAAGAAAACTCCAGTAGATGTACAAAGTAGATGGTGTGTGTTCATCCTCTCTCACCCGCTCCTTTATCTTCTGATTGGCAGTGTGTATGTTATATTTATTTGACCCTCACAGGGCAGCATGTTATCCTTGAAGGGAAATAACCAAAATAATAAGAAGAAGCCAGTCAGGATTCTGGGCGTTACTGTGGCTCCACCCTCCCAACCAGCTGTTCTACTCACCGTTTTATCCTTTAGCTCCGCCTGGCAGGCCTGGCACACCGGACACGCCCTGTAAGATGAACCATGTAGCCCATTACACCGCTGTTTCTCTGTGATGCTGTTACAGTATCCAGAGTGTAGTTTCACCTTTCTGCCTGTAAGACGTCCCGTTGAGTCTCTGTGAACTCCGGCAGAGGAAATAAGTGATGAAAAGAACGAGCGAGATGAGGAGCCGATACCAACGTTAGACCTGGAACACACCGAGACTCACAGTGAGACTTTCACACACACTGTCAGACTGTGTAAGATCTTTAGGACTTACCACAGACTTTACACTCCACAGGAAGCTCTGTGTACTTTGAGCGACACTGAGGACAGAAATATCCCCCCAGAGACAAACCAGGGCCTCCAGAACCATCCAAGTGCCTGTAACACCATCAATAAAGGGTCAGTAACCGGTTTAACTGCTCAGTAACCGGTTTATCCTGCAGCTAACTGGTTCTGGGTGATCTTACGACATGCTGAAGGAAGGTTTTGCATCCTTTTCATCCAGAGAAGACACGGTGTGCTGAGGAAAACCTGCAGACACAGAGCAGCAGGTCAGGATCTGTCTTTATGAGGACCACCATAACAGCGGCACACTGACCCATGCGGATCAAAGAGCATTCTGAAGAAGAACTGGCTGGAGGGGGTTTGACATGAAGCATCAACAGCTCCTTGAAGTGTCCTTCATCCAGGATGACGTGGTATGAACCCCCCGTCTCTCTGGTCAGCACCGTACACACCCGCACCTCAGCGGAAAGCCCGATGACCGATACGCGCACCTTCAGAGACTTGAGGCTCTAAGACAGGAAAAGAGCGTGACCCTCTGGTTGGCTACGGGGCGACCGTTAGAAGCGGTGTAAGGTCACCTGGATGAGCTCGTAAATGTTGCTGGGGTCACATGTGGTCAGGCTGCTGAGGATGATCAGGATCTCTCTGCTGGTGTGTCCTGGCATGTGTCTGACAAACACAGAAACCACCATCACCACTTTAGTCACAGCGAGGCCAAGGATCTAATCAGCTGCACCACCAAAAGACCCGAAAACATACTTCTAAAAAAGTTAGGAAGATCTCGATGGTGGTGCAGATCATTTTGGGTGGGTGGGTACCTTAGAGTGTTCATGGCCAGACTCAGAGAGTTATAGAGAGATGGTTCCCCCACACACGAAGTGTCCACAGCCTTGGCGAGGGCAGCGATGTGCTTTTTAGGATTTCCTGTAAGATTTGTAAAAAGGTCCAGTTCAGCTCGCAGGTTATGATTCAAGAAAACCTTTTTTTGTCGCACAGGTTATCTCTGACCTGCCAGCTCTGTCAGCTTCTCTGCACGCTTGTTCTTTGTCATAATTATTCCCACCTGCAGAAAAAGAATCCTCAGGAAACATTTACGATACAGAAACACTTCTAATTGTAACATTTACACACACTCCCTTCGTAATGCAGCGTTTCTAAAATCTTCTGCAGCTTGTTTTCTGTAACTTTTATTCCCACTCTACCTGCACACACACATTCTGTCCCAGTAGAACCAGCAGAACCAGAAGGAGTGTTTATTTAATCAGTGATGTTTACCTGACTGATTGGATTCTGGTCAAAGTATTCTTCTACAAAAGCCTCCATGAGCTGAGGAATGGAAGAGAAACATCATGAGGATGTGAATCAGGTTGGTGTGGTTGTGCTGTCGTGTACCTTCAGGGTGGAAGTGAGACGGTTTGGTTTCAGGTCTTGGTCCTCCATGCTGCGTGAGCTATCAATCACCACGTAGAGATGACGCATCTGAAGTACAAAGAATGAATAAACCGTTTGGAAAATTCTGAATCTGTGATGAAGGTAATACTCACCATTCCCAGCCTGACCTGTCCATGGCGATCCACCACTCTGTGGAGTAAAAACATGGTGAATCTTTTTAATTTACACTTTTATAATCATCCATCTCACCTTTTCCTCTTTGATTGGTACAGGATCTCCTCCACGGTGGCTTTCAGGGAGCCGGATTCATCTTCCTTCAACACCTCCCTGCAAGAACATTCACCCATTAAACTCCATTAAATTTTACTTCCACGAAGAAGAACAACTCTCCACCCTCCAGGGGTGCCAGATGTGGAAGTTTAAAACTGAGCAGCACCTGGTTAAGCTGCTCCAGCAGGGGAATAACTGCTGATCAGGGTCATCCTAAAGGATTTTTGTACGAGCTGCACTCTTTATTTAGGGTGAAAACAGGATCAGACAAACAGCCCAGCAGTAGAAGCAGTTTATCAGCAGTAAAAGCAGTTAAGTGGAGTTAACATTGGGACTGATTGCTGGCAGGGACATGTACCAGTGTGTGTACTCTCCTATGATCAGTGTTTGATGTTCTTCTACCTCATACACAGGCAACACGTATCGTTTTAAGGCTCTATGATGTTTTATTATGACATGTTAATTACTAACTCACTTTGAACTATTGAATTGGATCATAACCCCCTTCTCTATAAACTCCAGCTGGTATGATGTTAACTCAATTCCCAACAGGAGGTGGTGGAAAAGTTGCACCATTTTGGGTCAAAATGATTTACAGCCCAGTCAAAGGGGGGAGACGGGCTGGTGGTGGGGGGAGAAGTGTGCCAGAGACATGTCACAAACAATGTCTCCTGCAGAGATCAGTGGGTGTTGAACAGTTAACAAGTGTTGAGTGTGACACGGATAATGTCTGCTGAATACAGCTCAACAGATAGGATTAAATGGGGAAGGGGGTCAGCTCTGGAAGGTGTACCCGACAGGATGAGTGTCATAAAAAGATGTCATGAATGAACGCTTTCCATGAGTATCCTGAACAGAAATGATGGAAGATACCAAAGATGGGAAAATCCCTTGTGTTCAAAGGTCACCAGATGGAGGCTTTAAAAACAGACGCCAGAGCTGATAATAAGATCGACTGAGGGGGGAGAAGAAAAGGTGGACCCCCGTATTGGAGTTTTTTCCAAATGACTTTTTTTTTAATAATCTTTTTTCTTGTACAATGTTTTTGCTAAATAAACTCAGAATCAATTTGTAAACCTTTAAAGGGCTTTTGATTCCTCGTTTTTTGTAGAATTATAGTCATTTTTTTTGGGAATAGTTTAACTGTCTTCATACATGACACAGGCCTCGTAGAGGTGATCATTATCCACACCCACTCCTCTGAAGGTTATCGCGGTATCTTTGGGGGAATCGACTTATGGGTGGTAATAACCGAGACATGCAGAAGTGGGGATAAGTTTAAGCGATTTCCGACCCTCCTAAAGGCGGGGAAGGTTGAGGTGTCCAAGTTTAATTAGTGAAATTGGGTTAGGTGAGACTAAAGACCTACTGGGTAGTTGAGGGCCTTGGGTTTCCACGCGCCAAACTCGCCTCATCCTCCAGCAACCGTTCAACAATTCAAATGTGATTGACTAACCTGGAAAGTTGGCTGGCTGATGAATAGATACATAATGATGAATGTAGCCATGATAATTATTACTGATAGACGGATAGTCTGTGACGTTTAGGAAGTGTATCAGCTGCTTTATTAGAGAACATTGGTTTCTTTCAAAATGTAAATGAAAACTAGCAGACTCTGGTGTAGAGATTAGTCCGTCCTGCCTCATAAAATTAGTTTCTGTTTGGATTGGAAAACATTATCACACCGATGAAGAGTTTGGAAATGAAATGGTTGGATGATACATGGATAAGCCAGGGTTTGGATGTTCTGAGTAAAAGTTTCTTGTAGGTTAAGCAGCGTTCTCACCATGTCCTCTCGTAGCCTCCCTCCCAGCGCTTGGCCCTCTCCGGCTCCTCGTCCATCTCTCCTAAATGTAATAAATGAGGGGTCTTCACACCTGTAAGGTTAACACATACTGGTGTTTACATAGAAACAAAACCTTCTACAGTCGGGTAACGATGCAGCCGCTGAGATGTCAATAAGCTAGAACCACGTTGTGCACTGTGTGGAACCAAACTCTGACCAACTCTTAGCTGTCTTACTCTGACTAATCTTCATTCCTCTTCTTTCTAGTGCAAACCTCCACCTCTCCAACTTTTCCTCCACCTCTTCCCTCCTCTAAGATGGGAGACCAATATTCTCACCTGTACAGAATTTTATTAGTTCAAACAGGGGTTTTTAATGTAGGTATGAATGAACTTTAATACGGTTTGTAATGATTGTAATTGTTTTTAGTGAAGCAGAACTAGTTTTCTTTGTATGTCTGTGTCTATCTGTTAACATCAACCTGTTGTAATACAGACTACAGATGAAAACAATCGGAACAAAGCATCTCCACCATTATTTGATGGGTTAATCTCTGATCAAATAATTTAATTAATAAAAATGAACCTAGAACAAGCCGATGCAGCCGAGGGTCTGACCGCCAGACTCCCCGCCGTTGGCTGATGCCATCTCCTCCTTCACCTGACCCCTATGGCCCTTCCTGCAGGTGGTGAATCCACAGGAAGGGAGGCCCATATCCCTGTTTGGGTTCTCGATTGACCACCGATCTACCCTAACCAGTGTGGGTGGTGACTGAAATAATGAGACCACAATACAAGCGGCTGAAATAATCTTCCTCTGCTGGGTGGCTGGGCTCTCTATTAAAGAGTGAGAAGCTCAGAGTAGAGCTGTGGGGTCGAGAGAAGCCAGATGGGGTGGTTGAGAAATCTGGTTAGAATGCCTCCCTCACTGGTGAGGTGTTCCGTCCCAACAGGAGGCAGACCCCAGACCTGTTGAGGAGACTATGTCTGACAGCTGAACAGGGTCCTCCTGGGTGAGCTGGAGGATGGGGTCAGGGTGAGAGAAGCCTGGGTTTCTATCTGAGGATGTTCCCCCGGATAAACACAAGACAACAGGAATAAAACCGGAATAAAAATAAAGCTTTTGTTTGAAGAAGTTACAGAATAAAAACACTGAGAATGTTTCTGTTTTCAAACACAAGTTATTTTTATCTAATGTTTTACATTTTGTTCAACTTTATGTTTAAATACTCCTTTTTTTGTTTAGGCGAAATTTTTTTTCTCTTATTGGACTAAAAATTCGTTGAAAAAAAGGCTTTTATTCTAAATAAATGCTGCAATTTTTCCAAGAAATGATAGAACTTACCTAAAAATAAATTACAAAACAAAAAATAAAAATACTTAAAACACATTCAAACTGCTTTAAATCCACATTTTAATGTTTATACCGGAAAAAAACAAACAAAAAGTATACTTTTTACCAACTTTCTTTTTAAAAAATCAAAACTAACCATGAAGATAAAAAGTAAAAATAAAGCAGAAATCTTTATGAATGGGTTCAGATTTGATTTTACACCCTGTTTTTCTAAATAATAAAACGTTTGTTCTTACGGTGAAGAGTCCACTTAATTCCAGCAGAAAAGGTAAGAATTAAAGTTTAAAAGAATGAAAAATAAAAAATTTGAATGTTTTGCTAACTTTGCTATACGGGAAGTGGTGCAACAGTAAACACATTCCGGGTACAAACAAATAAAATGGTTCCTCTTCCGCTGTCCTTAGTGAATTCAATTCAATTATAACTTTATAAATAATATAAATACTTTATACTTTGTACTTTATAAATATTCACGTGTAGAGTTTGTTCTTCTTTTATTTCACAAATGAAGCAAAACAACCCTCACAGTCTCATTTTTATTGTTGTTTTATTGAACTTAATTGGGTGAATGTTTTCTTGTTTTTAAAGATTTATTCTAACCTCTGGTCTCATTATTTCTTCTGTTAGGATTAACTGATTCAGCTTATTTTGGTCTCAAAACGACAGTCTTTATCAGATATCCTGCGGATTTATACAGATTCTCTTTTTTTAATTCTCTTATTAATATTTATTTTATTAAAAATATTTAAACATTAAACTGTGTTAAGCCTTTTAGCTGCCTAAATCTTTTCAGCCATTTTTAGTTAATTTTTTGCCAGCTTTTTCAACGTTTTGATTTGAGGCATTTTGACATTACAGTTTATTACAGCAGGGTACTGTTCGGGGTGTACCCTGCCCCTCGCCTTGAATCAGCCGGGATGGGCTCCGGCACCCCCGCAGCCCCGTAAGGGACAGACTGATAAGAAGATGACTGACTCTCATTACAGTTTATCCTTTCAGTAGAAAGACATTACAGTTTAAAATTTCAATAGACTGACATTCACCCAGTATTTTTAATGAGCGCCTGGTTAGAGACTTGCTGGGGCCACTTGATTGTTTTGATGGTTTGGAGAGCCCTGCTGTGGAAGCCATTGATTCTGACCTCAGAGTCTTGTTCAGGAGCCACATCTCTGAGCTATAGAGCAGGACAGGGAGTTACAGAGCCGGAGCTTCGTCATGTGTCCCTCTGGAAACCACTCTGGACTGAAAGCCTCAGTCACCATGGACCCCAGGTACACAAAGCTCTTGACATGCTCTACGATGTCATTACCAAGCTGGAGGATCTGGTCCGTCTCAGACACACATGAACTTAGAACAACTCACTTGGAGGCCGAACGTCTTTGCTTCTTCACTGTTGGTGACCAAAGAATTCATAAGGTGGACCCACCCTACACCTCGGACCTGTTACCTATTTCCATTCCCTCTCGATCTCTCCGTTCCTCTTCTTCACCTGTTTGTTCCACCTGCCCGTCTCGTTACTACAGCGGGCAAAGCCTTCAGTTGCTCTGCTGAGGAATTCTCTCTCCCCTGATTTATGGAATACAGACTCTTTTTAAGTCCAGCTTTAAAACTCATCTTTTCATAGACTCATACAGTTAGTCCAGTTGATAGAGATTTTATTTGCCTTGCTTTGTTTTAATTTGTTGCTAATTTTATCCTTATTATTTTCTTTTAATTGTTAATTTAATTCTGGTTCATGTTTTATTTAATGTTTTGTGAACTGTTCAGTGACTTTGGGTGTCCTGAAAGGTGCTTTTAAATAAAATTACTACTCCAGATCAGTCAGGAAATATTCACCAAAGGACTTTGCCTAGTCTTTGCTGGGCACCCTGAACTTATTTTGTGCTAACTTTTGGTTTCATATTTATTGGGTATTTATTTGAAACTTTAGAAAAAAGACTAAGACAAATTGTTAATAGTCCAAATGCAATTTAAACTTCAGTCTTCAGATAGATAGATAGATAGATAGATAGATAGATAGATAGATATGCTTAGGTAAGTTTCTTTACGATTTTGGAACAATTTTCTCTGATGAAACGTTGGAATAAAAGTACAGTTTACTGCAGCTGATTAATAGCTGGGATAACATATCTAGTACCTCTGCTCAATCCTGGTGTTGTTTTTTCACTTCTCTGTAAATTTGGACTCCCATTTGTGATGTTGTTAAACTTACATGTTGATTACAATTTGAATTAGTTTACTGCAGATGGAGAAACTGATCCTCCGCCAAAAAAAGCAGTGCGTTTGTGTACTGACAAAGAAAAAGACAGACAAACCGCGGAAGATGGCAGAAAGGCATTAAGAACAAGTGGGCTTGCCTCTTAGCTTCACCCCAACAGAACTGTATACCGCAGATGGAGAAATGACGGCCACAGCCAACAAGAGTCACCTTCAGAGCGTCTTGTGTATCATCACTCTTGACATTTTTTGTAGCGTTCGTAGACTTTTTAACATGAAGAGTAAACACGTCATAGAGGTTGGTTCATGGTCCTCCCAGAGCTGATGGCATTTTTATCAGTTATTCTTTGGCAAGGTATAATCAAGGTTCCATCACCTAGTGACAACTGGTCAACAAACTTTGGAAACCAGCACATCATATCGTCACGTAACTGGTTTCAAGACATCATGCAACACTGTGCTTTGATGACGCGTCAACCTGAAGTGAAAAAGCAAAGACTGACTAATTTGCTGCAGTTTCTCAGTGTGATGTGTGGGACTCATTTGTCACCGACTGCATAAAATCATACAACCCTGCTCGACAAATCATCGTTGATGAACAACTTTATCCCTCAAAGACTCGCTGCAGTTTCATGCAGTATGTTGCAACTAAGCCTGACAAGTCTGGGATCAAGTTTTGGAAGGCTTATGACTTGAGATCCAAATATGTGTGTAATGTCCTCCCTGCCTTGGAAAAGATCCCAGCCGACCCAGTTGGAAGAGGCTATCAGAAAATATTGAGGTTGATGGAACTGTTCTTAGGCAAGGGCAGAAATGTTACACCAGACAATTTCTTCACATCAGTGTCTTTTGCTCAAAGTCTTCTAAACTAAAAAAACTACCATCCTACAGTCAACAAGATTCACCATGAGAGAGACTGATCACAAGGAATTCACCAGGTGGTGGAGGAGAACAAATGACAGGGACTGACGTTCGACAGCAGACAGAGCTGGTGGAGCAACAGTACTGATGTGTGGCAGAAGGCCTGCAGCTAACTTTACTTCCTAAGGCTGGAGAGAGTCACAGCTGGTTGGGGAACAACTCGGGATCCTTTAGGGGGAGCTGGAGGATGCAGCCGGAGTGAGAGAAGCCTGGGCTTTCCGTCTGAAGCTGTTGCCAAATGGCAATTAATCAATTGATTAAACAGAGCTTGTTTTTTAACCAGTTGAGATATTGCTTCTCTCAGTCCACCTGCTGCTGGAGGATTGGGCCACTAAGCTGCTGGTGTGGACTGGAAAAGAATTAATCTGTCCGGCCAAGTTTACGGTTATATCAGGAAAAATTTTTATTTCAGAAACATGAAAAACTATTTACAGAGAATAAAAACATAAAAACGCTCAACCCCTCGCCTAGAATTTGGAGGAAGACATTGCGATTCCAGGATGCAGGTTCAGGTCCTCCTGTCATAGTCGCTGATCTTCTTCTTAATGTGGGACAGCTTGGCCTGAAGGAACCGAGACCTCCTCTTCATCGCCTGATAGTCTGCAGACTGTAAACACACACGAACACACACAGGTTACAAGCACATCCCGAAACAAGTTAGGAAGATTTTTGCCTTTTATTTTCTCAAAAGAAGAACAAGGTGTGTTCGTAGGAAGGGAAGACTGTCACCAAGAGACAGGAGCAGGTACTGAATCTAGGACTGAGAGTAGGGAGTTTAAACGGGTAAATGTAGAGAGGGACATGATGCAGAATGCAGACATATTGTGTGTCTAGGAGAGCTGATGGAAAGATAGCAAGGCCAGAAGTCTAGGAGCGGTGTGATGGCTACAGCCACACAACCATTTAGTTTGTAAATTTTATAATTTATTCACTTTATGAATATAATTTAGATATTTTGTTTGTTAAACCACTTTTCTTTACTTTGGATTTAATACAAGTTTAGATTAGCGCACATGTGTGATTTATGTTGTTGATTCACATTAATTTGATTTTCTTGAGTTTTGCAGGTGCTCCAGTTCCTGGGCCGAATGATCACCTGCTGTCCTGGGCTGGAGTCACCTAATTGGACTGAACCATTTATTTTCTTTAGGGGTGAAATTGGTTTTGTTAGCTTAGATTTAGTTAGGCTGTTTTGTTAACCCCCCCTTTTGTGTTGGCAGTGGTTTAGTATTCTTTCATTTAAGGTCATGCTGTTCTCAGTCAGTTAGGTCTGTTTGTTTGAGTTAATTCTCTTTTGTTAAACCTTATCTTGAGTTGAGTTAGTTATTTTGACCTCTTTTATAATTGTTGAACATTTGATATTTTTTTGGGTTCAATAAAAAGACCCCTTTTTTACTTAAAACCTTGTGCCTGTCTATTTGCACTGCTTGGTCCATCACAAGTGGTGTCAGAAGTGGGATCTTGCAGATGAAGGCACAGGGTTGTTTTTTTTGTTTGTTTTTTCCATAATTCCTTCCTGACTGAACAATGCCAAGATCTAGACGGAGCGGCAACGGAGTGAAAGGAGATGGTCAAAACCAGCCTGTTGAAACAGCAACCCAAGGAGAGGAAAATGAAGCCTCTGGAGGGGTGGATGGCACTGAGGGCTACGGTAAGGAGCCAACAATATCGGAAGTGATTTCTATTCTTCGTTCTCATATGGGTCAACAGGAGGCCCATGAAGCAAGACGAAAGGAGGAATTCACCCGCCAAGAACAGCGTTTCTGAGCATTACAACATCAGTTTCAGCTGTTGCAGGTGGAAGTACAAACTCGTACATCCCCAGCTCCAGAAAATAAAACGGATGAACCTGAACCTTCCGATGTGGAGCCTTGGGAAGCTGAGGACAACTGCTCTGCTACTAATCATAAAGAGCATGTTCAAGCAGGTCAGTTCCACTTTCAGGCACCAACACTGGAAAAATTAACAAATGATGATGACATTGAACATTTTCTAATGACCTATGAACGTATTGCCCTCGCTTGCCGATGGCCAAAACAAGACTGGGTTTTTCGGCTGATCCCCCTGCTAACTGGCAAGGCAAGAGGTGCGTATGTTCACATGGATGTGGATGATTCATTAGATTATGATAAAGTGAAAACAGTCATCCTTGAGAAATATGACATTAACCCTGAGACGTTTCGTCAGAGATTCCGTTCTCTAGAGGTAAAGTCAGATGAAAGCCCAAAAGAACTCTATGCACGTTTAAAAGAATTGTACAGCAAATGGATTAAACCAAATGGAAAAACGGTGCAGGAAATTGGTGAGTTCTTCATTCTGGAACAATACTTGAGAATGTTGTCTCCTGAGTTACAGACATGGATTAAAGAGCGTAATCCAAACACTGCTGCAAAGGCTGCACAGCTGGCTGATGTGTTTGTAGCGGCACGGGAAAAAGGGCAACCGTGGAGTCAGACGGCTTGGAAAATGAAGGACTTTAAGAAATCTCAAACCTACCAGACAGGGGTGAGTAAACCTCCAAGTCAGTCCATCACAGTGCCCTCAAGATCCAAGACGGTGATTTGTTATTTGTGTGGAATGGAGGGCCACACAAAGCCAATGTGCCCACAAAATTCAACAAAAATAAGCCAAATGTGTTTTGTCCCTCGTCAGCAGATCACCCCAACGATAGACCTGCAGAGTGGTTTAAAGGTGGCGCTGGTTGAGCTAAATGGTAGAACTATAAAAGCTCTAATTGACTCAGGAAGTACCCAAACCCTTGTGCACAGAGACTTTGTTCCTGTAGACAAAGTCAACATTGCTGATACAATCCCAGTTCGCTGTGTACATGGGGAGGAAAAACTATATCCAACAGCAGAAATGTACATTAAGGTACAAGGACAAACATTTCTGCTAAACATCGGAGTCTCTGAGAATCTGCCATTTCCAGTTGTGTTGGGTCGAGATCTACCTGTGTTGTCTGACTTGCTTAATTCTAGCCAGGCATGCAATGTTGCTGTAACCAGAGCTCAAGCGGTGAAAAGAGAAGAATCTTCACATATACTTCATACTTTGCCCTTTCCTGATGCAGACCTGGAGACAGCGCCAGGGAAGTCTCGTAAGTCTTTCAGACAAAAGAGTCAAGATAAATTCAATCACACTGCAAAACTATCTGCTAACACTGAGTTGGAGTTGCCTCTGGGTTTCAAGATTCCTGAAAACATCATTGAAATCCAACATGAAGATTCAACTCTAACACCTCTTTTTCAGAAAGCAGAAGGGAAACAGAGATCTGAAAATCTCTGCAGCAAAGAAACCTTCTTGATAAAGGAGGGTGTACTTTATCGTCAACAGGGATCAGTTTTGCAGTTGGTGGTTCCCCGGAAGATCCAGCAGGTGGTGCTGTCTCTGGGGCACTCAATCCGAGGGGCCGGTCACCTTGGAAAACGTAGGACCGGGGATCGCATCAGAAAGCACTTCTATTGGCCTGGATTGAGGACAGATGTTGCTCAGTACTGTGAAAGCTGCCCTCAGTGCCAAAAATCCTCTCTTAGTAAGAGTCCAGTTTTGCATAGCCCTGATTTTGACAAAATGTTTGTCCTTCAGACTGTTGCTTCGGAGAGGGGTTTGGGAGCTGTCTTGATGCAGGGACCATCAGAAGAGCGCCACCCAGTTGCCTTTATCAGCCGCAAGTTGTTTCCAAGAGAGGTCCGGTATTCAACTGTGGAAAAGGAGGCATTGGCCATCAAGTGGGCACTCCAATCTTTCAAGTACTATCTTCTTGAACGTGAGTTCACTCTGGAGACAGACCACAAGGCTCTGCAATGGATCGAGAAGATGAAGGACACAAATGGAAGAATTACACGGTGGTACCTGGCCATACAGCCGTATAAATTCATTATTCACCACATTCCCGGCAGAGACAACGTCATTGGAGATTGTCTTTCTCGCTATGTCAGCGAGAAATCTGAAGAGGGGGCGTGTGTGATGGCTACAGCCACACAACCATTTAGTTTGTAAACTTTATAATTTATTCACTTTATGAATATAATTTAGATATTTTGTTTGTTAAACCACTTTTCTTTACTTTGGATTTAATACAAGTTTAGATTAGCGCACATGTGTGATTTATGTTGTTGATTCACATTAATTTGATTTTCTTGAGTTTTGCAGGTGCTCCAGTTCCTGGGCCGAATGATCACCTGCTGTCCTGGGCTGGAGTCACCTAATTGGACTGAACCATTTATTTTCTTTAGGGGTGAAATTGGTTTTGTTAGCTTAGATTTAGTTAAGCTGTTTTGTTAACCCCCCCTTTTGTGTTGGCAGTGGTTTAGTATTCTTTCATTTAAGGTCATGCTGTTCTCAGTCAGTTAGGTCTGTTTGTTTGAGTTAATTCTCTTTTGTTAAACCTTATCTTGAGTTGAGTTAGTTATTTTGACCTCTTTTATAATTGTTGAACATTTGATATTTTTTTGGGTTCAATAAAAAGACCCCTTTTTTACTTAAAACCTTGTGCCTGTCTATTTGCACTGCTTGGTCCATCACAAGCGGGATCCATGCTTTAGACAGGAAGACGAATGCTGTGGGAGGAGTTTGTTAGGAACATGCTGGAGGTTAAAAGAATGTCAGATAAAATGAAGAGTCTGAAACTGAAAATTGAAGATGTGTTGTTGAACATTGTGTGTGGGTTTACTCCACAGCTAGGATGTGATATTGAGGAGAAATGATTGTCAGACCTTGATGAGGTGACACAGTGAGAGAAGAAACAGAGATGATCAGGTGTTGCAGGTTTGAGAACCAGGAGAGGAAAACAGAAGGACAGATGCTGGAGGACAAAGAGAAAAAAGGCAGTGCAGAGGACAAAATGTCAAAAAAAAAACAATGAGGGAAGGAGGTGAGACAGGCTCTAGCCAGGACTAAAAACAGACCAACAACAACTAAAAACAGACCTCTTTTTGTTAAGAAAACTGACAAGAAGATTGTATTTGTTCAGATAAGAAAATACAATCCCATCCTTCACACAGTGTTTAAAGGTTTACATCAAGAGGCTCTAGCTCTAGCCAGGAGATGAGATGCTTCCAGATGACTGGATGGGACCAGTTTCAGAGTTGGTGGTGGAATGAGGAGTGTATCCAGCTAAGAAGAAGTGGGACACTGAAAGAACTAAGGAGAGTAAACAGAAGTAGAGGGAGATCCCGTGGAAGGTGAAAGTTCAGTTGTCTTCGGATTTATCAGGGGGCAGGTCGCAGATACCTCAACCGGGAAGACCGGGCTTCTCTCACCGCGAGAAGACCATATTCTCTGAATTCGAGGCGGTCGGGATTCCCATCCCGGCCGCTTCACACTCAGCAGCAAATTGGTCCAGTGAGAATTAAAGATCACTCATGATAAAATGATTAAAGTTAGGAATGGATGTGTTTTAACAGATACTAGTAATGTGATGGGAAGATGGAACGAGAACCATGAAGAGTTGATGAAGAAAAAGAGGTTTCTGTTGTGGAACAGGACACGAAAGATCTCAGTACAGGTTTAGAGGATGAAGCTGAAAGAAGAAGTCTTCTCACCTTCTTCAGGTTCTTGAGTTTGTTATACTCGTGAATCACATCCTGAAAAGAGAAAACCCAGTTAGCAGGACATCAAACCTCACATGGTTCTCACCCCCACATGGACCAGACTGCATCAGGAACACTAAGGCCCTAGAGTCCCAGCTAAAACCTTACCAGGTACTGTGGACTTCCTTCTGGGTACTGGTCCAGCTTCCTGTCCAGGTCGGCCAGGTCCTGGTTAATCTGGTCCAGGTCTGCCTGAAGGCTTTTGTACTCTAGATGGTCCCGATCAAACTCCTGCTTGTAGATCTGACGCTCCTCATCACTGAAGATGTCTGGAAACAGACTGAAGAACAGGGCTATCGAGATCAGCTCAGGACAAGTTGGAAAACAGGATCATCAGGATGAGAACTTACACCCTAAAATCTGATTCATCAATCTCATCTCCAGTTTGCAGACCCGGGTCATGGTCCGGTACGCCCGTCCTCAGTCCTCCCACCGAGCTGCTGATGTCAGAGTCTCTAGAAATAAGGACCATTTTTTTAGTATTAAATCCCAACCCAGAACAGGGACCTAGTTTACTAAGAATTATGTAGATTTTTGGGTGAATGAGCCTTTTTGTTATTACGTTTCTTACGTCACGCAAACTTCCTATTTATCAAAATGACAAAGTAACTCATAACGTATGAGCTTCAGAAGTAACATCTGCAACAAATGAAGTGATGCACTGACAGCTGCTGCCCATCATTACCCATGCACTATGGGAGGGGGTTGCTATTCTGTGACTGTGGTGGGGTCGCCCACAAGTGAAAGAATAGGGGGCTGTCGCCACAGCAACTGCTTGATCATCACACACTAATTTATAAGTAAATAAATAAAGTAGCTGCGCTCCAGGAATCCATGTCAGCCCCTGGAGGTGATCCTAGTAATTCCTAATTCCATGTGTTAATGATATTTTCATAAATGTTGTTATTTATTCAGGAGTTCTGGGTGAATACACTTTTCTGATTGGCCGAAAGGGTGTCCATCATTTTCAAACAATGAACACCTCTGAAAGATGTTCCGGTTAAATGCCTCAGCGTTTTATGTCATTGCACCTGGTTAAATTATGGCTTGTAACCTTGACAACGAAAGCTTGAAACAAACGTTGGTATAAGTTTTTTGTGTTGATGTATTTAGATATTTATTACAAAAAATATTCTTAAAAAAATACATGTGAAAATTTTACATCATCTCCTGGACAAAAACGAGTTTTAAGAGGTGCCTTTTACTTTTTAAATTATACTAAGTTTTGTTTAAGCATACGTTCCTTTCTGCTGCAACGTCGTGGACCAGGCTGAAGGTTCTGTGGCCGTTATGATGCCAATAAAAGCCTGGCACGACATTTTATAAAAAAACTTACAATTTAAACAGCGGACCTGGAATATCTCTGTTCATTCTGAGCTGGTTGATCGGACAAAAACAAACACCAGAAGAACAAACCCTGTATTGGTGATCTGTTCAGGGTGTACCCCTTGAACTAACAGGGGCAACAGCTTCAGACGGGAAGCCCAGGCTTCTCTCACCCCGGCTGCATCCTCCATCTCACCCAGGAGGATCCCGAGGTGTTCCCTGTCCGGCTGTGAGACATAGTCTCTCCAGTGGGTCCAGGATCTGCCTCTGGGTCTCTTCCCGGTGGGATGGAACAGCTCACCAGTGAATCACTAGCGAGGCTTCCTAACCAGATGCCCAAACCACCCCATCTGGCTTCTCTCGACCTGGAGGAGCATCGGCTCTGCTCCGATCTCCTCCTGGATGGCAGAGCTACTCCTTCTATCTCTCAGAGAGACCCTGCCCACCCCGCAGAGGAAGTTCATTTTAACTGTTTGTTATCCCAATCTTGTTCTTTTAATCACCACCCACAGCTGGTGACCATGGGTGTGTGTGTGTGTGTGTGTGTGTGTGTGTGTGTGTGTGTGTGTATATATATATATATATATATATATATATATACTGTATATATATCCATGTCAGCCACTGGAGGTGATCCAAGTAATTCCTAGCTCGATGTGTTAATGATATTTTCATAAATGTTATTTATTCAGGAGTTCTGGGTGAATACACTTTTCTGATTGGCCGATATATATATATATATATATATATATATATATATATTTTCTTGTATTTATATATAAAAGGCCTTGGAAGCAACCAACAGTGATCCCAGCCAGCAACACAACCAGAAGTCCCACTTGGTCTGATCGTGTTAAATAGATCAGAATACAGAGCAGGCAACCAGCAAAAAAAAAACAAAAAAAACAGAATGAATAAAAATGTCAAATTAAATTAGTCTTAATTTAATTTGACAAATTTTAGTCAAATACCAATTTGACTAAAATGAGGTCATTTGATATTTTATTTTACATGTAAGATGTTTTGAGTCAGTCTCACCCTGGGAGGTACAGAGGCTTTTTGTAGTCAAACTGCTCCGGATGGTTTCGTAACCCTCCAACCTGGTCGTTGGAGTCGTTTAGCATAAATTCTGGAGAACCAGAGACATTCTTTACCTGTGGACAGGAAACAGGATGTTACATTCAAAATGAGAAGGAAGTAACATCTGGTGAAAACAGGAAGTAACATCTGGTGAAAACAGGAAGTAACATCTGGTGAAAACAGGAAGTAACAACAGGATGTAACTTTTTTCTGTTATTTTTTTTTAAATCAGAGGAACGTTGCTGGTTTTAGCCCCAGTTTTTTTTTTGTGGAGTCACTGTGAATAAATGACGGTCGGTTTGTGGGGGGTGTACCCTGCCTCGGGTCTAAAACAGAGACGGGCTTTGGTGTAAAACAAACAGAATGTGTCTTCAGGGTTTTATATCGCCAGGTTTCAAAACAATACCAACTAATATAGACTTTATTTAAACCCTAGTGGGAACTTCAAGGGACTGAAAGGATGGTCTAAAAAATAAAAGAACAAAAAGTAGAGTTCATTAAGAAGAGCAGTGAGCTCAGGAAGCTCCATCCAGCTTCTGAGACGTATGTCTGATAGCTGCTGGGATCAATGACCTGAATCTGTCAGTTCTGTAGCACAGAGAACAGAGCCTTCCACTGTGAAACGTCTCTGAGAGACCAGAGTCTCATACAGAGAGTGTTAGCCTCCACTATGCTCCTAGTTCTCCTCCACCAGAGTCTCAGAGGGTGTTAGCCTCCACTATGCTCCTCATTCTCCTCCACCAGAGTCTCAGAGGGTGTTAGCCTCCACTATGCTCCTCATTCTCCTCCACCAGAGTCTCAGAGGGTGTTAGCCTCCACTATGCTCCTCATTCTCCTCCATCAGAGGGTGTTGGCCTCCACTATGCTCCTCATTCTCCTCCATCAGAGTCTCAGAGGGTGTTAGGCTCCACTATGCTCCTCATTCTCCTCCATCAGAGTCTCAGAGGGTGTTAGCCTCCACTATGCTCCTCATTCTCCTCCACCAGAGTCTCAGAGGGTGTTAGCCTCCACTATGCTCCTCATTCTCCTCCATCAGAGTCTCAGAGGGTGTTAGCCTCCACTATGCTCCTCATTCTCCTCCATCAGAGTCTCAGAGGGTGTTAGCTTCCACTATGCTCCTCATTCTCCTCCACCAGAGTCTCAGAGGGTGTTAGCCTCCACTATGCTCCTCATTCTCCTCCACCAGAGTCTCAGAGGGTGTTAGCCTCCACTATGCTCCTCATTCTCCTCCATCAGAGTCTCAGAGGGTGTTAGCCTCCACTATGCTCCTCATTCTCCTCCACCAGAGTCTCAGAGGGTGTTAGCCTCCACTATGCTCCTCATTCTCCTCCATCAGAGTCTCAGAGGGTGTTAGCCTCCACTATGCTCCTCATTCTCCTCCACCAGAGTCTCAGAGGCTGTTAGCCTCCACTATGCTCCTCATTGTCCTCCACCAGAGTCTCAGAGGGTGTTAGCCTCCACTATGCTCCTCATTCTCCTCCATCAGAGTCTCAGACGGTGTTAGCCTCCACTATGCTCCTCATTCTCCTCCACCAGAGTCTCAGAGGGTGTTAGCCTCCACTATGCTCCTCATTCTCCTCCATCAGAGTCTCAGAGGGTGTTAGCCTCCACTATGCTCCTCATTCTCCTCCATCAGAGTCTCAGAGGGTGTTAGCCTCCACTATGCTCCTCATTCTCCTCCATCAGAGTCTCAGAGGGTGTTAGCCTCCACTATGCTCCTCATTCTCCTCCATCAGAGTCTCAGAGGGTGTTAGCCTCCACTATGCTCCTCGTTCTCCTCCACCAGAGTCTCAGAGGGTGTTAGCCTTCACTATGCTCCTCATTCTCCTCCACCAGAGTCTCAGAGGGTGTTAGCCTCCACTATGCTCCTCATTCTCCTCCACCAGAGTCTCAGAGGGTGTTAGCCTCCACTATGCTCCTCATTCTCCTCCATCAGAGTCTCAGAGGGTGTTAGCCTCCACTATGCTCCTCGTTCTCCTCCACCAGAGTCTCAGAGGGTGTTAGCCTCCACTATGCTCCTCATTCTCCTCCACCAGAGTCTCAGAGGGTGTTAGGCTCCACTATGCTCCTCGTTCTCCTCCACCAGAGTCTCAGAGGGTGTTAGGCTCCACTATGCTCAGTTCAGTTTGTGGTGGAGGAGCACTCCCAGGTTTCCACAGACCATTAAACATTAATATAAACAATATTAAAATGACTTTTTCTACTTGTGATAAATAAAAACTTAGAGATCAGTGACCACACCAACGCCCAAAAAATCTGTTCTGAAAAGTGAAAAATCACTATTTTGATGTCACTTCTTTAAAACTTTTTGATTGAAAATCTAAACATTTAGAGTTTTCTTGCTTTGAATCCTGATGTTTTGCTGGTTTTGTTTTGGTGGAACCAGTAAGAGGGGTTGAAACCTTACCACTGAGATCTGACTCAGTGGTACCAAGCTGTGCAGTAAAGAAGCTTTTACTGCTGGTCAGAGTAAGAGCTTTTTCACCAAACTGGTTTTACTGGTCGGCCTTGAACAGCGGAATGTTGTAGATACTAACAAGAGGAAGAGGAAAGGGGCCGACAGAAACTCTGACCACACCCAGAAACCACATGCTTCACCGAACCGGATACTTAGAATAAGATAACCACTAGAACCCAACGGAACCACTGCAAACTAGAACCACTGCAAACTAGAACCCCACAGAACCACTGCAAACTAGAACCACTGCAAACTAGAACCCCACAGAACCACTGCAAACTAGAACCACTGCAACTAGAACCACTGCAAACTAGAACCACTGCAAAGTAGAACCACTGCAAACTAGAACCCCACAGAACCACTGCAAACTAGAACCCCACAGAACCACTGCAAACTAGAACCCCACAGAACCACTGCAAACTAAAACCACTGCAACTAGAACCACTGCAAACTAGAACCACTGCAAAGTAGAACCACTGCAAACTAGAACCCCACAGAACCACTGCAAACTAGAACCCCACAGAACCACTGCAAACTAGAACCACTGCAAACTAAAACCACTGCAGACTAGAACCACTGCAAACTAGAACCACTGCAAAGTAGAACCACTGCAAACTAGAACCCCACAGATACACTGCAAACTAGAACCCCACAGAAACACTGCAAACTAGAACCCCACAGAACCACTGCAAACTAGAACCCCACAGAACCACTGCAAACTAAAACCACTGCAACTAGAACCACTGCAAACTAGAACCCCACAGAACCACTGCAAACTAGAACCCCACAGAACCACTGCAAACTAAAACCACTGCAACTAGAACCACTGCAAACTAGAACCCCACAGAACCAGTGCAAACTAGAACCCCACAGAACCACTGCAAACTAGAACGGGTACCCCAAGCTATGGACACCAGAAACAGAACGATGACCGACACTCAGACTTTTCACTTTCATGAGTAAAAAAAATATTCAGTGAAAGACGAACAGAAAGCAGCGGAATACGTGAGTCAGCCAGTGAAATCACCCTGTAGGTGTTTGTGTGTGAGAAAGCCAGCCCTCAGAACACGTGCACATCCTGTGCACACTAGCCTCTTCTTCCTAACAATGTGGTTGCTAGGCAACAACACATTTTAAGGTAAAATAATGTTCCATCTCCAATCTGCAGGGCATGGAAACGCTTCCCCGTACAGTGCTGGTGACCGGACCACCAAACCCTCCAGGAGACATGAACGCTTTAAATGAATTCAGACTTCAGAAAAAAACAAGTCTTTAGAGTGTTTACGTTTAACGTTTAGATGCTACGTGACTCACCCATTCTCCAATACTGTTATGACCAGCAGTCAGGACCTTCACCTCCTCCCAAAGGATCCGTTCCTGTCCATACCGACGAATCAGAGAACGAGTCTTCACAGCAAACACGAGTAAGATGATGAGACCGACAAACACAAGAAAACCCAAGATGACAGCAATGGCCTGCAAAGATACAAGAAGAAAAAAAACATTGTGTGAGCCGACTTGTTGACATTGTGTCCCAGAGACTTTACTTTAAAGGTCCCCTATTATGCTTTTTTTCCCTTATTTTATCCTGTGCTATGTATCTGATATGCATAATTTTACATTCCGCCACAATCTCAACACAATAGTTTTTAAATACTACCCTGTTTAGGAGCGCAGTTTCAGACCCGGAAGTCAAAACAGCTTGTTTCAGTCTTTTTTTATTTTTTTTTTCCCGGGACCCGCCCCGTTGGTTGCGATTGGTTGTCATTCATTGTGATTTCCCCACCCACCCAGCACAGCGTGGAGCGGGAGGGGCGAGGTGTGCTTCACAGTAGAGTGAAGCACGGAAATGGGTGGATATCAGGGTGGAGAGCAGGTAGAAGTGGGGGAGGGTGTTTGAGCTGCAGGGGGCTGAACAAAAAACAGATGTACGTCACTATGTTACACCAGTCGTTAGAGGTTTGGAGAACACGCCCCTTACTTTGACTTGTATCTCAAAATAGCATGAATCACAATAAAACACACTTTGGGGGATTGTTTGGGGTAGTACTAAGTAAAATAAAAGGTTAAAACCTCATAAAAGTCAGTTTTGCATAATAGGGGACCTTTAAAGGAATTCAGAGCATTGAGTTAAACCAAAACAACAATATGAGGGGAAAGATGGCCGTCGTAAACCATTCGTATCTGACTTCACACTCTTAGATATTTAACATCATGTTTAACGGAACGTGCTAAGAGCTTCGGTCCAGTAAAAAATATTCTTGTTTAATCCTAAAAACATTTTTTATTGTGTAGAGACAGTGTCCCTGAGGAGAGCAGAGATGAAGATGCTGAGGATCTCTCTGGGAGTTACCAGGATGGACAGGATCAGAGGAACAGCACATGTTAGAGGTTTTAAAGTCAGAGAGGTCAGACTGAGATGGTTTGGACATGTGCAGAGGAGAGAGAGAGAGTACATCAGAAGAAGGATGCTGGGTTTGGAACCACCAGGAAAGAGGACTAGAGGAAGACCAAAGAGGAGGTTCATGGATACAGTGAAGGAAGACATGAAGATAGTTGGTGTGACTGAAGAGGATGCAGGAGATAAGGTTAGATGGAAGAAACTGATTGGTTTGACAACACCTGAAGAAGAATCTTGAAAAACATTTTCTTAAATGGGAAAAAGAGGATTTTTAAATGGGACGATGTCTCTTAAATTGGGGGGGAGGGGGGGTGATTCTCACAGTGTCCTTTCTTAGCCTGATAAATCTGACGGTTTCTTTGTCTCCATGGAAACAGTTTGACCTTTCAGCATTAGGGTTTACTCGCTCCATGGGGGGCTGATACTTTCTTGCTTTGACCAATTGTTGTTTTCTGGTGGTCATCAGACATGATGTGTTGTCCTTACAGTACACAGCGCTTTTCAGGAATCTCAAAGACGCCTTATGATTCATTCACTCCATACCAGGTGTAGCCACAGATTAAAGATGAAGGAAGCTTTATTGTCATTGGGTTGAGGCAATGAAATTTAGTTTTGTGGTTTCTCCATAGATTGATTGTTAGTTGTGTGTTGTTGTGAGTTCTGTGGGTGTGTGCCGAGTACTGGACTGCTGCTCTGAGGTGTCCTCTTCACAGCCATGAAGCTGTTCCTCATCCGATTTAACCGGGCTCTCAGATCTCTGGGTCTACCAAATGGAAGGATGTGAATAAGAAGTGTTGGGTGGGATGATCACAGATCTTTTTGGCCCTCTCCGCCAAGTGTGGGAGTGGAGAGCCAATGAACCCCTGGGCAGCTTTGATGACCTGTTGCAGTTTTCACCAGGCGTACGACACTGGGCATTCATAGGTCAGGATGGTGACTTACGGATAGGTGGTAGACAGGGTGGAGTAAATCAGTTTCCCTTCAACATTCTCAGGAAGTTTAGACGCTGCTGGGCCTTTTTAACCATGGTGCTGATGTTAACAGTCCAGCTGAGCTCTTCTGAGACGTGGAGGTTTAGAAACTCAAAGTTCTTGACCCACTTCACTTCTTCACCATTAATATTTAGGCCTGACGTCTGCATTGAAGACGCTGTCATTGTTTTCATTCCACCAAGCTGTGAGTGTTTGAACCTCCTCCCTGTGGAGTTTCATCCGATGCTTGTGCCGTCACCAAGTTTAATGGGTGTGTTGGATCCCTGGGTGGGCACACAGTCACGGGTGTAAAACCCTTTACTGTTTTATACGGGGGGCACATTTATATCACACCGCTAAGCACATTTCTTTCTCGCACACATTTTTTTTCAAACATAAAGTTGCACAAAGTGTTTAAACAAAATGAATAAAAACACATAAGAACAAGAATCGAGATCATTTAACATTAAAAAATGAAAAGCAAACGTATATTTAAAAATTCTCTCCCACATACAGACCACATTCACACACACCCACGCCCACCTCTGATTTCTCCTGAACTACAGCTACTGTCTCTTTAACAGAGTGTTAGATAGTTCTTTATGTTAAACTTATTTATTTTATCATTCAAAAAGTGTCTTCAATCATGTGCTGTCTTGGGATTTCCAGACACACGTCTCCTCGTGATTCTCAGACATGTCAGATTCATGCTTCCTGTTGAATGAAGAAATGTTTTGTTTCGTCTTTAGAAGCGTTTATCTCTAACAGGTTCACAGGGGGTGCCAGAGCTGATTCAAGGTGAGACGTAGGGTACATCCCGAACAGGTCACCAGTCTCTTGCGGGGCCACACACACAGACAACCACACACACACTCATTCCTAGCAGCAATTATCATAGCAAGCCAATTAACCTAAGATACTGTGCATGTTTTTTGAGGGTGAGCGGAAACCGTAGTACCCGGAGGAAATCCACACATACATGGGGATAAGAGCCATTGCTCCTCCGGTTCCTCAGGGGCAGCACGGTGGCGCCCCAGAGAAAATGTGATCATGTTTTTGCTGAACACACAAATTAGTGTCTGGAGTAAAGAAACATGCCCTGTGTACCCCCACTTCTCTGTTCAATCCATCTTTTTTGCTTCCTTATAACAAGCCTGGGACACACACTTTTATAGACATACAAATCTTCTAACGGCGTGCATATCCATGTCTGACAAGTCTAATTGAGAGATTCTCTTTTGTTCCCTGGTCAGCACTGCTTGGGTCAGAGCTAAACTAATCTCTCTCTCACACCAACTCTGAATTAAAAAACCAAGGCCAGGCAGACCCCCACAGCCAGGGGGTCTGGGATGGAGGATCCCCAGGAGGACAAACTGGACTAAGTTTTTGAAACTGTCTTCCAATAAACAATAATAATTAAAACCAATGTTTAAGAAATGAATCAGGAGAAAAAAAATTGTGTAAAAATAAATAAGTAGATAAATAAAATATCTAAAAACATCAAATCAGATTAAACAAAGATAAAAGTCAAGTCAAAAAGATCTGCAGCCTCTTCTTAAAGAGTGTGTGAGACAGTGTGACAGTGTTACGCTAAGCAGACGGAGATGTTTAATATTTAATAATGTTAAGATCAGCACCACCATTATCCTCACACGAGAAGAGAAATGAATAGTTTTCCACAACGTGTCTATTGGACACGTTGTTGCAAAAGTTGACCCTTGGGTCGACTAAAGCTAGGCCGGCCTGGCACGGACACTTCAACAAATGTCCGTGAAGCTCTTTAAAAAGTAGGAACATAAAGGGTTAACGTTTTAAATGAATATCTTTATTGCCTGTTTACTGCAAAAAAGAGGCTTCACTGTCAGTTCTTGGAGAGTCTGCTTTAGTGCTAGCCTAGCCTACGTTGGCCCCAAGGCTGGCTCCACACTGGTAAAGTCTGATGGAACATATCGAGGGCAGCATCTGGTTTCAGTTTGTTTGTGGTGGACTTCCATTCCCTGTTCACCTACGGTCTCCAGCTGTGGGTGGTGACGGAATGAATGAAATTGCAGATACAAGCAGCTGAAATGACCTTCCTCTGCAGGGTGACTGTGCTCTCTCAGAGATAGAGCGAGTAGCTCTGTCGTCCTGGGAGAACTCAAAGTAGAGCCGTTGCTCCACCAGATCCTAAGAAGCCAGATGGGGTGGTTAGGGCATCTGGTTTGGATGCCTTCTGGATGCTTCACTGGTGAGGTGTTCTGTCCCACCAGGAGAAGACCCAGAGACAGACGCCGAACCTGCTGGAGAGACCATGTCTCATTGCTGGACAGATCCTCCTGGGTGAGATGGAGGATGCAGCCGGGGTGAGAGAAGCCCTGGCTTTCCATCTGAGGCTTTTGTCCCCGGCGACCCAGCCCTTGATAAGCGGAAGACAACGAACCTTCAATTCCCATTTGGTCTATGAGGGGTGGGTTACGAAGGGTACAGTCCTGGGTGAAATGTTGGCTAAGTACCAAGTATGAGTGCGTTTTTAATAAGACTTGGTATGTTGAACCGGCCTCGTTCACCGTTTCCTTAGCTCGTCTTTTGGAAATAGAAATATCTCCTCCTGGCATGATGGAACAGCCTGCTGCCACACATCGGCAGGGCATTTTGGCAAAATTACCCCAAAATTAAATCAAATGTAGCTTTCTGTCCTAGAAACAAACATCCACTGATCCTCTTGCTTTGTTTAGCCACATACGTTCAGTCATATGACTCTCGTTACGTCACGCCTGATAAGTGTGTCAAATGTTAAATCTTGCAACGGGAATTAAGAACATGTCCAATAGTGGTAGAAAAACTATTGATACATCCCCTCTTAAGGGAGCATAATAGTGAAGTTAATCATGGCATCATTAAATATCAAATCTTTCCATCTGTATCGTTCTGTGTCACATACACTTTAAAAACATCAACAGACTGTGTGGCCCTGAGTTCCTCTGGTAGGCTGTTCCACATCTTAATGCTGGAATCATGTCTAACTGTGGACTTTTGTTCTAACATCGGGCATTACTAATCCTTTACCAGAAGACCTCAGGGTTCATGAGGGGCCGTACCTCAGAAGGGGTCAGATAAATAAGAAGATAAAAACTAATAAAAGAACCTGATCCTGAAAAGCTCAGGGTGCCAATACAGCTATTTTAAAACTGGTGTGATGTGTTCTGGTCAGAACGTGTGTGGCTGAGTTCTTAAGTAGCTGTAAATTATGAACAAAGGGCGGGCATTACAACAATCTACTCTACTAGAAATAAAAGCATTTCTGTCCAATCAACTGGCATGGCCAGGTTGGCAACACCTGGTACCTCAGCTCAATTCATTTTCATCCATCTACTAGGACAAGGACTGCTGGCAGGAACTTAGGATTGCAGCAAATGGTAAATGTTCTATCCAAAAAGAGAACAGAGAGGACAGCGTGCCATGAACACAAGCGTCCGTCCGCCATGTTTGTAGTTCTGTAGCTGAAAAAAGGAGATCAACCATGCCATACGGTCAGTGTTGGCAACAAATCCCCAGATTGAGAATTTAAAGAATGTTTAGAAAGTTTATTCAAGAAAAGTTTGTTTTTAAACTCTGTTTTCTGGATTAAACAGATTGTTTTTGGGAGCATTAAATAAGTCTAGTCTGGTTCCGTTCAGAAAAGAACGATTGGTAAAATTAAAAAGTACCCGCCTCCCCATGGGGCGAGAGAACCCCAAAAGCTGCAAAGTCAAAATGTTTACATGGAGACAAAGAAACAGTCTGATGAAGGAATAGAATTAAATCAAACTGAAAAAGGGCGACATGACGGTGGGACAGGAAAAGAGTGTTTTCTTACCTCTTGGGGTTCCACCACACAGTAGTGATAGAGGTACTGGTTGAGAAATATGCCCTGGGCCTGGGTCTGTGTCTGATACTGGGCACACAGCTGGCGGATCTGGTTGTACATCATGGAGCCAGATGACTGGGCAGAGGGGTTGATGGCAACCAGATAAACGATAGTGGCAATGAGCATAAGCACAGCCAGGATGGCGCAGATGATGATGGTGGCCAGGTAGAAGGTGGAAGAACGTGCCGTCTTCTGTCTGGAAATAACCAAGATAAATATCACCAGCACGGCGATGAAAGCGATGGCTGCAATAGCGATGATGAAGCCTTTTCCAGTTTGGGGATCCATCTGTGAGCCTCCATATGAGCCATAGGAGCCACCCCCATAGCTACCACCAGAGTAGGAGCTGCCCGCATATGATCCACCGCCGTAGTAGCTGCCGCCGCTCGGGTACAAGCCCGCGGTACCACCCATAAGGCTCATGTCGTAGTCCCAGGCCAGAGTGGAGGCCACGCAGGCAAAGATAGCAACACACATAATGATGATGATGATGCAAAGGATCTTCATGACGCCTGGAGGGGAGGTCCAGGTGTAGAAGTGAAGCAGCCTGTTATCAGGGTAGTAGGAGAAGGTGGGGTGGGAGGTCCTCTCACTGTGCCGGGGTCTGCTGCTGTGACTGTGGAAACAGGAAACCATGGGAACATCTCACAGCATCATCACAGCAAAAAACATCATTTAAACCCAAGAAACTACTTAGTCTTCTGCTGGGAATAAAATATGTTGTTTATGGTTAGTTGAGAATAAAATCAGGGGTCTTATTTACAAAGACCTGCATAAAAACCTCTATGACTCACTTTATGCAAATGAATCACAACAAAAACAAATGTCTCCATCTGCTTAAACTCTACGTGGATCACGTCATATGCATTCACTCTCAAATGAACTGGTGCCACCTGTCATTACTGATTTGCCATGAAGAAGCCATGATGACGTCGCCCACAAGACAAAGACAGTCAAATAAAAAAGAAAAGGTCCAACCCTTAAAGTAGTGACGAAAAAGAAACCTCCAGGAATCCGATTCAGAAGCTGGAGTTCCAAGTATTTTTAGCAGCTGATATTTTAATCACGTTTTTATTATTAAGTATCGTTAAGGGGCTGCATGGTGACCTCACAGCAAGAAGGTCAGGGTTCAAGTCCCCCGTGGGGACGAGGCTTGAGTCACTGGCTTTTCTGTGTTGAGTTTGCATGTTCTCCCTGTGTGTGTGGGTTTCCTCCCATTCTCCATAAACATGCGTGTTACGTTGATTGACTGCTGTGAAAATCGCCTCTGGACTGTGTGTGTGTGTGGCCCCGCAACAGACTGGCAACCTGTTCAGGGTGTACCCTGCCTCTCGCCTGAAAGCAGCAAGGATAGGCTCCTCATTAGGGATAAACGGTTCACAAGATGAAACTATCTTTGTGCAGGACGTGGAAACAAGACGACACACAACGTGTTGGTTTACAATTTATATGAATTAAAAATCATTTGTTCCATTTTTCTTATGTACGGTCCTACCTTCACAGGTTTTTATCTGTGTTTTTTATCATTTGTTCCATTTTTCTTATGTACGGTCCTACCTTCACAGGTTTTTATCTGTGTTTTTTATCATTTGTTCCATTTTTCTTATGTACGGTCCTACCTTCACAGGTTTTTATCTGTGTTTTTTATCATTTGTTCCATTTTTCTTATGTACGGTCCTACCCTCACAGGTTTTTAATCTGTGTTTTCTATTTGTTTCTTCTCTGCTTTAAACGCTTCATTTCACTGTCCTCACTGCACTTCCTCTTCTGTCCACTAGTCTTAACATTTAGCGGCTTCTGAGTTTGATTAAAACTAAACACGAACTGTCAGATCTTTACACTGGTGTTAGACTGGGAATCTGTGTGTGTGTGTGTGTGTGTGTGTGTGTGTGTGTGTGTGTAACTCACTGCTTGCTCTGCGGGTGTCGGTGGTTCGGCATGATGCTGATAAACAGGAAGTCTTCGTCTGGTTCAGAATCCAGAAAAACATAAACTGGTCCGAAAGGCGCACGATGGTGAGCTAGATCATCTAGACTGGTTCTTAAAACCCACTGAAGACTGGTTCTTAAAACCCACTGGTTCTTAAAACCCGCTGAAGACTGGTTCTTAAAACCCGCTGGTTCTTAAAACCCACTGAAGACTGGTTCTTAAAACCCACTGGTTCTTAAAACCCGCTGAAGACTGGTTCTTAAAACCCACTGGTTCTTAAAACCCACTGAAGACTGGTTCTTAAAACCCGCTGGTTCTTAAAACCCACTGAAGACTGGTTCTTAAAACCCACTGAAGACTGGTTCTTAAAACCCGCTGGTTCTTAAAACCCGCTGCAGACTGGTTCGTGAAACACGGATCTGATGCCACCTGACTGCAGCAACGCCCTTCCAGCTGCATCACATGCACCTTGCATCCTACTGGTCGGACCAGTTTGCAGAGTTTCAGTCCAGACTGAAAACATTTCAGAGAAACACAGACAGAAGAAACTCTGTCCAAAAAAAACACACACACACACGTTTATATCCAGTAACAGAAGGCTTTGTTTGTTTGTTTGTTTGTTTGTGGGGTCCCGTTAGCGCCGACAAACTGCAGCTCTTCGTTCTCTTAAATAAACAGTTAGAAAAAGTTTTTCACATTTTTTCATCTCTTTACAGAAAAAATAAACAGCTCGAAATTTTAAGTAATTATTTTTTTTCCATGTGTTTTCAATGAGTTTTTAAACTCGGTGATAAAATGACCATCTTTGGACCGAACAGTTGCCGGTTCGAATCCTGTTGAGCTCATGCCTTAGTGTCCCTGGAGAAGACACGTAACCCCCAGTTTTTCCCATCATTGGCTGCCTGCTGCGGTGCAATGCAGCACAGGAATTTCCTCATGAAGGATTAATAAATAAAAGTATAAACAAATATTATTTGACTTTTTTAATAAATGATTAAATCTTGTGTGATCCAACCAGCGTGGGTTTGTGGATAAAAACCAGACCACAGTGAGTCTTTTGAAACGGTTTTAAATACACGGCTCTTCAAGGCTGTGTTTCATCTCTGATTTTATTTTTTATCAAAAGACATGATCTGAAACATGGAGGGGATGTGATGACGGTGACCCACATGAACAGGACTGAGCCCCAATACCAACATGCTCATCACTCTCAGTCAGAGTTTAAGCAGCAGAGGTGTCCAAGGACGGAACACAAGAACTCTATCCACACATTTTAAAACCTCTGGAGCGAAACGACATTTTAACAATTGACAGCATGCGTTCTTCAGACGACAACATTTTAATTTATATTAAATCTAATTTTCCGTGATCTTTAAGTTCACATGTCAAGGTGTTTTTCACACCAACACAAAGCTGCTCTACATCAAACCTAAAGGTTATGAATGTGTGTGAGTGTACTCCAGGCCTTTCACCTGCTTTCTGAGTTAATGCCGAGGAAGGGACGAAATGTTTCAGAGACATTTTGACCTGTAGAGTGAGAAAAAAAAAAACAGGTAACAGAGGAAACCTGTCGATCACCTGGATCCAGTTTACCTGTGAAAGCTTACACCTGCTGCAGTGTGAAAGAAGGATCATTGGACTGGAACAAAGCAGAGAGGGGGAGGGTAAACTGGTCTTCCAGGTTCTGCTTAGCTGCTTTCAGAAAGATCAGACAGCAATTCTGAGAAAAAGGACCGACCGGTCACAGACATGGAGTTCCACTTCATTCAGAGTGGGTGTAGACCGGCTGGTCCAGGTAACTCTGATCCTCAGGATGCCCACATTTCACTCCAGTGTTTCAATAAAGCAGAATGAAAGCGGGTGACACAGCGGACAGCTTCTGTGGATCACATAATGACCAACGTTCATGTGAGATGAGCACAGCTCAGGGTCAGAACATCCAGAAGGGAGCAGTCATCTGGAACGGTCCAAACAATGTTAACAGGGAATCAGTTCGAGAAAAACTGGATTGTAGGTGAGATCAGGCTGACCCAGTAGGCAGGAGGTAAACAAAGTTATTTAATAATAATAATAATAATAATAATACATTTTATTTGTAGTGCGCCTTACATTTTAAGAAAAAATCCCAAAGCGCAACATAAAAAGGTAAAAACAATAAAAACATTTTAAAAACTAAAATCTACATTCTGAAAACAAAGAATCATAAAATCAAAAATGAAAAGCCTTAAAAATGAATGTCTTTAGACCTTTTTTGAATGTCTCCACACTTTGTGGCCCTGAGGAGTTCTGGGAGCTCATTCCACAGTCGTGGGGCTACAGCCTGGAAGGCTCTGTCCCCCATTGTGGTCAGCCTGGTCCTGGGCTGGTGGAGGCAGTGGGTGGAATTTGAGCGAAGGTGTCTTGGGTTGATAAGTGGGGAGAGGAGTTTACATCTGATTGAAGTTTTTCACACAGTAAATGTATTCATTTGTGGAGACAAATGAATCAAAACAGTGAAGTTTTATTAATTAATGTCAGTCTTCATGTTTTTATACTTTATTAACACAGATTATAAATGATTCCTACAACTTATTTAAAGTTACTGATGAGGGCTGTCCCTCATCGATTGATGAGTCATTGGTGCGACGTGCTTGAAACACTGACCTTTCTGTGTGGAGTTTGCATGTTCTCCTTTTGAATGTATGGGTTTTCTTTGGGTACTACGGTTTCTGCCCATCCTCTAAAAATATTCGTGTTGGGTTAAGGGGTCACAATGAAATTGTCCCGATAGGAATTGTGTGTGTGTGTGTGTGTGTGTGTGTGTATGATTGCTGTGTGTGTGTGGCCCCACCGTTCGGGCTGTACCCTGCTTCTTGCCTGAAATCAACCAGGATAAGCTCCCGTACCCCTGCGGCCCTGATTTGGATAAGTGGTTCAGATGATTAAATAAAACATTTGAATGAAACCACTCTGTCTGTTCTTCAGCAGCAGAACTTTTGTGGAACAACCAAGTGTGACTAACCAAGAGTCTTAGCCTCCCTAGTTTACATCAAGCAGTCGTTCGCTCTTTAAAATGTTAACGTATCATTTCCTCCTCGTTTTTTTATTTGGAAAATGGTCTTTCAGAAAAAGGCTGTCTCTATATTTTTTAGGATGTAGTTTTGTTGTAGAGGAATGAATGGATGTTGGACTCACACAAATCCAGCAGACAAAAAATTGTCTGAACTGCTTACCTCCAGCTGGTAAGAGGCACACCCCGAACAGGTCACCAGTTTACTGTTTGTGGGGACACACACAGACAACCATTCACCCACACACTAATTCCCAGAAACATTTGTTCAGTAGCCAATCAGCCCAACATGCATGTTTTGCAGAGTGGGAGGAAACCAGAGAAAACCCACATGTTCATGGGGAGAGCATGCAGACTACACACAGAAAGGCCAGTGTTTTAAGCTTCACGCCACCTGGGACCGGAACCCTAACCTTCTTCCTGCGAGGCCACAATAAAGCCCCGCCGTGTGAGAACTGTGGAGAAACATTTATGAATAAAAATAAGTTTTAAATCAGAATCAGAATCTACTTTATTGATCCCACACATGGGAAATTTGTGTGTCACAGCAACAACTTCCTATCTGCTAAGTGAGTCGTTGTAGAGCCCGATCACGTACGGAAAGAAAGACCTCCGGTAACGAGATGTTCTCGAGCGGAGCTGTCTGAGCCTCTTGGAGAAGGAGCTCCGTTGTTCGTCCAGGAGTGGGTAGAGAGGATGGTCATGGTTTTCCATGATGGATAAAAGTTTGTTCAGTGACCTCCTCTCTACCACTGCCTCAAGTGAGTCCTGTTTGCTGCCAATGACAGAGCCAGCCAGTCTGATTAGTTTATTCAGTCTGTTGGTGTCACTGGCTGCGATGCTGCTCCCCCAGCAGATGACAGAGAAGAACAAGGTGCTGGCCACCACAGACTGATAGAAGGTCTCCAGGATCTTGCAGCACACATTGAAGGACCTCAGCTTCCTTAGAAAGTAAAGTCGGCTGCAGGTCTTCTTGTACACAGCAGTACTGTTGCTCCTCCAGCTCAGTCTACTGTCGATGGTCACTCCCAGGTATTTGTACTCCTCCACCACCTCCACATCTCTGCCCAGAATGCAGAGCGGCTGCAAAGCAGATCTGTTCTTCCGGAAATCATTCACCATCTCCCTGGTCTTGTCTACATTGAGCAGTAGGTGATTCTCTCCCGCCCACTCCACAAATCCATCCACACCCTCCTGTAGTGGAGGTTAAAGGTGAGCTTTATGGATTTTATGAAAATGTTATTACAATGTTTTTATGTGATTTATTTTGAATAATGTTTCTGCAGAGATATTGTTTTTCTTCAAGTTGTAAAAAACACACATATAAACCATAAAATGGAATCTAAGCATAATTCATGCACAGAAACAAAACTACATTTACACAAATCATGCAAGTTTAATTTAACCTAGTTAAACTAGTTACACACTGTTTATAAAGTTTAAAGTTTAAAAGGCTAAAACATCTGATATCAGACGTAGATTATTTCAAATTTATTAAGTTAATTAAGTTAAATATCTCCATTTCTGACAAACATTTACATCACGTTTGAAGAGCTACACTCTAAAGCGTGTCAGCAGGAGCTTGCCAGTTGAACGTGTGAGGGACGGGCACGGTTTTTCAAATATAAATAATAATCATTTAATTTAAACATACTTTTCATACCAGTGATGAGTTCACTCTACAAAACACAAACAGACAAGAGACAGATTAAAGCATCGGGAATTAATGCACATGTGTTTAAAGCAAAGAGTTTCCACTCTGAACCAATCAGCTGTCAGTGTGCATGTTGACAAGACTCCATTTCTCATCATGGGTCCATACAGACGTAAAAAGCTGCTGCTGTCTGACTGAAATACTGCGTCCGTCTTGCTCTCCCCAGCAAACGTCAAACCAAGATCCTGCAGTGTTCTGATTGGTTGGAATTACTTAATATAATCAGTAATAAAAGGTGGAACCGTACCCTATGCACAGATATGGAAGTTTTTAAATCAAACTCTAAGTGGGATTGTGGTCTCTTCTTCCTGAAAACAAAGTTGTTGCTGTTTGTGACAGACTGAAAACTTAAAAAAAAAAATCCAAACCAAATGGAACAAACACATGGGGGAGTTTTCCAGCATTCCTTTTAGATAAAATGTTTTTTAATTTAGCCAAGTCAACCTGTGTGTGTGTGTGTGTGTGTGTGTGGCCCTACAACAGACTGGAGGCCTGTTAAGGGTGTACCCTGCCTCTTGCCTGAAATCAGCTGAGGTAGGCTCCAGCACCCCTGTAGCCCCGAGACAAAACAACATGCAGAAACAGGGGTTGGCGGTTCCCTTCATAACAGTTCAGTCACCCTCAAACCTGCCATTGTCTGGGCAACATGAGGCAGACCTGTGGCTCAATGAAGAAAAGAACCAGAGAAAATCACAAACTCACCAAAAGAAGTTAAGTTCTTTTGAGAAATAAATGACTCAGAAATAAAGAGAGATTGTTTACATGTATTACTTGATTTAGAAACAAAAAAGTAAATGGTTTGTATTGAAAAAGCATTTTTTCCCCTGTGACGGCGTTCAAAGCGCTTTGAGAAGAACCTCACATTCACACCTGATGGAAGATGGTAGCCAACGGACTGACCACGGCTCATCAGGAGGAGCTCAGAGACATCATAAAAAGGTTTCAGAGTTGTCTTTAGGACAGCGTGTTTGAAGTTCGAGATGTATCAAATACACTGTCCAGAAGACAAGTTTGAAGCTTTTCTACGATGGATCACATCAACATGAATGAGGGATCACTCAGACTCGTTCAGAGACGTCTTAGCTGATCATGGATTTTACTTTATTAAAACAAAGTGAAGGTTCATGTAAAATTCATAAACAAGCTCATATTCAAACATCCGGCACTTTAAAAGAAAATAATACAAGTATAAAAAAATATTCCAACAGTATTTAAAAAGTTTTTTCTCCTTTGGTTTCACAGCTAAAGAAGTTTCTTGTTTGAAAAACGTTTGATGAGTGGTAACATGCGAACCATTCAGGTGAATAGAACAGGACGGATGATGGATCCTCCTTCATCGATCGTATTCCTGAATTTTTTGTTTAATGTGGGAGAGTTTCCCCTTCAGGTAATCACAGCGGTCTCTCTTCTCCACAAAAGCTGGATCCTGCAGATACGAACGGAGGGATGAATGATTACATAAACAATCTGCTCATAATTGCACCAGAAAAACACTCAAAGCAGTTTGCATCATACGTCCATTCACACATCCACACACACATTCACTCACTGCTGGTAGAATGGCAGGTCGATTGAGCAGATAAATGAATGGGCTGAGAAGTGAGTGGGTGAATAAATGATGTGGCATGCAGTTGTTAAAATTGGAATCAAACAGGCCGAGGAGAACAAAGAGAGGAGCTGCAGCTCCTACATTGGCGAATTTAGCCACAGTTGGCGCTGCACCAATAGATAAATATCCAGGTGCCAAATCCATTGTCTCTAGAGACAGAAGGTTGCCTATGAATAAATTCATTACAGACGATCTGATCTACTCAGTCCACTGTGGAGAAGATTTAGATAGAATTTACTTTCATCAAATCAGTCCAGATTAGGGAAACCCTAACCCCTGCTGGACCGATATGCTACCGGGTGTGAAGTGTCCGAAATGGGAGTCAGTGCCTCCAAATCCAGGACTGTGGTCCTCACCTGGAAAATGATGGAATGCCCTTTGTGGGTCAGGGACAGGGTTGTGCTCCAAGTGGAGGACCTTAAGTATCTTGGGGACTTGTTCACAGTGGAGGAAGAATGGAGCAGGGAGTTCACAATGGTAACCAGGATCTACATTCCTACCCTCACCGTGGTAACCAGGATCTACATTCCTACCCTCACTATGGTAACCAGGATCTACATTCCTACCCTCACCATGGTAACCAGGATCTACGTTCCTAGCCTCACCATGGTAACCAGGATCTATGTTCCTACCCTCACCATGGTAACCAGGATCTACGTTCCTACCCTCACCATGGTAACCAGGATCTACATTCCTACCCTCACCATGGTAACCAGGATCTACGTTCCTACCCTCACCATGGTAACCAGGATCTACATTCCTACTCTCACCGTGGTAACCAGGATCTACATTCCTACCCTCACTATGGTAACCAGGATCTACATTCCTACCCTCACCATGGTAACCAGGATCTACGTTCCTACCCTCACCATGGTAACCAGGATCTACGTTCCTACCCTCACCATGGTAACCAGGATCTACATTCCTACTCTCACCATGGTAACCAGGATCTACATTCCTACCCTCACTATGGTAACCAGGATCTACACTCAACAAAAATATAAACGCAACACTTTTGTTTTTGCTCCCATTTTTCATGAGATGGACTTGAAGATCTAAAATTCATTCCAGATACACAATATTACCATTTCTCTCAAACATTGTTCACAAATCTGTCTAAATGTGTGATAGTGAGCACTTCTGCTTTACTGAGATAATCCATCCCGCCTCACAAGTGTGCCACATCAAGATGCTGATCTGACATCATGATTAGTGCACAGGTGTCCTTATACTGCCCACAATAAAAGGCCACCCTGAAATGTGCATTTTGTGTTTGCTTTATTGGCGGTCTGGGGACTCAGAACCAGTCAGTATCTGGTGTGACCACCATTTGCCTCATGCAGTGCAATACATCTTCTTTGCATAGAGTTTATCAGATTGTCTGTTGTGGCCTGTGGAATGTTGGTCCACTCCTCTTCAATGGCTGAGCGAAGTTGCTGGATATTAGTGGGAACTGGTGCACGCTGTCGTATACGCCGGTCAAGCACATCCCAAACATGTTCAATGGGTGACATGTCCGGTGAGTATGCTAGCCATGCAAGAACTGGAACATTTTTAGCTTCCAAGAATTGTGTACAGATCCTTGCAACATGGGGCCGTGCATTATCTTGCTGAAACATGAGGGGATGTTCATGGATGTATGGCACAACAATGGGCCTCAGGAACTCATCACGGTATCTCTGTGCATTCAAAATGCCATCAATAAAATGCACCTGTGTTCTTCGTCCATAACAGATGCCTACCCATACCATAACCCCACCACCACCATGGGCCACTCCATCCACAACATTGACATCAGCAAAGCGCTCACCCACACGACGCCACACACACTGTCTGCCATCTGCCCTGAACAATGTAAACCGAGATTCATCCGTGAAGAGAACACCTCTCCAACGTGCTAGACGCCATCGGATGTGAGCATTTGCCCACTCAAGTCTGTTACGGCGACGATCTGGAGTCAGGTTAAGACCGCGATGAGGACGACGAGCATGCAGTTGAGCTTCCCTGAGACGGTTTCTGACAGTTTGTGCAGAAAATGTTTGGTTATGCAAACCAATTGTTTAAGCAGCTGTCTGAGTGGCTGGTCTCAGACGATCTTGGAGGTGAACCTGCTGGATGTGGAGGTCCTGGGCTGGTGTGGTTACTCGTGGTCTGCGGTTGTGAGGCCGGTTGGATGTACTGCCATATTCTCTGAAACGCCTTTGGAGACGGCTTATGGTGGAGAAATGAACATTCAATGCACGAGCAACAGATCTGATTGACATTCCTGCTGTCAGCATGCCAATTGCACACTCCCTCAATGCTTGTGGCATCTGTGGCATTTTGCTGTGAGACAAAACTGCACATTTCAGGGTGGCCTTTTATTGTGGGCAGTATAAGGAACACCTGTGCACTAATCGTGATGTCAGATCAGCATCTTGATGTGGCACACCAGTGAGGTGGGATGGATTATCTCAGCAAAGCAGAAGTGCTCACTATCACACATTTAGACAAATTTGTGAACAATGTTTGAGAGAAATGGTAATATTGTGTATCTGGAATGAATTTTACATCTTCAAGTCCATCTCATGAAAAATGGGAGCAAAAACAAAAGTGTTGCGTTTATATTTTTGTTGAGTGTACATTCCTACCCTCACCATGGTAACCAGGATCTACGTCCCTACCCTCACCATGGTAACCAGGATCTACGTTCCTACCCTCACCATGGTAACCAGGATCTACGTTCCTACCCTCACCGTGGTAACTAGGATCTACGTTCCTACCCTCACTATGGTAACCAATATCTACGTTCCTACCCTCACTATGGTAACCAGGATCTATGTTCCTACCCTCACCATGGTAACCAGGATCTACGTTCCTACCCTCACCATGGTAACTAGGATCTACGTTCCTACCCTGACCATGGCAACCAGGATCTACGTTCCTATCCTCACCATGGTAACCAGGTTCTATGTTCCTAACCTCACCGTGGTAACCAGGATCTACGTTCCTACCCTCACCATGGTAACCAGGATCTACGTTCCTACCCTCAGCTATGGTCCCCAGCTGCGACTCCAAAAACAAGATTGCGGATATAAGCGACTGAAATGATCTTCCTCTGCAGGGTGGCTGGGCTTTCACTCAGATATAGAGGGAGGAGCCTGGTCATCCGGAAGGACCTCGAAGTAGAGCCGTTGTTCCTCCAGGTCGAGAGAAGCCAGATGGGATGGTACGGGATGGTTAAGATGCCTCCCAAATGCCTCACTGGTGAGGTGTTTCACTCACTTCTCATTGGGAGGAAACCCAGAGGCAGACCCCAGACCTGCTGGAGAGACTATGTCTCACAGCTGGACAGCGAACAGGATCCTCCTGGGTGAGCTGGAAGACGCAGCCTGGGTTTCTCGTCTGAGGCTGTTGCCCACCCCCCCCGCGACCCAACCCAGGATAAGCGGAAGACAACGGAACTTTCATCAACCCTTTATCGCCTATTCACAGGCACCAGGACTTCTGATGTTTCTCCAACTAACAGGGAAGCTTCAAGAGGATCTCCTCCTTCTGATTAGGTTCACATTTAGACTGTAAACATGGTTCTGATCTGACCTGTTTAACATTTCAAACTCAATGTCTCAAATATCAAACTGTTTTTTTCAAGAGGACAAAACGGACATGAAGATTTCCCCTCTGGATTTACTTACAGACTTCTTACGCTGATATTCTGCCACGAGGCTGCTGATACGATCCTTCTCCTGAAACCAGAAGCAGATGTTAACAGTCTGAAGACACTTCTGAGGATGTGTGGATGTAAATGTACCATCTGACTGGACGGCCTGGATGAGAGGTTCCTCAGCATTTCATCCATCTCATCAAACCTGCGGGTCATGGCCTCCACCTCTGTGTGAAGCTCCTTATACTCAGCATACTGGTCATTGAAGACAGCTTTATATTGATCCCGCTGTTCATCGGATTGAATGCTAGGATACTTCCTGCAGGAGAGAGACACACACGGCATGGTCATCATGAAGACCTGCACAATGCTGCAGACAACATGCTGCTAGCACTGGGAAGGTTCAAACAGAGACATTCAGATGGCGGGGAGCAGGTTTGTTAGTGCTACTATGAAGGTTGAACTGAAACCCCCCAGTCAGAGGTCTACAAGACTATAATGCATGGAAATTATAAAGTACTTTTTAAGGACACTCAAAGACGCTTCACACCGGCATTATTCAATCCCCCAAACCAGAGAATGGTGAGCTACAGACTGACCATCACCAACCAATCACACACACACACACACACACACACACACACACACACACACACACACACACACACACACACACACACACACCAGATCCAGACTGACCATCACCAACCAATCACACACACACCAGATCCAGACTGATCATCACCAACCAATCACACACACACCAGATCCAGACTGACCATCACCAACCAATCACACACACACCAGATCCAGACTGATCATCACCAACCAATCACACACACACCAGATCCAGACTGATCATCACCAACCAATCACACACACACCAGATCCAGACTGACCATCACCAACCAATCACACACACACCAGATCCAGACTAGAAAACATGGGTGAAGTGTCTTGCTCTCGGACACGGCCACAATTTCTTTTCTTAACGTCCGTCCCACCGTAGTACCAGGGGTTCCAGCGGTGTCCCATCCAAGTACAGCCCGGGATGGTAGACCGCAGACCTAGCATGCTTAGCTTCTGAGGTCTGACGGGATCAGGCATCGACAGGCTGGTATGGCCACTATGATGCACTGGGACGCTGTGCTGGTTTTATTTACTGGGGGAAGTACGGTGCACTGGGACACTATGCTCTGGTTTAAGGGGGCCGTAGCTTCGTTGTAGAATTGCTGTCTTTTAATCAAGAAGTTGCCGGTTTGATTCCTGGTGAGCTCATGCCTAGGTGTTCCTAGAGTGGACACCTAACCCTCTAGTTGCCCCCACCACTTTGCTGTGCCTTGCACCACAGCAAATGTAATTTCCCCATGAGGATGAATAAAGCACCATTATTTTTTAACCTCCTTTTTTATCATTAATTTAACATTTTTCCACTTCTTGCTTTTCTTTAAAGCTGTTCACTAACTTCCTCTACTTTTCCTGTTTGAGTGATGGGCACTGTTCCAGATACTAACGAGGTCTGGACCTCAGTTAGCCGGGCTGCTGTACTCTAAGCACTCATTCTCTTTGGACTTCCTAAACGTGTGAATGAACGTACGGTATATAATCAGCGATGATGATAGGTTTGGGAATGTATCCTGCAGGGATGTGGCCATGCAGGATCTCTGGTTGGACTAGCATCCTGGCAGAAGAAGTGGGTTGACCAGGAGTATCCATGATGTCCGGTTGCAAAGTTGGAAGAGGGGTTTGTTGCGAGCTCCGGGACGCTGCATCGAGCTACCAGAGGAAAAGTAAAATGTGAAGAACAGAGACATAGCAAATAGAAAAGGAGCAGAGCCGATGCAGGACGAGGGGCAGACTTACTAACGGCAGAGGCACTGAGGAGGCCACGGTCTTCATCTGAAAGAAGAAATATAGTTAGTTTGCAGTGTTGGACACACTTCCTCTTTCATTGCTTGCTTGTGGGAACTAAGGGTTACATGTTTGTTTATCAGATACCCGGGTATCAACATGACCAGGCTGTTTTAAGCTGTTATCCCTAGATTTTAAAGACTGTACATTTAGACACGTATCAATAGGAATATATTTACTTCTAATTAAAACATTTTGCAGCATATTTATTTACATTTAAGTTTTTCACTGATTTGTTTTCTTTTTAGTTCTCAAAAGTTTTTGTTTTTCCTGAATCGTTTTTGGGAATTTTCCTGAAATTCTAGAACACAATTTCTCTGGGTATAAACCCGCGGGTATAAAACCCCGGGTATCAGACCCGGGTATAAAACCCCGGGTATGAGACCCCGGGTATGAGACCCCGGGTATGAGACCCCGGGTATGAAACCCCGGGTATGATACCCGGGTATAAAACTGCGGGTATAAAACCCCAGGTGTAAAACCCCGGGTATATTTCATGTTGTATTAATAAACAGTAAATCTACTGAAACATCAGACGATAATTAAGAAAAATGAACATGATTATAATTAAGAGAAATCCTGATGGATGGAATTAAAACACTAAATCTTCTAAATAAATAAAATGATTGATGAAATTATTCAATTACAAAAGCTGTTCAGTGTTTTAAATTTAAAATCAATCCTCCCTGAAAGTAAGTTTAAAAAAGAAACAACTGGAGCGAAAAGACGTGTGCAAATTAAACTTTAATGGAAATCAGTATTTTTAAGAACCAGCTAACGATTTTTCATCCGAGTTCTTAATTATTTTGTTTTATCCGATTTCTGGAAAGTAAAAATGACAAATACATGTATACCTGATCTTCATTATCTGCTCAACCATACAAGATTGAGATATTTTATCTACTCTTTAAATCCTGTCTTTATTTTCTTTGTTTTGACTGACTACATCTGGAAGATGATCTCTATGACATCACACCTGGCTCTGGTACTTCGATCCTGCCACCGAATGTGGCAGGGTCACTTTTTTAAAGCTAATGTGAGTAAATTTGTGAGTTATTTTGGAAAGTTTTGGATCAGAATAAATGTGGTTTTGGTATTCAGAGAAAATGAATCAGACCTCCTGAGCAAGTTCTTCTCTCCTCATACGAGCTGCTTCGTGCCGCCACAGTTTCAGACACACTGCTGCACCGATGAAGTAGAGTACCATAGTGATGAAGAGGAAGATGATGGCCGCTGTCTGGCCGGCCTCAGTCCGGCAGAATATACCATTTACGGGATTGTTGAAGACAGGCATGTTGCAGAGGCCGCCTCGCGTGGTGTCCCTTACATAGATGATGGCCGCAGCCATGTAGAAGCAGGCCAACAGCAGGTTGATGGAACACTCTGTGAGGGGCCACCAGGACGAGTCCAGCAGAATTGTTCTGTAGTACATGGTCATACCGAGGGCCAGCAGAATGACCGTGAGGATCCAGGCCAAACCTGCCACCACCAAGACAAACGGTGTCTTTGGGCCGGAGTAGAGACTGCCCCCCATTCCTGGATAGAGCTGAGGGGAGGAGTATCCGTACATGTTGTACCACTCATTGTCCTTATGAATGTAAGCGCAGACGCAGGCGAAGACGGCAGCCCCCAAAAGCAGCTGGATGCCCCCCAGGATCCTCAGCAGCCCCGCCCAGGACTTCATATAGGCATAACGCTGGTGGTACTCCTCCACCCGCTCCTGGTAGCTCCGTGATGACACGTTACTGAGACCTACTGAGGCCAGGTCCTGCGCTTCGGCCCCCAGCAGCAACCCGTCCTTCTGATCTCTGAAGGAGCCGGGGAGTGATGGAGACGGGGGTGCAGAGTGAGGAGGTGAGCAAGGAACCCCCGCCGTGGTCTGGCTCTTTCTGAATGAGAGGGTGGGAGAGTCAGGCTGGGGAGGGATGGACCCCCCTTTGCTGCTCCGGGTCCCACTGCTTCCACGGAAAAAGTTTTTGACAGAATCTGGAACGAAGCGATGAACGGGTTTAATGTCCATGGCGTCGCAGTCCGGTTCCAGTCCCACTGCTGCCTGCACCGGTAAGGGCGGGGGCGGCAGAGGGTCCAGGCTGGTGGCCGACATCCCGCCCTGCATGGAGGGGGGAGGGTCCGGCCACACGGAGTCCTCAGGGACCTGATCATAGAGGGGTTCAACCCTCACCCGGTCAAAGCGGGTCGCAGAACTCATTCCTGAGGGAGGGTCTGCAAAACACACAGAAACATAAACACACACGCACGCACGCACGCACACACACACACACACACAGACACACACAGAGACACACACACAGAGACGCACGCACAGACACACACACACAGAGACACGCACAGACACACGCACAGACACACACACACACACAGAGACACACACACACAGAGACACACGCACACAGACACACACACAGACACACACAGACACACACACAGAGACACACACACACACAGTGACACATACACACACACACACACACACACACACACACAGACACACACACACACACAGACACACACACACACAGAGACACACACAGAGACACACACACACACACACACACACACACACACACACACACAGAGACACACACACACAGACACACACACACAGAGACACACGCACAGACACACACACACAGACACACACACACACACAGACACACACAGACACACACACACATACACACACAGAGACACACACACAGACACACAGACACACGGTTTTATGTGGATTATTTATTTTTACTTCAGGGTTAAAAAAATGAAGAGAAAATAGAAAACCAGAACCAGGACCAGATAGAGAACCAGGACCAGGACCAGATAGAGAACCAGAACCAGATAGAGAACCAGGACCAGATAGAGAACCAGGACCAGGACCAGATAGAGAACCAGAACCAGATAGAGAACCAGGACCAGGACCAGATAGAGAACCAGGACCAGGACCAGAATCTGGACCAGATAGAGAAGGAGGACCAAGACCAGGATCAGGACCAGATAGAGAACCAGGAACACATGGAGGAGGAAGTCTCTGTCAGGTCTGAAGGTTCGGACGGAGTTTTCTTACCTGTGTCTAAGGCGCGCGTCCTGTTCAGCTCAGCTATCCGGGCAGACTCACCTGTCCGGTCTGATCAGTGACGTCACTCTGCTCTCATCCTGTACACACACCATGTTTCGGGGGTGTGTCACTAACACTCCTCATGAAAGCAGAGCTTTTTATTTCTCTTTAAATCCTGATGTTACATTAAAAACATTCCTGACCTGTTTTTTTTTTTTAGAAAACTGGGTCAGGGTCCTGGTCAGGTTCGGTCTTTGCGCTGCCTTTTGTTCTCTGACACGCCCACATTTCAACCAAGCAGCACACACACGTTCTGTTCAAACACGGTCCCAAGAGGGGGCGCTATTATTTTTTTTTTATAAAAGACGATACCTTCATTTTGCTCATTTGATGCTTTATTTTAATTAAAATATTGATCTGTGAAGAAATTTAAGTGCTGCAGAACAAACAGAGGAACCGGAAACTCCCTCCAGACTCTGATCTACTGTACCGTTCCTGTGAGCAGCGGGGTTGCAGGAGTCTGTGACTGGAGCTGCTCCTCAGATGGTCCACAGGTTCATGGAGGTGTTGGGAGGGATGGACCCTCTCAGCGGAGGGGTTCAACATAACTGACATCAGTTTTACCAGCTTTTCATAGTTTATTCTGCATGTTTTATTTATTTTATTTACTTCACTTGTTTCTAAGAAGCGGTGCAGTCCCTGATGGTTTTATAAGGGGCAGCTGGGGGAACAGGAGAGGAGGCAGCGGAGAGACACACAGTGGGGAGCCTTCCTGGAGAACTATGAGCTGGTGGGGCAGTGAGGGACGGGGCTCGCCCTGAAAAGAGAGGCAGGGTGTTCATCACGGATCCCACTGGGTCAACGAGTGAGCCTGAGAGGGTGCAGGTGGGCTGAGCCCCAACATGTGAACTCTTTTAAAGACTGACATTTTAATATATTTTTGATAAATAAATCATTTTTATGGTCTGTGCCTGCCTCTGCTCTCCTGGCGCTCCCCGCCCGGTCCTGAACCGGCAGTCCGTTACACCTTCATTCTGTCCCTCTTCTACCAGGAGAGGGGTCAGCCAATCACAGATCCAGATTTTTTGATCAGTTTGTTTATGGATTGAAAATCAATAAGGACAGTCAGTCAGTCATCTTCTTATCCGTCTATTCCTTTCGGGGCTCCGGGGACTGCCGGAGCCCATCCCGGCCAGTTTAAGACGAAGAGCAGAGTACACCCCGAACAGGTCGCCGGTAAGGATCATGACCTCATCAATAAAATAAACTCCACATTTAAACAGTTTGCTGATCAGAAATTATTCTTTTATGTTTTACTTCAATAAGCTTATTTTCACACAAAATAGAAGTAAAAACAAAATGCTGCTTTTTTTTGTTGTTGTTCACAGAAAGAGCCAAATGAGGGCAGTAGAGGATCACTCTGTGCTCTCTCTTTAAAACCAAATAATCTCCCTGAAAAACACAGAAACATCCTGTTTGAGTCCCAGAAGAACATTAGATTTTATTCAGAAGAAGAAGGTTTTTATTGATTCTATACGTGTGAAAAATGTGTTTACAGCAGGAGCGAGAGGATGGAGCAAGGGACTGTATCTAAAAAAAATACTGAACAAAAAAAAATACTGAACAAAAAAGAAGCAATAATAAAATAATAATTCAATTCAATTCAAATAACCATAATATAGAATAATATAATATATATTTTATTATTATAGTATAATAATAAAACTAAAAGGAATAATAATAAAAAAAATAAGGAATAAAAAAATAAACTAAAAGGAATAATAATAAAAATATAAGAAATAATAATTTAAAAAAAAAGGAATAATAAAAAATAAAACGAATAATAAAAAAACCCAAAGTGAATAATGTGAAAGTCAGAAATAAAACAAATAATATTTAAAATCTATTAACAAGCTAATTCCCAGTGGATCAGGTTTTATTCCCAGTGGATCAGGTTTTATTCCCAGTGGATCAGGTTTTATTCCCAGTAGAACATTAGATTTTATTCTTAGTAGAATTTTTTTTTTTTTTTTTAACGTTAATCTCAGCAGGAGCTTTCTGGGCCACCTGCACCCCCAGGCCAGATTATTTGGGGCAGCGCCAACCTCCAGGACTTTTCCTGCTCTTTGTGCTCTCAATCCATTGATTTGAGTTTAAGCGTGATGGCTGACCCGGCCGGGCGGCCGGGCGGCCGGCCATCGTATTGACGTGATTAATTAAAAAGAAAAATGGTTTTTAGTATGGTTGGCTGCATGGGGGGTAGGGGTGGGGGGGTCCGCTGCAGGGTCTGCATTATCCCACAGTGCACAGCAGAGTTTTGACAGAGCCCTGCTCCCGGGCCATTAGTCTGGATCTAGTTGCTGCATTATGTTTGGTGTCATGTGGCATTAGCCGTGCTCTGACGGACATGACATGGCCGCTATCAGGGGACCACATGGTCACATCTCATTAGTCTGCAGTGTAAACATGGGCAAGGTCAGCCTATTGACCCGCCCGATGCCCACTAAATACTCACTAATTAATAGACTAATTAAACAATCAATGAGAACCAGGAAACCAGAGAAACTCAAAGCTTCTGATGAAGAAATCATCAAGAGCACCTTCCAACCAGCAGGTGGCAGGAGGACATCTGCAGGAGAAAAGATCCTGGACCTGTTTCCTGGTCCTGTTTCCTGGTCCTGTTTCCTGGCTTTTCCTCCTAGAAAAGGAGTCTGAAAGGCCAGGTTTAGTTTCTGTGTGTGATGGACAGATGAGGACAGACAGTAAACAGGGGTGACCTGCTGTGGGTGGGGGTGCAGCTGACCCCCCTCCATCTGCTAACCAGTATAGCAGAGAGAGGATTAGAGGCACAAAGTGTTTTTATCCACGTCTCATATCAGCCTGAAAAAAAGCTGCTTAGATTCATCCTGAAAAGATTAAAAACACACTTTCATTTTTCCCACAACCACTTCCTGCCGTTCCTCCATCAGCCATCATTTATCCCACCTTCCATCATCCCTCCATTCATCCATCATTCCTTCACCATCAACCCACCTATACCTCCATCCACCCATCCAAGTATCCCACCATCCATTCAACCAAACAGCATCAGTACCTGTTGATCATGTGCTGATGTTTCATCAGTACATGAATGGATAAATTATTTTGTTGCTGCATAACTTTTTTTAATCAGCAAACAACAAATAAATGTTCTGTAAATTTTATAGAACAAATAAATTTGAGGGTTGAATTACTTTATTTAATTTATTACTTTATTAGATGGACATTTCAAACAGTTTTGAACAAAGTAAAGATCTGCAAGTGTGTGGGACAGGACAGGTGTAGAATACTTCACCCGAATGACAGACAGGCTGGGCTGTTAGTAGGGGGGGGGTCTATCAACATTAACTAGTTACTGAGGTACAGATGGATGTGGATGGAGCACTACTAAAGGCCTGATGGGGTCCGCCACTGTGGACCACCTGTTCATGTGTTTTATAGAAAGAATCATTCACACCTGCTGAGACTGTAAAGAACCAATGAACGGCCTTGTTCCGTTCATGTAGTGTTTTCTTTCCTCATATGTTTTTTTTCTTCTCATGCGTGTCTTTATGATGGAGAACGTTGTATAAACAAGCATGTTTCTGTTGTAAATCCTCTTCCACAACAAAAAGGACAACCCCCTTTTACAAAGTGAATCTGGCATCTGGCTTCATGCCTGCAGAGTCAAAGCAGATTAACTTAAAGCCTAAACGAGGCTTTTACATTTTATAAATCCTCCAGAAATAATCTAATCTCATCCGTCTCAATCCAATTTTTAATGCTGGCTACACACGGGATTACTGAGGAGGGGCACATGGACCAGCATCTGGTCCCCAGTGTAGAACACTTCCAACTTCAGCTGGACAACAGGACTCCCAGGGAGAGGGACGATGGTCCTAGACGGGCAGAACCATGATGGTCCATGGTTCATGGTGGACAGGTGTGATGGACAGGTGTGATGGTCCACGTAGGACAGATAGAAGTGTTTCTTTCGGTCCCTGATGCTCTGACTGTGTATCCAGGCTGTCTGGGTAATGGTGCGCACATTTGGACAAATATTTGCAGTAGGAAAGCAGGATGTGTCAGGATGCCATTAAGGTGAAAGGTTGCGTAGCAGCACGGCAACAGAAAGACGCTGGTTCCTTTCTGGCAGGTCCACAAGCACCTGAAGATGTAGGAGCAGCTGCTGCGTGTTTATTCAGCCTCAGAGGAGGAGATGGGGAGCGCGGGGGGTGTGGGTGGGGGATATTAGTCTCTACCTATTGGTAAATCTCACCTGCTTGGATGATGGAAGGAGGGGTGAAAGGATGGTGGAACAGCGATGAAGGAATGATGGAGGGGATGACGGGGCGTTGCCTTACAACCGGAAGGTCACAGGTCAGATCTCCAGCTCAGGAGCTCGTGTCCTTTGAGTAAGACAACAGTTTGTTCCTGATGGTGAGCAGCTCCTGCCATGTGGTGTGAATGTGAGGTACCTTGCACAGCGCTTTGGGGTGCTCTGCAGGAACGTAACTACAGTGCATTTAGCATGATGGATGGATGACGGGAAGTGTAGTTGCTGCAGGAAGTGAGCGGCAGGAACAAATCATTTAGACTCTGCACACGTGTGTTTGATGGTGATGAGCAGAGACACGGTGTTTGATCGATGCTTTCAGGCCACGGGCTGGTTAATCCAGCAGAGGAAGAGGTGTGAGTCTCTTCTTTGCTCACAGAGAACTAAATTGTCCATTTTCCAGCCCAGCAGACAGTCACTAACACTGACACACTTTAGACTAAAGCATTCTTTATGCTTCACAGATAATTTAAAAAAGTCTGATGGATGAAACTTTCTGGATCATTAATTCCAAACTCATCAGTCCAACAGGAATGTTTAAAAAAAGAAGATTTCTAGAAGTCTAAGGATCAGCAGATGTTTGATTCTGGGATAAAACCCGTGTTTGGGACAACCTCTTCACCTGCCAACAAAAGAAGTGATTCTGGATGCTAACTTCTTCTTCTTCTTTCGGCTTTTCCCTTTAGGGGGCGCCACAGCAAGTCAGTTTCTTCCATCTAACCCTATCTGCTGCATCCTCTTTGGTCACACCAACTATCTTCATGTCTTCCTTCACTGTATCCATGAACCTCCTCTTAAGCCTACCTCTAGTCCTCTTTCCTGATGGTTCCAAATCCAGCATCCTTCTTCTGATGTACTCTCTCTCCTCTGCACATGTCCAAACCATCTCAGTCTGACCTCTCTGACTTTAAAACCTCTAACATGTGCTGTTCCTCTGATCCTGTCCATCCTGGTCACTCCCAGAGAGATCCTCAGCATCTTCATCTCTGATACAAACATCCCTGTTTCCTGTCTTTCTCTCAGTGCCACTATCTCTAGACCAATCAGCATGGCCGCTCTCACCACACTGTCTCTAGACCAATCAGCATGCCGCTCTCACCACGGTTTTGTACACTTTTCCTTTCATTTTAGCTGAAACTCTTCTATCACACATCACACCTGATACTTTTCTCCACCCGTTACAGCCTTCTTGAACACGCTTCTTCACCTCCTTTCCACACTCTCCATTGCTCTGGACTGTTGATCCTAGATACTTAAAATCTTCCACCTTCTTTATCTCTTCTCCCTGTAACCTCACTTTTCCATTTGGATCCCTCTCATTCACACACATGTACTCTGTCTTACTCTGACTAATCTTCATTCCTCTTCTCTCTAGTGCAAACCTCCACCTCTGCAGCTTTTCCTCCACCTCTTCCCTCCTCTCACTACAGATCACGATGTCATCTGCAAACATCATTGTCCATGGGGATTCCTGTCTGACCTCGTCTGTCAGCCTGTCCATCACCACAGCAAACAGCAAAGGGCTCAGAGCAGATCCTTGGTGCAGTCCCACCCCCACACTGAACTCCTCGGTCTCACCTACAGCACGCCTCACCACTGTCTTACAGCCCTCATACATGTCCTGCACCGCTCTAACATACTTCTCTGTCACACCAGACTTCCTCATACAATACCATAGTTCTTCTCTAGGTACCCTGTCATACGCTTTCTCTAGATCCACAAAGACACAGTGCAGCTCCCTCTGGCCTTCTCTGTACTTCTCTATCAGCATCCTCAAGGCAAATACTGCATCTGTAGTGCTCTTTTTAGGCATAAAACCATACTGCTGCTCACAAATTCTTATTGCAGACCTTAGCCTAGCTTCAACAACTTTTTCCCATAACTTCATCGTATGGCTGATCAGTTTAATTCCTCTGTAGTTACCACAACTCTGCACATCTCCCTTGTTCTTAAAAATAGGAACCAGCACACTTCTCCTCCATTCATCAGGCATCTTCTCACTTTCTAATATCCTGTTAAACAGCCCAGTCAGAAACTCTACTGCCACCTCACCTAAACACTTCCATACTTCTACAGGGATATCATCAGGACCCAGAGCCTTTCCACTCTTCATCCTCTTCAGTGCTCTCTTTATTTCTACCTTACTGATCCTAGCCACTTTCAGGTCCACTATGGTAACATCTTCTACTCTTTGTTCTCTTTCATTTTCTTCATTCTTCAACTCTTCAAAGTACTCTTTCCATCTTCCCATCACATTACTGGTATCTGTCAAACGACATCCATTCCTGTGTTTAATCACCCTAACTTGCTGCACATCCTTCCCATCTTTGTCTCTCTGTCTTGCCAACCTGTATAGGTCCATCTCTCCCTCCTTGCTGTTCAGCCTAGCGTATAGGTCATCATAGGCTGCTTGTTTTGCCTTTGCCACCTCTACTTTAACCTTACGCTGTATCTCCCTGTATCCTTGCCTATTCTCTTCAGTCCTCTCAGTGTCCCACTTCTTCTTAGCCAGCCTCTTTCTTTTGATACAATCCTGCACCTCCTCATTCTACCACCATGTCTCTCTATCTATCTATCTATCTATCTATCTATCTATCTATCTATCTATCTATCTATCTATCTATCTATCTATCTATCTATCTATCTATCTATCTATCTTCCTTCCAGATGACACACCAAGTACTCTCTTGCCTGTCTCCCTGATCGCATTAGCTGTAGTTGTCCAGTCATCTGGAAGCTTCTCCTGCCCACCAAGAGCCTGTCTCAACTCCTTTATAAAGTTCAAAGATTCTGGATGCTAACTCTGTTTGAATAACCACTGGTCTAGATCTAGAAAACACATGTAGACTGGTTGGTTCATGGTCCTCTGTGCTTCAACATCCAGGACTAAAACCACACTACTCCTCCTCAATCTGAGATGGACCATCCTCTCCAGCACCCCTGAGTAGACCTTCCCAGGAAGGCGGAGGAGTATGATCCCTCTGTGGTTGGGGCACACCATCTGGTATCCCCCACCCTGATCTGCCAATTCAGAGGTTCAATGGTAGACACTGCTGTTCAGTGCGTGGCAACAAACAACAAGTACCTGACCCCCCCCTACCTGAAAGTCATGGGCAGGGTGATAACTGTGCCCTTGCCAGCTCGGTGCTTCTCACTGGAGTCAACTTCCTAAGGAAGACTGTTTCCAGAGCCCAAGCTGTGTGTATCTAGTTGTAAATGCTCAACTTTGCACTCCAGCGCCTTTCCTGCCAGAGAGGTTCCATATTCTAACAGACAGCTTCTGTAGGCACTGGACCTCCAGGGTCCCTGCAGCTTCCTGCTGGTCATCTCCTTCTTCCCCTAAACCTGTTCTGCATGTGGTTCATCAACTGAAAGAAGAACTCATGTCCCATGCCAGGTCTGAACCCGGCTAGACTCCTCCCGTAAGACCTGTTTTCCAGAAGCAGGAAGCCCCGCATTGCTCCCACAACCACAGTCAGACACAAACCCCTCCACCATCATGAAGTAGTAACTCCCTGGTGTGTGTTTGTGGGTGTGTGTGTGTGTGTGTTTGTGTGTGTCTTGATGAAAGTATATTTTCTGCTGCTTTAATGTCACCTTAAGTATGTATAAATATTGAGAAACGACCTGAGACGACTGGATTTGGACTTTTTGATCTCTGAAGAGGAAGGTCCTCATGGCAGCGCTCCTCATCTAATTTCACTGAAAATAGGACAGAAAATAAGAGCAAAGTACGGCAATTTCTTAATTTTGCTGCATCTGCTTCAAAGGGACAGGAGAGGCTGCGGGGACACAAAGGCACACATCCTGGAAACAAGCTGTGGAAATGAGAAGCAGAAGAAGAGAGGTGGAGAGACCTGGTCATCACAGACCTTTTACGTGTTGCTGGCCAGACTGGGACGTCAGAGGTCGCCAGCTTTGTGGATCAGTGAAAACATCTGATCCAAACAGGAGGAATCAACAGGCCTGATGTTATTTTGTTGTGATAAAGAACTATTTAATGATAAAAATAAACATCAGATCATTAGAAAAACAGAATTCTTCTTACTTAATGGATTTTTACAGAAACAGATAAATTACTGTAATTGTTCAGGAACACAGTTTTGAAACGCTGTGAAAAACTCCAATCCACACCTTGGCATGTCGTCCAACTATATTTCACACCACCCCCTTTTATTTATTTAAAAAAAAGATGTTGACTAAATCTTAAAGTTTCTGCCGTACGTCCAGAAAACACTCAGCAGAGACGAAAGCCATTCACCGTTTTTCATTAAGGAAAATCTACCATTTACAAAAGTTAAATAAAAACCAGATAAATTGGTCAGGTGGTAGTGATCCTGGAACTGGAAGATGATCTTAATTAACTGCTGTAAATCTAGAACAATCCGTCTGTTAGAAGCAATACTTGAAAGGCGTCTTTAATTGCACAAACACTTCATCCACGGGGAGGCAGTCTGGACACCTCGGCGTGGGACCTTGTATCTCTGAATCATTTATGTGTTAGATGGCGTCCCGGTGGGTGAACCAGACTCAGTTCTTATGACTTCTGGATTTTGTTGGTCTGTCTTGTCTGACGTTTCTCTGCAGCATCACATCAGGAACAACAAACTTTGGTTCCGGGAACTTAAATCTGGACCAATACCTGAAGCGAGTGTGGCACTGATCTGTGGAACTTTGTTTCATTGCTCTGTAATTAATTGTGGAGTTTTGTGCAGAGAGGACGGAGACTGGCGCCAACCTTGGTGCTGCTGGATACCCTATACTCACTTAGAGGGACGGGGGAGGGCTGTGGCTTATTGATGAGTTGTTGTGAGTCAGACCCAAGGCCCGCACTGATACTGTCCTCTTTATTTGTTAGGCTCTGAGCAGGGAAGTGCATGTTTTCTGTCCTTTTTACAGAGGAAGTGATGGATGATTTATCCTCTTAAGTGTGTAACCCTGATCTGCCGATGCCATTAGTGTGATCTTCTGCTTTAAGATACCCGGCCTGGGATTAATGTTTTATCCACCACAGGGAAATATCAGACTCTGGCTTAAATATAGCCCCTCGCCCAATAAAAAGCCATATCACTTTAAGTGAGGAACCTGCTCCTTAGACTCACCGAGCTCCATTCCCACCGGCCAAATGAGTTTCAGTCACATCGGTGGATAAAACAGAGCTCAGAAATGAACCGATTGGGTTCACCTGTACCAGGGTCTTTAAGAGATGGGGTTCATTGGATGGTAGTTCTTCTGTACCGTCACTCCGTCATTGGAAATGTCTTGATAATAAAGTAGTTTTTCTTGTTTATTCCAGTTGGTCTTAAACTCTGTTCCCCTAAAATCAGATTGTTGATGATTTGACACTGAGGAAGCATTCAGACTGTTGTCCTTCCCAGGTGAGAGCAGAGGTGTTATAATGAGTAGTCGTGCATGGATGAGCTTCTCACGCTGACTGACTGATCCAGCTTGTTTAATATTCCAGCAGAGAACTGGTAATCTCACAGGAATTACTGCTCTGCCAGTAGATTTCATGTCAGATATTTGTAGCAATATTGGGCTCAGTTGGACCTGTCAAAGTATTTATTCCATCATTTCTGCAAAGAAAATCACCTCGCCATCATCCTGCCTCTGACACAGTTTTAATGGGGGTGGGACACCCCCACGCCAGCACGACCACACATTCCTCACATATAATTTCCCTCTGACAGCCCACACTCATTTTCCAGTCAATCCAGAGCTGGACTGGGGGGACGATTAGGACAGCATATCATCAGACTCTGATCGGACTCATTCCACAAATCCCCCCGCACCTTCACTCTCACTCCGCAGGCCCCAGAACCAGACCCCCACCCTTCATCGCCTCCTACCGCTCACAGCTACAGAAAAACAAACTGGTATATCTGGACGTCACTCATAAAGACGATAGGTTTGAGTTCCAGAGCTCAGAGAAGGTTGCTGGTTTGAACACTGGCTTATCTCTCTGAGTTTGCATCTTCTCCCCATCTATGTGGGGTTCCTCTATCCCCCCAAAAAAACATGCACGTCTGGCTGATTAGTCACTGGAAAAATAACCCCTACTACCTCCTGGCCTGATTCACGGCTCCGTTACGTTCTCCTGGTTCTGACACCAGCAAAAAGAACATGAGAAAATCTGTCCTGAGCCTGAGTTTTGTTTTCTGAACCACTCATCCCTGATGGGTTTGTGGGGTGGGTGCAGGATTCTTTCCTGGCTGCTTTCAGTAGAGAGGCAGGGTGCACCCCAAACAGGGTGCCAGTCTGTCGCAGGGCCTGAACCTGAGTCTGTCACTAAAAATAAAAGCTCTCAATCAATCCAAGAACGTTAGATTTTATTCCAGTAGAACATTATATTTTATTCCAGTAGAACATTAGATTTTATTCCCTGTAGAACATTAGATTTTATTCCAGTAGAACATTAGATTTTATTCCAGTAGAACATTAGATTTTATTCCAGTAGAACATTAGATTTTATTCTCAGTAGAACGTTGGGTTTTATTTGTGGTTGCACGGATCCGTCCCCAGGAGCAGACATGTATTTTTGAAAGTTGCTGGTGAGCGCTGAGAGGATGTTTGCTTGTGCAGGAGGATAAAAGCAGCATCATTAGCAGGAGGCGCGTTTCATCTCTGCTCGGGAGAGAAAGGAAGAAAAAGACGGGTGGAGTGCACTACCCTGATGCACCATCTTAGCCTGTAAGATCTTTTAATGTATCCACCCCCCAACCCACCCCCGCCTGAAAGGGAAGGAGCTGAAAGGAGTCCATCCATTTAATGGGAGCCAGGCTGGAGGAGATAAAACATGTCGCTACGGATCTGCTGTCCGCCATCCGTAAACAAAGCCCTCAGAGAAAACACAGACTTCAAGGCCAAGCACCATGTCAGATACGGGCTGAATGGACACTGAGGCCGGACCACTCTGCAGCCCTGCACACACACCAGGCTGCAGGTCAGCTGCTTCTTTTCTATCGTTGGAAACTCAGCGTTAATGCTCACACACACGGTAAAATCACTCAGAGACAGGTTCGATGCCATGGCAACACTCAGGTGTTGTTTTCTGGGATGTTTGGACATGCTGATGGGTGCGTGTCGGTCAGAAGGTTTTAAAATAAAACTTTTCATTAATTTACCCTTTTATTGTGAAAAAGTCTCAACATGCTCGTCCTTTGTCCAGGAATTCTTGTCCTAAGAGTAAATCCGGCATGGACGGTCCTTACAATCCTACCAGATAATCTGGACATAAAAGACCGTAATCCTGACTCCCGGGATGAAAGGAGAAGATGGGTGGAATGGGGTTGAAATGGGGCTGGGGGCCAGATGGGTGCCATAGTGAGCTGAGGGCCACAAATGGAAAGGTAGGGGGACAGGGGGATGGGGTGACAGGCTGGGAGGGGGATACAGACCCCTTTATGGCTCAGTTAGTGCAGACTGGTTTCCAAGGAAACAGTCTGACTTCCCAACCTGACAACATCTAAACCAACACACACGTACAATATGTTCCAAAGTTATTCTGCAAATGGAAATTAAGTCTCATAAAGATCCCTGCTCTGGTTTTTCTGGATTGTTTGTATCTCAAGGTTTTTAGATTCCTGTAACCTGTGTTTAGGAAACACTCCAGCAGGCTGTTCTACCTGATTAAGCAGATTAATATTGTCATCAATTTGAGAAAAAAAAAGATCTTTGTTGCTGGAAAGCAGAAAATAAGAGGATGTGGACAGTATAAAGAGATGTGTGTCTGATTCTAAGTTCACACTGCGCCGTGCAGATAACGACATGATGAGGAAGGATCCGCCAGACAAACATGCAGCTGCTAAAATGACATTACAAAGTATCAAACAGAAAGTGTGAAGCATCCTTCAGAGAAACAGAAAAACATCACAATCATTTAAAACTGAGTGACCCACATGGTCAGTGGGCTGTGCTCAGCGTTTCCTGGTACCTAGAAGTAATAATTATAATCATAATTATTTACAGACTTTAAAAACTATCAAGAATATTTTACAAGACACAAAACGTAAAACAGAAAGAACAATTATTAAAATCAAACCAAAAATGTGGGGCTCCACGATGTATTCATGGATTTCTTCAGAGCAGGCTCTTGGATAGATCTGACTTAGATCCATCCTTAATGGAATCTAAGTCAGACTCTTGACCTGAGGAAAACTAAGGAGCCGACAATTTGGAGAAACAGTCAAGTTTGGAAAGTGTGCATTTGGAGCCAACAAGGAGGACTTCGGTTTTATTGGAGTTCAGTTTGAGGACGTGAGCCAGGTTTTTTTTTCAGAGAGGCAGAAGGTGAGGGAGGAAGAAGGAAGAGCAGACTCAGATAAGTAGAGCTGGGATCTGCAGCAGGTTACAATGATCAAAGATAATCAGCACACAGTGTACACCAGAGGTGTCAAAAATACGGCCTGTGGACCTGAACCGGCCCACAAAGAGGTTCAATCAGGCCTACAGGATAAATTGAAAGTTGAAAAATCCTTCTTGCTCTGAGGCCACTGTGCTAACCACTGCACCACCGTAAACCTCTGTGCTTGTTGTGTTTGCAACAAGTTTCCAAATTTAAAGAATATAATATTCGGGCCATGACGAGACTCACCATGACGCAACATATGACAGCTTTCAAGAAAAACTGAGAACAGATGAGGTCAACAAACTCCAGCTCTGTGAAAACGAATCCTCACTGTGAGAATTTGTAACGTTTTTCTTTATGAATCTCATGTAAACATAAAGTTCATTACTATCGTTTTTAAACCAGTTACTGAAAGTTTGTACAATTTTGTGAAATGTTTTCAATAAATTTTGAGTTAAATTTAATAAAGTCTTGGTGCTCCTTTATGACACCAAAACAAAGGAAGTGTGATATTTTGGTTATTTAAAGCTATCATTTTATTGGTCCGGCCCACGGCGTCGACCTACAGGTCATACGTGGCCTGCGATGTGAAATGAGTTTGACACCCTTGGTGTAGACTTTCTAACGTACTGGTGTCCAGTGGTTTCCAAGAGACTTCCATTTGGACCTGGACAGGATGGTTGTTACAATCCTCCTCCATCCTAATCCTGCCTTTTGACTAATTCGTTTTTAAAACAACTTTTAATCAGATTTTTCTAATTTTTTCTTTTTTGGGTGGATTTTCTTACTTTTTTTCCGACTTTTTCTTTTTTACTGCGATTGTAATTTTTTTCAATCAGTTTTTTGTTTAATAAACTTTGCTTTGATTAATTATTTTTTAAATCAAACTCCTGCTTTAATTTTTTTTGAATGATACTTATTGTATTCTTTAAGTTTGACAAGCGGCCACCTGGTGGCGCTGTGAGATTGATTCCATTAAACTAATGAGATAGAAAATAAAAGCTGTTCTCCTGGGGAGTGTGTGTGTGTGTGTGTGTGTGTGTGTGTGTGTGTGTGTGTGTGTGTGTGTGTGTGTGTGTGTGTGGTGGGGGGGCGGGGGGCGGTATCTTACACATGTGTGGTACCCAGTCCAGCTGTGGGTCTACATAAACTGGAACGGGACCGGGTTCTGCCTGCAGGCTGCTGGCCCGGTACAGACTGTCCAGCAGGTCCTCTGGGTCCAGCTGTGAGGTTCTGCTGCCCCCCCTCCCTGCCCCCCCCTCTATGAGCCGCTATAAAGTAATCCATTAGTGATGTGGGTTTAGAGGACACCTGTCCATCAAAGATCTACCTTTCAGACCAGATTAATCCCCCCCGACCCCCCTCCCTTCACCACCGCCTGGTTCTGATCCACACACACTTCTCTGGCTGTGGTCGCAGCTCGTCTAGTAGAATACTTAGTAATCAAATTACTGTGAGTAATCTGATTACACTGTCATCCTCCTAGACAGTTTATTATAATCCTCATCTGAAAATAAAAAGGTTCCAATTTTAGGTTCCAAGTAAATAAATAAACACATTTATTTATTTTATTTATTACATACGTACAGATGGATTTTATAAATACATAAATTATTTATTTATAAACGTGGGCGTAGCATGGTGTAGCGGTTAGTACAGTGGCCTCACAGCAAGAAGGTTGGGGTTCGAGACCCGTAGAGGGGGCCTGGCTTGAATCACTGTCCTTTCTGTGTAGAGTTTGCGTGTTCTCCCCATGAATGTGTGGGTTTTCTCCCACCCTCCAAAAACATGCACATTAGGCTGATTGGCTGGTGCCAAATTGCCCCTTGGAATAAATGTGTATGGCTGTCTGTGTGTGGCTCGTGACTGTCTGGCGACCCGTTCAGGGTGTACCCTGCCCCTTGTCTTGAATCATCCGGGATGGACTCTACGACATCCGCAACCCTATAAGGGATAGACAGTTGAGAAGGTGACTGCCATAGCCTGGCACCCGATGGGTAACCTCCAACAACCATCGAGAAACCCGAACAGCTGGCCCAAGACCACCATCGTTGCAAAAACTTGGTTCATCTGGTCAGCTCAACGCACAGGGACAGGACCGCCCTCCCCTTCCTGGAGACTCTAAGCTTAGTTAACGTTCATATACAGTATGTATATGAACTGATACATACGATATGATACATACTGTATATGAACTGCTTTAAAGTTTTTCTGCTGACCGAAAAACGTCCAAATCAGTTGTGATTTATTTGCTAATATTTATAAATTATTTCCAGATGGTCTCTGAGTTAGCTTAGAGGGTCTGAGCGCCAGGGTCACCGTCGTTGGCTGCTGCCCATCTCCTCCATCAACCGACCCCTACGGTCCCTCCGACAGGTGGTGAGTCCATACATTTTGAAGCTGTTCTGCCTCCATGGACTAGCACCAAAGTACATCTGATGTGTTTGTACCTCATGAACCATCTAGAACTCTGAGGACCTCTGGGACCGGCCTCCTGCTGGTGTCTAGAGTCAGGACTAAACATGAACCATCTAGAACTCTGAGGACCTCTGGGACCGGCCTCCTGCTGGTGTCTAGAGTCAGGACTAAACATGAACCATCTAGAACTCTGAGGACCTCTGGGACCGGCCTCCTGCTGGTGCCTAGAGTCAGGACTAAACATGGACCATCTAGAACTCTGAGGACCTCTGGGACCGGCCTCCTGCTGGTGTCTAGAGTCAGGACTAAACATGAACCATCTAGAACTCTGAGGACCTCTGGGACCGGCCTCCTGCTGGTGCCTAGAGTCAGGACTAAACATGGACCATCTAGAACTCTGAGGACCTCTGGGACCGGCCTCCTGCTGGTGTCTAGAGTCAGGACTAAACATGAACCATCTAGAACTCTGAGGACCTCTGGGACCGGCCTCCTGCTGGTGTCTAGAGTCAGGACTAAACATGAACCATCTAGAACTCTGAGGACTTCTGGGACCGGCCTCCTGCTGGTGTCTAGAGTCAGGACTAAACATGAACCATCTAGAACTCTGAGGACCTCTGGGACCGGCCTCCTGCTGGTGTCTAGAGTCAGGACTAAACATGGACCATCTAGAACTCTGAGGACCTCTGGGACCGGCCTCCTGCTGGTGTCTAGAGTCAGGACTAAACATGGACCATCTAGAACTCTGAGGACCTCTGGGACCGGCCTCCTGCTGGTGTCTAGAGTCAGGACTAAACATGAACCATCTAGAACTCTGAGGACCTCTGGGACCGGCCTCCTGCTGGTGTCTAGAGTCAGGACTAAACATGAACCATCTAGAACTCTGAGGACCTCTGGGACCGGCCTCCTGCTGGTGTCTAGAGTCAGGACTAAACATGGACCATCTAGAACTCTGAGGACCTCTAGGACCAGCCTCCTGCTGGTGTCTAGAGTCAGGACTAAACATGGACCATCTAGAACTCTGAGGACCTCTGGGACCGGCCTCCTGCTGGTGTCTAGAGTCAGGACTAAACATGGACCATCTAGAACTCTGAGGACCTCTGGGACCGGCCTCCTGCTGGTGTCTAGAGTCAGGACTAAACGTGAACCATCTAGAACTCTGAGGACCTCTGGGACCGGCCTCCTGCTGGTGTCTAGAGTCAGGACTAAACGTGAACCATCTAGAACTCTGAGGACCTCTGGGACCGGCCTCCTGCTGGTGTCTAGAGTCAGGACTAAACATGAACCATCTAGAACTCTGAGGACCTCTGGGACCGGCCTCCTGCTGGTGTCTAGAGTCAGGACTAAACATGGAAAATCTTCCTGAGGCCGTGAGACCGGCCTCTGCTGTGACTATGTTTAAATCCAAGCTGAAAACGGTTCTGTTTAACTGTGCATTTGATTAATTTCTCTTTTTTTATATGTTTTAATTTTATTTCTTTATTATAATGTTTTAATTGTATGTTTTGTGATTTTAATGCATTTTTTTGTCTTGTGAAACACTTTAAATTACGTTTTGCATGAATTGTGCTAAAAAATAAACTTGCCTGGCCTTGGAAGGGCGGCCCATGCCCCCTGTTCAGGGCACCATACCCCGGCCGGGCACCATAGGTAAAAGCCTGGCCACCAGGCGCTCGCTCTCGTGGCCCACCCTCGGGCTTGGCTGGGATCCGGTTTGATGTGGTCCTGTTGGCGTCGTCAGACTGTGATCTCCAGCTCTCACTGACCAATTGATGCAGCGTGTGAAAGAAACGGGATGGGAACGGTAGCCTGCAAATCCAAGACCATGGTTCTTGACGAAAAGGGTGGAGCGCTCCCTGCAGGTCAGGGACTGGGTCCTGCCCCAAGTGGAGGAGTTTAAATATCGCGGGGTGTTGTTCACAGTGGGGAAAAGATGGAGCGGGAGATGAACAGACGGATCGGTGCGGCGTCCGGAACAATCAGGACGCCCCAACAGTCTGTTGTGGTAAAGAACTGAGCCAAAAAGCAAAGCAAACCAGGATCTACGTTCCTACCCTCACCATGGTAACCAGGATCTACGTTCCTACCCTCACCATGGTAACCAGGATCTACGTTCCTATGCTCACCATGGTAACCAGGATCTACGTTCATACCCTCACCATGGTAACCAGGATCTACGTTCCTACCCTCACCATGGTAACCAGGATCTACGTTCCTATGCTCACCATGGTAACCAGGATCTACGTTCATACCCTCACCATGGTAACCAGGATCTACGTTCCTACCCTCGCCATGGTAACCAGGATCCACATTCCCACCCTCACCGTGGTAACCAGGATCTACATTCCTACCCTCACCATGGTAACCAGGATCTACGTTCCTACCCTCACCATGGTAACCAGGATCTACGTTCCTACCCTCACCATGGTAACCAGGATCTACGTTCCTACCCTCGCCATGGTAACCAGGATCCACATTCCCACCCTCACCGTGGTAACCAGGATCCACATTCCCACCCTCACCGTGGTAACCAGGATCTACATTCCTACCCTCACCATGGTAACCAGGATCTACGTTCATACCCTCACCATGGTAACCAGGATCTACGTTCATTAGGGGTGGGCGGATCGATCCCAATATCGATAATATCGATACCAATGCTAGTATCGATATCGATCGATACTCCAACTACAATATCGATACTGGGATTGAAGTTTTACCCCTCGCACTTTGCTTCCGTTTTTTCACTTTTTTTTTTTTTTTTTTAATTAACCTAACTGATTTGTCTGCAAAACATGCGTAAATGCTGTGTGTAGCCCCTATATGCGGCTCCGCCCCCTCCTCTCTTTCGCGTTGACTTGTCACATGACTCAGCGACTCGGGTCCAAGAAACAAACAAAAAAAAACGCAAGTTGGTAAAAGTAGAGAGAGATGGAAAAAAGAAAAGTAGCATGTGGCTGTACTTTGAGGCACCATGTGCAGGAAGGCTGTTAAATATAGGGGTAACACTACAAATTAAAGAATCACCCCCCCAAAAAACTTCAGAAACGGAGGAGAAAACCCTGACCCCTTCTGTTTCCCAGAGGCAGCGCTCATTAACAGCGACAGTCCATTTTTCAGAGAACACCCAGGTAGATACTAACTGTAAAAGTACAACATAATCATCTTTAACATTAGTTAACATTTGTTTGCGTGCAACTGGGCACTTCTATCGATCTACCTACCAACCTGTGTTTATACATATACTTGGTCATATTATATATATGACGCTCACCTTTGATGCAAAAAGTCATTTAAAAAATTTAAATATCGGTATCGATATCGGTATCGGTATCGGCGATATTGGTCTGGTGTTTACTTGGTATCGGATCGATACCAAAACTTGCGGTATCGCACACCCCTAACGTTCATACCCTCACCATGGTAACCACGATCTATGTTTCTACCCTCACCATGGTAACCAGGATCTACGTTCCTACCCTCACCATGGTAACCAGGATCTACGTTCCTACCCTCACCATGGTAACCAGGATCTATGTTCCTACCTTCACCTATGGTCTCCAGCTGCGACTCAAAAAACAAGATTGCGAATACAAGCGACTGAAATCATCTTCCTCTGCAGGGTGACTGGGCTCTCTCAGAGGTAGAGGGAGGAGCTCAGAGTAAAACTGTTGCTGCTCTGGGTCGAAAGCAGCCAGATGGGGTCGATCGGACATATGGTTAGGATCCTTATTTTGCTGGTGGAGGTGTTCCATCCCACCAGAGGCAGTCCCGGACCTGCTGGAGGATATGTCTCACAGCTGGTCCTCAGGATCCTCCAAATCTTACAAAGTGAGCTGGAGGATGCAGTTTCGCTTAGACAAGCCTGGGTTTCCCGTGTGAGGCTGGTACCCCTGCGACCCGGCCCCAGAAAAGTGGAAGACAACAGAAGAGAACTTTCCAAAGTGTGTTGAACAAAGTAAAGAAGTGCGAGCAGCATGGGACCAGGGAAGTTCATCAGAAATATGAAGGTTGGACTTTTAGGATTGCTAAAGAGAGAGAAAGATGTTTTTTATTTTCTTATTGCAGCACTTACACACTCTCCCTTCTAAAGCACCATCTATACTCTCTCTCACACACACACACACATATGCATAGACACTCAGACACACAAAGACACACACAAACACACAGACACAAACATACACACACTCACACACACACATACGTACGCATAGACACACAAAGACACACACACACACACTCACTGACACACACACACACATACACATACACATACGTACGCATAGACACACACACACACAAACACACACAGATACACACACACACAGACATACACACTTACACACCCACACACACAGCCTGGAAGTCCTGTCCTGATAGAACGGAGGCAGTTTATCATGTTGTGAAGTGTCATGTTAAGCTGAGTGTGTGACTGGCTGCTTCTGGCCAGCCTGGTGGCTAAAGCAGCAGTTCATTCCTTATCTCCAAATAACCTCAAACAGATTCAGACTCAAATTTCCCCTTTTCAGCCCATGTTGCTTTTCCATTGTCTGAGCCTGACAATAGTTCCTTAGAGCCCGGAGCTTGAGTTTCCTCCTCTTTATGCCCCAGCATATTACCCTCCCTCTGATTGAGGGCTATTTGCAAGCTCATAAAAGACTTGCCCAAACAAGCCCTCTGGCTGTGTGTTTATGGAAAAAGAGACAATTCCTCAGGCTTTCACCTGTTACCAGGTTTCAATGGCTCCCATCTTAATAAAGTGCTTTTATGTCTCTATGAATCCAGAGTGGAAACTGGAACACGTTTTCCTCCCTGGACACCACGGCGTGCCACACAAACATGCTGCTGTGGGCAAAACAAAAAGGACGAGTTAAAGCAATAAAGTTTAACCAAAGACATCCGTGCAGGTGAGATAGTGAGACCAGCGCTGACGCATGTTTACCTGCATTGTTTTCTGATGTGACGGTACTCTTTATTTTTGTGGATTTTAAACGGTTTGAACCACTAACGTATCTGTGGAATAAAAGTTTGTTATAACATATGTAATAACTCTATTGATACCCCACACTGCTCTCTACGCAGCGTGAAACCTTCCAGTCCCTGATTTTCTTTTTTTTTTGTTAGGATTTGAGGGGTAAAACCCACTCAGTGGGCTTCTTCCACTCCTTTGACTTGTTGTGACAAACGTGGACGAGCTGTTTGTTTCCACAGGAACACATTAACGTGCACTCATGTGAATCCGCCCATTAAAGCACGATGTTGATGAAAACATGTTTATTTATCCTGCGCTGACGGTGAATTATAATGAGTATTTAATACATCGACTTTTAAAAGCCTGCATGCTTTCAGGTAAACAGTCTGTTTAGGAATAATTAAATAAACAATTAGTTAATTAGATATGAATATTTAACAGGCCCAGGATGGCTCCCCCCCACACACACACAGATACACACATCATATTTACACGTTTAATGTATTAATAAGTGTAAGAATATGAATTGTAAGGTTTCTACATACACACAGTAACATGCCTACATGTCCACTGTGAAAGACTGAGAGTAGATCAACAACACTCCCCTCATCATTCTAATTTAATCGCTCCAGTTTTGAGGGTGTTGAATATAATTAAGAGTCCTGTGAACCCCACAATCTGCCCGATTGTAGCATGTAGTAACCGACACGAGTAAAAAGCAAAGAGCTGTCAAAAGACACAAGAGAAAAAATCTGCAGTCCTTCACAAAGCAGCAGAACCGTTTCTGAGCAGCTTGGTAAAAAGAAAAAACATCAGCTAGCGTCAGAGCCATAAAACGGACAAGGCTTCTGACGGCTGACATCAAATCTAACCTCTTTGAGATCAAGAGCAAGGTGGAAAATCAGTCTCGAACTACGTGGAAGAAGCTGGTGAATGACCTGAAAAGATCTGGGGTCACTGTTTTCTAATAATACACTGAGACGTCCATGGTCCATGTCCGTCTGAAGCCTGCCAGGAACTAAAGTTACAAAATTAAAAGAAAACTTTTGGTCATCCTTCCACTCAGCGTGTTTGGAGGAAGAAAAATGATGAACAGCATCCGTACTGTGAAGCATGAGGAGGTGGCATCATGGGTGAAGATACCGCCCGGGCAATTATGTCATTTTAATAGTGCTTATGATTAAACAACGACTGCAATGAATTGAGGAGAGGATGAACAGGGGCATGGATTGTGAGATTTTGGGGGACGTGGCTGGGTATTCTAATTTGAAGCATGCAGTCCAAGTTAATCAGAGTGTCTGTAAAAAGAATAACCAGGTTCTGAAGTGGCCTGGCCTGAACCAAAAAGAAAATCTCTGGACGGAGCTCTGTTTCTCAGCTGGTCTAAAATCCCTCTGCAGGGTATGACCTCCGTGTCAGTGATGGGGTACAGGTAGACTCGGTGAGCTTACAGAACGTTCCAGTTTGTCTGATATGAAAAGAAACGTTGCTGAAGGAACCTGTAGACAGATCCCCGCCCCCCTCGTCCTGTTGACTTTCCTCTCCAGAGGAGTTCCTAATCAGACATGTTTGTCAGCACATCGTTACAGCGTGCTAATTACCTGTTTGTTTGCACTGTGGGACCCCTCGCTCCCACCAACCAGACCCTTTCCTCCCTCACAACCACAAGTTTTACATCCATCAATCATGTCCCTCATTCGCCGCCTGTGCAGAGCCAAAAAGAAAGTGTTTTCTTTTTTTCTCCATGGTAACCAGCTGCTGAACGTTCACCATGAGAACAAACCCCTGTCCCACCAAGAGAACTTCCTGTCCCACCAAAAGAACTTTCTGTCCCACCATGAGGACTTTCTGTTCTATCACGAGAACTTCCGGCCTCCAGGTGTGATTTTTGAAGGTGTGGTTGCCATGGTGACTGTGTAGCTTTTGGGTTCTCTACAGGTGTTGATTTGTTCCATTAATAATTCAGCTTTGTGTGTTGGCCAGATGCCTCGATGTCCTGCCAGGATGCATCAGCGCCACCGTAAGGCATAAATATTTCACTGTTACCCCCCTCGCCCCCCACAAACACCCCTTTCCTCTGATTGCTGCTCTTTAATGAGTGCGGCCGATCTTTTCACAGCAAATTGTTGGAGACATCTGGCCCAGCTTTCTCTCTGATGCAACTGATGGAGTTGCTATGGAAACCTCTAACTGCTATTCAGCAGCATTGTCGGCTGAAAGGTTTGGGGTCCGTAGTTGAAAATCCATTTGGGCTTGAAGCAAAGTGCTGCGAGAGAGGCCTTAAACCCCCCTCATATACACCTGCATGGAGTAAAACTAACCCCTCCACCTGCACAGGGTGAAACCTCCTCATACACCTGCACGGGGTAAAACTAACCCCTCCACCTGCACAGGGTGAAACCTCCTCATACACCTGCATGGAGTAAAACTAACCCCTCCACCTGCACGGGGTGAAACCTCCTCATACACCTGCATGGAGTAAAACTAACCCCTCCACCTGCACGGGGTGAAACCTCCTCATACACCTGCATGGAGTAAAACTAACCCCTCCACCTGCACAGGGTGAAACCTCCTCATACACCTGCTGTCATGATGTGGTGAAGGTGGGGATGTCGGACCCAGATGCAGCCAGTTTATTGCGGGTAACAGGAGTGCAAGGTAGCAGCACTGCAGGGTGAGGGACCAGACATGAAGGGCCACCATCATGGTTGCAGCAGGGTGATCTGACCAAAAAGTCGGGGTAACCAGGACTTAAAGAGGGGACGAAGAGACACAGCTGGAGACATGATGGAGAGGCGAATGGGACCGTGTGATGAGTCAGGACAGGATTTGGAGTGAGGGAATGCTCCTCGTACACCCGCACGCGGTGAAACCTCCTCTTACACCCGCACGCGGTGAAACCTCCTCTTACACCCGCACGCGGTGAAACCTCCCCGTACACCCGCACGTGGTGAAACCTTCTCGTACACCTGCACACAGTGAAAACAGACTGCACCCCCAGCCCCTCGGCCCCGCCACCACTTCATCCCACTTACAGCGACTGCACCCCCTCCCTTCTGCTCTCAGCCTTTTCAGACTCATAATGCACTACACACCTCCCCTCTGCCCCCTCCACACCGTGCCTCAGTACCAGCAGTAGAGAGCCTGGAGCGGGTGGGGGATCTGGGGGATGGTGGCTACAATTAGCTCCCCAGAATGAGACTTAATGACCCCCCCACTTCAGCTGAGATGAGACCCTCCATCCAGAGAAAAATCTGAAGGGCAGAAAATGAGCCCTGAGATTTTCACAGAGTTCAACAAGCTGGTTCTAGAACCCGAGGAGAACCACAGCAGAACTTTGTGGAACTCCAGGTGACCCAGGTTCGTCAGAGAGACTAGAGACCCATCAAAACACCAAGAATCTAAGAGCTGGAGTGAGACCTCGAAGCAGGAACCGGAGCTGGAACCGAGTTCGAACATCAGTGGGATTTATTTGTTCATTTCTTACTGTTTCTGTGGAAACTAAACTAGATGTCACTATAGATTTCAACATCCCATAATAACATGCAAAGAGGAACATTTCCATCTTTTCTAAACTGCTCCATACACTAATTATTGGATGGATTTTTATCAAGAAAAGACATTATTTTGATGAAACTGAATGTTTAAATATCAACATATAGTTAAAACATTGTTAATGTGCACGGTGTGTGACATGAAGCAACATCCTCCTCTGGTGTTTCCAACTTTCATTGCTTCTCTCCACCGCAGCTCGGTTGCCATGCCAACGCCAGCCAAGGCAGACTGGTACTTAATTGATCTGCTAATGCTTTTAGCAGCACACTCACCACAAGTTGCCTTTGTTTCCAGGTCACATTTTAGGGACGCACATTTCCATAAAAGCATTTCTGTCAGAACGGATCATTAGGACAGTGTAAACACATGCACACACACACGCACGCACACACACCCACACACACTCCTACATGCACATATACTGAGAGACTCACATATAGGCTTATAAAGATACACATACAAACACACATACATAGAAGCATACATACAAACATACAATCCCCACACCCACACACACACACATACACACACAAACACACACACATACACACACACCCACACACACTCCTACATGCACATATACTGAGAGACTCACATATAGGCTTATAAGGACACACATACAAACACACATACAGTACATAGATGCATGTATACAAACATACAATCCCCACACCCACACACACACACATACACACACATACACACACAAACACACACACACACACACACACACACACCTACATGCACATATACTGAGAGACTCACATATAGGCTTATAAGGACACACATACAAACACACATACAGTACATAGATGCATGTATACAAACATACAATCCCCACACCCACACATACACACACATACACACACAAACACACACACACACACACACACACACCTACATGCACATATACTGAGAGACTCACATATAGGCTTATAAGGACACACATACAAACACACATACAGTACATAGATGCATGTATACAAACATACAATCCCCACACCCACACACACATACACACACAAACACACACACCTACATGCACATATACTGAGAGACTCACATATAGGCTTAAAGGGACACATATACACATACAAACACACATAGATAGATGCATACATACAAACATACAAACCCCAGACACCCACACACACAGGTTCATACACACACACACAGGTTCATAGACACACACACACCCACACACACACACACACACACACACACACACACACACACACACACACACAAACACACATACATAGATGCATACATACAAACATACAATAACATACAATCCCCAGACACCCACACACACAGGTTCATACACACACACACACATATTAGGAGTGTAACGGTAAAGAAAAGTTACATTTTGATACACATTTAGTTCATAATAATTTTTCTGTTGTTTAATTGAGTGTTTATTAAATCAACATTTTATTTTAATATTATACAAACAGTAAAAAACAAACAAACAACCGAAGTGATGCTCGGTTTTAAGTCACACACGTTTTCTCATGAAAGCAACATAGATGTTAATTTTTTTAGAAAATTCTTGTGAAATGGTTTCACAAGATAAAGTTCTATAAGGAGTAGGGCCGTCTAATTGGAGCGGGGGGGGGGGGAGGCGGGAGTTACAGCAGCCGATCAACCTGGCATGGATGTTTTTGAAGGGGGGAGAAAACCAGAGATAACTCACACATACACATGGAGAACATGCAAACTACACACAGAGTTGCATTCAGGAATCCAAATGCAATACATTAGGTTGAAAAAAGTATCTGGAGCAGAAATGATGGGGTGCTCCTGTGTTAGGGCTGGAGGGTGTGTGGAGATCTCCTCGTCTTCACTCTTACCTCCTTCTTTTATGCTCTACAGTGCTCATGCAAGATGCTACTCTCACCTGCACTGCACGTCTCTGTATGCGTGTATATCATAAGTGCCCTGTAGTACGAATATACAAATATTCATTCACTGTGAGCCAGGCTTCTGCGTAAACACACACACGTTGCTTGAAATTATCTGAGCTTGGCCTTGCTCAGAACCAAGCATCCTGTACCAAAACGATTTGGAAGAATACGCATACCGTTTCACCCCTAATGTACAGTGCAGCATATACATACTGTATAGTATGTATACAGTATATACTGTACATATATTCACATACATATAGACATGTTTACATACATATAAACATGTATACTGTACATAAAAACATACACACATACACACAGTGAAGTGAAACACACAGTAATTTGCATACAGCATGGAGGGGTTTTTTTTGGTCCTGAATTAATATGCAGAGAAGCTGTGAAGCGTAGCTTTGTGTTAGGGCAGGAGGTTATGTAGAGATCTCCTCGTCTCCACTCTTACCTGCCTCTTTTATGCTCTACAATGCGTGCACTCACATCTTTTAATCCAGCTGAATTTATGCAACTGCTTTTTGTCCGTCTTCGCTTCGGCTTTAGAATAGATGCTCTCAAGTGTTGGTGCTCTTTTCATTATCATCAATGAATGTTAGACAGGCCATCTCCGAGGGCCAATAAGACCAATAGCATGTTTTCAAGCACACGTGTGCATCCACAAGACGCCACATTCTAATCATTAGAAATAAAAGGAAAGAGGAAAACAGGATGTGATCCAAAAGAAGCTGAGGTTAAAACAGAGCAGCAAACACTTTCTGCACCAATTACAAAAACCACTAAAACTTTCTCTGCAGGAGAAAATATATGTCTTTTTATTCATCTTTCAATTCATCCATTCGTTTATTCATTCGTTCATTTATGTATCATTTTATTCATTCATACAGACGTCTATCTGTGAAGACGATGCCCCCCACACACACCTACAGCCTGCTCTTGTGGATGTCTGAATTTGTCCGGAGGATCAATAAAAATGTTTTAGGACCTTCACCTTATCTGGAGGGTTAGCATTAGCCTTCCATTAGCCATTACACAATCTCCTAATTGCATCTTAGTCAATAATGTTAATTAGGAGAGGTTTTGGTTGAAGCGGGTAGCAGTGAGTTATGGCAGAGCGAGGGGTCAGAGCTGTTAGCATGGTGATGGGGGGGCTATCATGCACTGCCGGCTCACACATCATGGGACTCCTTCTCATCCCACTTATCTGATATTAGAGAGCCTCATCAGTCACTGGAGGAAGAACCTGGAAGACCTGGAGCCACGTAGAAAATCATACTTCACAACATGAAGTTCTTTTTGTGCTTTACTTTTATCATTTTGCTGATGTTTCTGTTAATTTCAAATAATTCTCTACTTTTCATGACACATCGTTTGGTCATCATTCAGAACAAACTGTGACAGCAGAAGAATTATTTCACACAAAACTATTAATCCTTATTTTACTGTTTGAGGATTATTAGTTTGAACTAGTTTATGAAACATGAGCAGGTTTGTGATTGGTCGGTTCAAATTATGCCCCGGTATTTTAATTTTAATACTGCTTTAATGAGTCTTTGATTGATGTGAAAACTTGAGCTTAAAGGAACAAAGAAACCCATTTTGAGCAGATTTTTCAAACCAGCCGGTGTTTATATGTGCAGAGTTTACAGAAACTGTTGAACAAACAAAAAGAAATCCACTTTAAAAAACCTTTAAACCCACAGAACCCTGGACCCTGTGTCGTTTAGAACTCCAGAACCCTCAGACCTTCACGCCCCACAGACCTTCAGATCCGCCACAGCGACTCGTTCAGATGCAGTCGGAGGTATTCTACTCACGTCTTTCATCCACCAGAGAAGGGAGCGGGTCTCTGACAGGTGCATTGTGGGAGAAATGATTCCCTGGTGGGGGGTGACAGTGCTGAAAGCTCCATGTTTCTGCTCCATCAGGCCTCCCAGCAGGAGTCGTTTCCACCACAGTGAGCCAGAAAACCAGTCTGGCCATCCTCTCAGTCCTGATCCACAGACTGGACCGACCGATCATCTGCTCCCACTAACAATGAAAAACATCTGCACCAGATGTCGTCAGTCATTGATAGCTCCCTCTGGTAACTACATGCTAACTACAGACTAACTACATGCTAACTACAGACTAACTATATGCTAACTACAGACTAACTACATGCTAACTACAGACTAACTACATGCTAACTACAGACTAACTACATGCTAACTACAGACTAATTGGATATAGATTAATTTCCTCCTTAATCCCCTGAAGTTGGTGTGTCCAGTAGCTTCAAACAGTCTAAGAGAGAGCTCTAAACAGCTACACAACTGCTGCTAGGTGGTGCTGAGTTGGGTGGGGTGGAGCTGTAACAGTCATGTGGTGGAACAGCAGCTTAGTGGAACAGTGGTTGAACAGCTGCTTGATTAAATAGAGCTGGAACAGCCGTTGGTAGAACATGTGTCAGTTGTCTCTGCACTGGAATGAATGTGGGTTACCTTGGCAATGATGTTTTAAAGCTCCAGTGAATCCTAACAAGATCTTAAGCTGTCACTAAAAGCTTCACATCTTGATCCTTCACTGTGGTTCCACTATGTTTAGTTCCACTGTGTCTCTGTCCACACGGACCATGGAGAAGCAAGGTATGATGTCACTCAGAAGATCCTGTCTTCATTCCTTCTGATTCACTCCAGCAGGAACATCTCCACACGTCCATGAAGACTCCACATTCCTCACTGATGGAGGAGATCAGCTCTTTAAACTCCAATAAAAACGTCAAAAAATCCAAAAAAATTGTGAAGTGCTGCATGGACCTGCTGCCATCACGTGTAACGCGTTTTAAAAATTTCTTGTAAACATTTTAGATTGACATGCATGAGAGTGACCGAGGGAAAAAAAGCTGGTGTTTTAACAAAGGAAGATACTGAGGTAAATTTACTAGTTTATTCGCTGAGTCAGGAGATCGGACAGTTACCAGGAGAGGTGGGGTATCAGCAGGAGAGAGGTGGGGTATCAGCAGGAGAGAGGTGGGGTATCAGAAGGAGAGAGGCGGGGTATCAGACAGGTAGCAGGAGAGAGGCGGGGTATCAGTAGGAGAGAGGTGGGGTATCAGAAGGAGAGAGGCAGGGTATCAGACAGGTAGCAGGAGAGAAGTGGGGTATCAGACGGAGAGAGGTGGGGTATCAGAAGGAAAGAGGCGGGGTATCAGACGGAGAGAGGCGAGGTGTCAGACAGGTAGCAGGAGAGAGGCGGGGTATCAGACAGGTAGCAGGAGAGAGGCGGGGTATCAGACGGAGAGAGGTGGGGTATCAGACGGAGAGAGGTGGGGTATCAGACAGGTAGCAGGAAAGAGGCGCGGTATCAGATGGAGAGAGGCGGGGTATCAGACGGAGAGAGGCGGGGTATCAGCAGGAGAGAGGCGGGGTATCAGCAGGAGAGAGGCGGGGTATCAGCAGGAGAGAGGCAGGGTATCAGAAGGAGAGAGGTGGGGTATCAGCAGGAGAGAGGCGGGGTATCAGACAGTTTTGCACAGTAAGCCCTTGAGAGGAGCGGTACACCCTGTACATGCTTTTTAATGTGTTTTTTAATGTGTAAAGTTACACCTGGATCAGCTTACATTGGACATTAGGGATCCCAGGTGTTACCAGTAAAAACGGTGTGATTTTATCAGATTATTTCTTCTTTTCTGCAGGTTTACTGGCTGCTGATTGGACGCTCTTCTCTTCTCAGTGATTCCCCTGGCCCCACCATCCCATGCACAGCTTTTCACCGTCTGTGTCCAATTAGACGCTCATCCCTCAATGCGAGGCCTTTCAGACACATTGTTCTCTGGGCTCCTGCAGGTCACATGATCTGAGTACACATGCACCTGGGACACCAGGCGGGTCAGGGACGCCCTTAGCAGGGGACCCGTTACTAAAGCTGGTCTTTGTGCCTGATGAAAAGCTGCCACCAAACACAGCTTTTAGAATTCATTCAAACATAAGAGGACTGTTTTTCATATGTGATTCAGAAAAAAAAGGTTATTGATTGGCTCCATGGTGGGCGGGGCTTGTCCCAGCAGGTGAGAGACAGGTGTGCTTGGGCTGTGGAAGAGGTGAACGAAGTGAGAGTGACGTCAAACACACTGAGCCAATTCAGCTGCAATTATCTGCCTTTCACATGACATCATGTTTAAATTTAGGAGACGTTATTCAGCAGTCATTGCTCCAACTTGAAACCAGGAAGGAGTTCACAACCCTGCACGTTTAGATCCTAACTCCAGCCAATCCATCTGACTCCCGGTTTGCTGCCATTGGCTAAGTAAAATCTTTTACTTGAATTTTTTTTTTTTTTTTTAGCATGTTTGATATTGTTGTGAATGATGGAAGATTTAATTTTCCAAGGGATTGTTTAAGTGTATCATATCTGACTGACAAGGTGTTAATTTACTTGTAAATAATAACATTAATGTTTTTTTAATAATATTAGTAGTTTGGAATAAAAATATCCAAAGTACCCGATGTACTCTCTCTCTCTCTCCTCTTGACATGTTCAAACCATCTCAGTCTGACCTCTCTGACTTTAAAACCTCTAACATGTGCTGTTCCTCTGATCCTGTCCATTCTGGTCACTCCCAGAGAGATCCTCAGCATCTTCATCTCTGCTACAAACATCTCTGCTTCCTGTCTTTTCTTCAGTGACACTGTCTCTAGACCAATCAGCATGGCCGCTCTCACCACACTGTCTCTAGACCAATCAGCATGGCCGCTCTCACCACACTGTCTCTAGACCAATCAGCATGGCCGCTCTCACCACGGTTTTCTACACTTTCCCTTTCATTCTAGATGAAACTCTTCTGTCACACATCACACCTGATACTTTTCTCCACCCCTTCCAGCCTGCCTGCACACGCTTCTTCACCTCTTTTCCACACTCTCCATTGCTCTGGACTGTTGATCCTAGATACTTAAAATCTTCCACCTTCTTTATCTCTTCTCCCTGTAACCTCACTTTTCCATTTGGATCCCTCTCATTCACACACATGTACTCTGTTTTACTCTGACTAATCTTCATTCCTCTTCTTTCTAGTGCAAACCTCCACATCTCCAGCTTTTCCTCCACCTCTTCCCTCCTCTCACTACAGATCACAATGTCATCTGTAAACATCATTGTCCATGGGGATTCCTGTCTGACCTCGTCTGTCAGCCTGTCCATCACCACAGCAAACAGCAAAGGACTCAGAGCAGATCCTTGGTGCAGTCCCACCCCCACACTGAACTCCTCTGTCTCACCTACAGCACACCTCACCACTGTCTTACAGCCCTCATACATGTCCTGGACCTCTCTAACATACTTCTCTGTCACACCAGACCAGTGGTGGAACGTAACAAAGTAAATGTACTTCTTTACTGTACTTAAGTAAAAAAAAAAAAAATAGTGTATCTCCACTTTACTAAAGTAAAATTTGAGACCAGTACTTTTTACTTTTACTCCGCTACTTTATAAAAGTGTGATTTGCAGTTTTTGTTACATTTTCTGTCAAGAATTTGAAAAATATACAGTTTTTTTAGCACAACTTGCAGCCGCATCACTAAAATCAAGCTGTAGAGGGCGCAGTTGATCACCTGCAAATTCCAAGAGGGAGAAGAAGTAATGAATCGAGGACCAATCAGAATCGAGAGTAAACATTTTCGGCAGTCATTCACCAACAAATAACTAATATAAAATATCACAAATTTAAAAAGAGTCAGCAGATCGTTGTTCGTTATGTTTACTTTTAAATGAAAAGTTGAGCCATCGTTACACAAAGTATTTATCTGTGACCAGTGGCGGCTGGTGGTAAAAAAAACTGGGGGGCGCACATTTTTCAAACACACACAAAATTTTTTTTTAGATATATTATATAAAAGTATATATAAATATATATATATATATATATATATATATATATAAAATAAATACAAAATTATTCGTGACAATATGTGTCTGTTTTTGGTGACTTCTTCATTATGTTTCCTTATGCCAGTTCGGTAACCTTCATTTAATTGTGCCAGGATGTTACTACTGCCAAAAACACCTAGCTTATAGCTACTATCAAGATGGGTGCGGCAAGTTTCATGACGTTTGCACTTTTCAGACAAATGCTTCAAGTCACTCACCCCTGTTGATATCCACACCTTTTCAGTTCCTGCTGAACTAAACAATAAGCAGGGGAAACAAAAAAAGTGTTTCTCATCAAGTTAGCCACCGCCACTTTTCATAGACCTTCATTATCCTCTCACATAAAAGCGTCCGCGATCTCCACTGTTTTGTTGCACGGTCAAATCTGGGGTGTCCAGTCAAAGCTCCTTCACTCTTCTTTTTTCTTCTTTAGAACGCTTAGAAAACGGATTCTGTAAAAGGTAGGACACTGAATTTTCTTTAAAAAACCCACTAGCTTTGTTAGCAACTGAACTAGCTTCCGACGCCATGATGAAGACTCCCAGAATTCTGCAGTGAAAAGAAAGGGCGTGGCGTGGGTGGGATTTATAGGTCAGCTTATAGCTAATTGATTGGTTCATGTAACAGACTGACACAGAGGATAACCTATCACACACCCGATGGGCGGAAAATCTCTGCGCCCCGCGGGCGTGGTTATGGTTTGCAATACACATGAATGGGAAAAAATTTAGAACTGACGTCACTTTTTTTCCATAAAAACCGGAAGCCACAACTAATAGGTTTTCCTGGTGAGGCGTACGTACCCCGCGCCCTCGTTCCAGTTTGCACAGGAAGTAAGAAAATAAAATAAAACGGTGTAAAACATTATTAAAATGCATGTAATCTTCACACTCGACAGTTTTGCATACTTATAAACACATACATGTTTATATATGTATATATAGATATGTATGCATATATATTTTTTGGTGATCAGGTCGGTGGGGCGGCGCCCCTGCGCCACACGTCACCAGCCGCCACTGTCTGTGACCCTAAAGCACAAAAAAATAACATCTGAATTATGGTCGAACAATTTTACTTTTTACTTAAAAAGTATCATTTACACCAAAAACTTTTGTACTTTTACTTAAGTATTTTTTTTAATTCGTACTTCAGACCTTGGCCTAGCTTCGACAACTTTTTCCCATAACTTCATCGTATGACTGATCAGTTTTATTCCTCTGTAGTTACCACAACTCTGCACATCTCCCTTGTTCTTAAAAATAGGAACCAGCACACTTCTTCTCCATTCATCAGGCATCTTCTCACTTTCTAATATCCTGTTAAACAGCCCAGTCAGAAACTCTACTGCCACCTCACCTAAACACTTCCATACTTCTATAGGGATATCATCAGGACCCAGAGCCTTTCCACTCTTCATCCTCTTCAGTGCTCTCTTTATTTCTACCTTACTGATCCTAGCCACTTTCAGGTCCACTATGGTAACATCTTCTACTCTTTGTTCTCTTTCATTTTCTTCATTCATCACCTCTTCAAAGTACTCTTTCCATCTTCCCATCACATTACTGGCATCTGTCAAGAGACATCCATTCCTGTCTTTAATCACCCTAACTTGCTGCACATCCTTCCCATCTTTGTCTCTCTGTCTTGCCAACCTGTATAGGTCCATCTCTCCCTCCTTGCTGTTCAGCCTAGCGTATAGGTCATCGTAGGCTACTTGTTTTGCCTTTGCCACCTCTACTTTAACCTCACGCTGTATCTCCCTGTACCCTTACCTACTCTCCTCAGTCCTCTCAGTGTCCCACTTCTTCTTAGCCAGCCTCTTTCTTTTGATACAATCCTGCACCTCCTCATTCCACCACCAAGTCTCTTTATCTATCTTCCTTCCAGATGACACACCAAGTACTCTCCTGCCTGTCTCCCTGATCACATTAGCTGTAGTTGTCCAGTCATCTGGAAGCTTCTCCTGCCCACCAAGAGCCTGTCTCAACTCCTTTATAAAGTTCAAGCAGCACTCTTCCTTTTTCAGTTTCCACCATTTAGTCTTCTGCACTCCCTTCATCTTCTTAAACTTCCTCACTGCCAGGGTCATCTTACACACGACCATCCTGTGCTGTTTGGCTACACTGTCTCCTGCTACAACTTTGCAGTCACTGATCTCTTTCAGATTACACCGCCTACACAAAATGTAATCAACCTGTGTGCTCCTTCCTCCACTCTTATAAGTCACCTTGTGTTCCAGCCTTTTCTTGAAGAAAGTATTCACTACAGCCATTTCCATTCTTTTTGCAAAGTCAATCACCATCTGTCCTTCTGCATTCCTGTTCTGGAGACCAAACCTACCCATCACCTCCTCATCATCTCTGTTTCCTGCACGAACGTGGCCATTAAAGTCTGCTCCAATAATAACTCTCTCACTTCTAGGGATGCTCTGAACCACCTCATCAATGTCTGACCAGAATTTCTCTTTCTCCTCAACCTCACATCCTACTTGTGGAGCATACCCACAAACAACGTTTAACACCACCCCTTCAATTTCTAGCTTGAGGCTCATCACCCTGTCTGAACTTCTTTTTACCTCCAGAACATGCCCAACAAACTCTTCCTTCACTATAACTCCTACACCATTCCTCTTCCTATCTACACCATGATAGAACAACTTCAACCCCGCTCCTAGACTTCTAGCCTTGCTACCTTTCCATCTAGTCTCCTGGACACACAGGATGTCTACTTTCCTTCTCTCCATCATGTCAACTAACTCTCTACCTTTACCCGTCACAGTTCCAACATTCCAAGTTCCCACCCTTAGTCCTAGACTCTTCATGTTTCTCTTCTCTCTCTTCCGATGTACGCGTCTTCCGCCTCTTCTTTTTTTCTTTTTTTGTATTAATAGAAAGCTTTAAATTAAATAAAAACTCTGTTCAGGGAAAAACTTTCTCAACAAAATGCTTCTAAAAGAAAATAAGCAGCATGACTGCAGCTGTTTTTCAAAAGCAAGTTAAAATTCTACAAACTGAATCTACGTACATAAAACACGAGCTTAAAGTCTCTGTGAAGGAGTCTAAACCCACACTGGATCAAGTAAATTAGTTTGTATGAAACAGTATTAGAATCATTCCGTTCTCTTGTCTTCCACTTATCTGGTTACCCTGGGTTGCTGGGACAATAGCCTGGGAAGGGAAACCCAGGCCGAGGCTTCTCTCACCCCGGCTGCCTCCTCCAGCTCACCCGGGAGGATCCTGTGGTGTTTCTTCTCCAGCTGTGACACATAATCTCTCCAGTGGGTCCGGAGTCTGCCTTGGGTCTCCTGCTGGTGGGATGTACCCGAAATATGTAAACAGCAAGGCGTTCACGAGGGATTCTAATCAGCTGCCAAACCACCCCATCTTGCTTCTCTCAACCTGGAGGAGCAACAGCTCTACTTCAAGCTTCTCCCGGATGGCAGAACTCCTCACTCTATCTCTGAGTTAGAGCCCAGTCACCCTGCAGAAGAAGATCATTTCAGCCGCTTATATCCATGATCTCTTTTTTTTTCGGTCACCAGATCCTGGTTACCATGGTGAGGATGGGAACGTGGGTCCTGGTTACCATGGTGAGTTTGAGAACATAGATCCTGGTTACCATGGTGAGGTTAGGAACGTAGATCCTGGTTACCATGGTGAGGTTAGGAACGTAGGTCCTGGTTACCATGGTGAGGTTAGGAACGTAGATCCTGGTTACCATGGTGAGGTTAGGAACGTAGATCCTGGTTACCATGGTGAGGTTAGGAACGTAGATCCTGGTTACCATGGTGAGGTTAGGAACGTAGGTCCTGGTTATCATGGTGAGGGCAGGAACGTAAGTCCTGGTTACCATGGTGAGGGTAGGAACGTAGGTCCTGGTTACCATGGTGAGGGTAGGAACGTAGGTCCTGGTTACCATGGTGAGGTTAGGAACATACTGTAGATCCTGGTTACCATGGTGAGGTTAGGAACGTAGATCCTGGTTACCATGGTAAGGTTAGGAACGTAGGTCCTGTTTATCATGGTGAGGGTAGGAACGTAGATCCTGGTTACCATGGTGAGGGTAGGAACGTAGGTCCTGGTTACCATGGTGAGGGTAGGAACGTAGGTCCTGGTTACCATGGTGAGGGTAGGAACGTAGATCCTGGTTACCATGGTGAGGTTAGGAACGTGAGGGTAGGAACGTAGGTCCTGGTTACCATGGTGAGGGTAGGAACGTAGGTCCTGGTTGCCATGGAGAGGGTAGGAACGTAGGTCCTGGTTACCATGGTGAGGGTAGGAACGTAGATCCTGGTTACCATGGTGAGGGTAGGAACGTAGATCCTGGTTACCATGGTGAGGGTAGGAACGTAGGTCCTGGTTTCCATGGTGAGGGTAGGAACGTAGATCCTGGTTACCATAGTGAGGGTAGGAACGTAGGTCCTGGTTGCCATGGAGAGGGTAGGAACGTAGGTCCTGGTTACCATGGTGAGGATAGGAATGCCGGTCCTGGTTACCATGGTGAGGATAGGAACGTAGGTCCTGGTTACCATGGTGAGGATAGGAATGCAGGTCCTGGTTACCATGGTGAGGATAGGAATGCAGGTCCTGGTTACCATGGTGAGGATAGGAATGCAGGTCCTGGTTACCATGGTGAGGATAGGAATGCAGGTCCTGGTTACCATGGTGAGGATAGGACCATTGAATGACCGGTAAATCGAGAGCTTTGCTGTATGCCTTAGCTCTTTCTTCATCACGACGGATCGATGCAGCATCCTAATTATTGCAGTCGGTGCACCGATCCGTCTGTCGAATTCCCACCCCAGTCTTCCCACTCTGTGAAAATAGACCCCCGAAATACTTAAACACAAGAAATATTTTGTTAATCCATCTTTTCACTATTCGGGGTGTACCCCCCTCTCGCCTATGATCAGCAGGGATCAACGAGGGCACCCCGGTAATACCAACTGGGATAGCAGTTAGAAGATGAATGAATCTATAATGAAATAAATAAGTCCAATTATTTTAATCATATATTCTATGTTTATCTTTTATATAAGACAGGTTAACTCAGGTCAAATATCTCAGGTCTTCAAAATCTCCAAATTCAGCAAGAAAAATCTCCAGATGCTCCTCTGAGAACTGAAGCAAAAAAATTTAAGCCGTTTGTTTTTTTATTTTGTAATTTTATTCATTCTTTTGGTAGTTTCTGTCTCCACGTCTGCTGCGGTTGTAGGAGGATCAGGAGCAGATAGAGGGATGAAGATAGATGTGTCCTGGTCTGGACTGTGTCTGCTCCAGCAGGATTATCAGACCTGTTCTCTGTCCCACACACACTGCCTGTCTGTGCAGCCACCATTTACACATACCAGTGTTTGTCTGCTTCTCTACCAGTCACAGGTATAACTCGTGTGTGATTGACAGGACGTCTTTGAATGCATCGTATGAGCTGGTTAATTGTGGTACATTCAGGTGTCTGCGTGGAGCCTCTTATCTGCATAACCACCGTGTGAAACTGCGAAAACGACGTTTATCTGAAGTGGAGTCTGGAAATTATCCATCTGTCTGTCTTTCTGACTTCTTTTGTGATGGAGGGAAACAGAATTTCCCAGCACTCCGTTTAACCCCGAACGATCCAGGTAATGTAGACTAAAACCACCCCACCAGTCTGATCTCACTATCAGTATTTACAGCTTGGTGGATCTGGTCCTGCTGGTCCTGGTGATCTGGATCAGAGAGCCTCAGTGGGATGTAACAGATCCGAGGAGTTCAGACAAAAGGAGATATCAGCTTCCCAGATGGCCGCCAGGGTGCGGCTGCTTTCTGGGTCACATGCAAAGATCTGGGTCCTCAGAGGACTTGGTCCCCCATGAGAAGATTCTGCACTGTTCAGAAACTCTCTCTGGTTCATTTAAAGGTACGATCGGGCTGGTTTGCAGACCCTCCTTCACTCCCTGAAGTAAAAGATGGAGTGCTCTGATATCATTCTGTGACATATGCTCAGGTTGGTACTAGGTTAGGCCTCCATCTTGCAGGTTAGACGTGGGGGCGTGGAGGTTAGATGTGGAGGACTTCCATCCTGCAGGTTAGACGTGCCGGCGTGGAGGTTAGATGTGGAGGACCTCCATCCTGCAGGTTATACGTGCCGGCGTGGAGGTTAGACGTGGAGGACCTCCATCCTGCAGGTTAGACGTGCCGGCGTGGAGGTTAGATGTGGAGGACCTCCATCCTGCAGGTTATACGTGTAGGCATGGAGGTTAGACGTGGAGGACCTCCATCCTGCACGTTATACGTGCCGGCGTGGAGGTTAGACGTGGAGGACCTCCATCCTGCAGGTTAGACGTGGAGGACCTCCATCCTGCAGGTTATACGTGGAGGCATGGAGGTTAGACGTGGAGGACCTCCATCCTGCAGGTTATACGTGCCGGCGTGGAGGTTAGACGTGGAGGACCTCCATCCTGCAGGTTAGACGTGGAGGACCTCCATCCTGCAGGTTTGACGTGGAGGACCTCCATCCTGCAGGTTAGACGTGGAGGACCTCCATCCTGCAGGTTATACGTGGGGGCATGGAGGTTAGACGTGGGGGCGTGGAGGTTTGACGGAGAGGACCTCCATCCTGCAGGTTAAAGACGGATCTGGCCCAAAACAAAGAACAGAACCATGTCTTGTGATCAGATAGATCCTGAAAATAGAAAGTCCTGTGCTGATGTGGTGCAGCTGCTGACAGACAGCAGATAGCAGGAGCTTCCCTCATGCCAAAAGAACTAACTGCTAAGTGCTCACTATCTGACCAGAGAGCTCTCCAACACTCGCTGGACCACACCGTCAGAACTAAAGAGGTCACAGTGTGCATCATTAGAGGGCCACCTTCTTGCTGATCTGGAAACATCATGAAAGACTAGATCCGTTCCACCCAGGACCGTCTTCTGGGTTAGGGTGAACCGGTCCATGATGAACGGTTCATCATGGACCATCGTTCATGATGATGGCTTCCTCTTGGTTTCCTTCCCACCTGCATCACCATATTTACACATAGCACTGTTCCACTCTTTTCACTGGTGGGTGGGCTCACACACTTCTGATCCAAACTAATCACTGCATTGATCAGACTTTTAAACTTTGTCTTAAGGTTTTTTCAGATTTTTATATGTTTTCAATTTATTTTATTCCTGGTTTTAAATCATTTAGTTTCGTTTTCTGAATCAGGTCGTCCTTAACAGGTTCGCCAGAACCCACCCTGGCTGCTTTAGAAAAGGTTCCCAGGCTATCACACACACACACACACACACACACACACACACACACACACACACACACACACACTCATTCCAGGGGCAATTTTAAAGTGACCAATCAACTTAAAAAACATGCATGTTTTTATGAAAGTGGGAGGAAATTGAGGACAAGCCATACACACACACAGGGAGAACATGCAAACTCCACACAGAAAGTGTGTGTGTTCCAAGCCTCGTCCCACCTGGAACTCAAACAATGACCTTTTTGACCCGTGCTAACCAGAGCACCACCGAACATCCATTTTATTTATTTTTCTGTTTTATCTTTTCTATACTTCTTATATTGTGTCATCGTGTTTGGTGTGTGTGTGTGTAGGTGGGTGGTTGTAAGTTGTTTGTGTGTGTGTGTGTGTGTGTGTGTGTGTGTGTATGTGTGTGTGTGTAGGTGGGTGGTTGTAAGTTGTTTGTGTGTGTGTGTGTGTGTGTGTGTGTATGTGTGTGTGTGTAGGTGGGTGGTTGTAAGTTGTTTGTGTGTGTGTGTATGTGTGTGTGTGTAGGTGGGTGGTTGTAAGTTGTGTGTGTGTGTGTGTGTATGTGTAGGTGGGTGGTTGTAAGTTGTGTGTGTGTGTGTGTGTGTGTGTGTATGTGTAGGTGGGTGGTTGTAAGTTGTGTGTGTGTGTGTGTGTATGTGTCTGTGTGTGTTTGCCAGGTGGTTCCACTGCCTCAAATTGCTCTTATAATTAATTAATATTATTTATAATTCTGTGTCTGACGGAGAACCTCCTCCTCCGTCAGTGGGACGTCACGGGGTGCCGGTGGGCTTCACACTTCTCTTCTTTTTGTTGGGAGTGGAGGGTTGTTAGTTTAACGGGGGTTTGGTGCTGGTTTTAGGGTTAATTCCCTATTGCCTGGTTTCTGTAGATCAGTTCCTAGGTTTACCAGTTCAGTCCTTGTTGAGTTTGTTTCGTGTTTTAGGATTTTTTTGCCTCGGGTTTTGTTTGTCCCCTGGAGTTGGCCCCTGGGCTGTGTGCCAGTGTGGGGTGATGGTGTGCGGGGACTAGGTTGCTAAGGCCTAATTCCTAGTATTATCTCATTTACTATTGTGAGGGACTGTTGGACCATCTTCCACTTATTTAATTAGACTCTCTCATGTCGGAGTCGATGGAAAAACAAGCTTTTAGGAAACTGGACTTTGGAAATTTTGTGGAAAACATGTGGAGTGTTTTTGTCTGATTTGTTGAACATTTAGTAAAACTATTTCTATTTAGTTTCATTAATCAGAAGAAAATGCTAAAATATTCTTTCCATTGTTATTGGTCTGTCTTTGCCAATTTAACTTGATGGTTTAAAAGAGCCTGGCTCCCACTCCACTTGATCACCTCATTTGCATTTTATATTGGTAAATCAAATTAAGCACCCGCAGCTTTTAACATGATTGACTGCAGCCAGGCCGGCTCAGACGGACTTATTCTGCACAGAAAATTAGAGCATTTAATGAGCGGAGCAGAGAGCCCGGCTCTCTCACATTCAGCAAATCACATTCACTCAGCTAATTAAAATGATTTTTCCCCTTTTTGTCTGTGTTTGCCAAAGGCCTTTGATAGATTTGCCCACCTGCTATTTTACTGTACATCTCCTGTTTTCCTCCTTTTCTCACAAAAGCTTCACGTTAATTACACAAGCCTCCATTTGGATCAGGAAGCTCCTCCAACATGTAGGGCTTATTCAGGAAGCCTGCGTCAGGTAGACATCTTTCTGAACATGATCACAAACATGATGTAGAGAGAAGCAGAAGGAAGGAAGGATGTGGGATGCAGACAGAAGGAAGGGAGAAAATGTGCTGCGAGTATTCCCTTTGGAAATAATAGGTGCTGCAGAGTGCCAGCATCAGGCACTTCCCTGGAACGCAACAGTCAGCTTAATTGCAGCTTTTAGGATCATTACGGCTCCCATGTGACTGTCAAAATGGACAAGGCTGGTGGGCCTTTGACAAGCAGGCAACCACCACCCACCGGGGCACGTTGTCCTTTAAAAGATGGAAAAACACTCTGCCACACATTTTCTTTCCTTCACTACAAATATTACATGTTATCATATTTTTTATACAATATAAATCATTTTATAGTATGTTTGTATCTTAATTTAACAAAATAAAAGAAAGTATAATATTAGATCATTTAATATTAAATTATATCAAGTATTTTAATGCATAAGATTTTTTTACATTAAGTTACATTATTACTAAAAAAGTTTAGATCTTGATAGTTGGATGACGGAGGAATGGATGGAGAGAGGGATGGTTGGATGCAGGGATGATGGATGGATGGATGAGTGGATGGATAGAGGCTTCCTGCTGGTTGCCATGGCAGCAAATGGTTGCTAATGGAGGACCATTCATCATGAGGAGATGCTGGAAAGTGGCTCTACAATCATCCAATCAGATCCTTCTCTTGCACACAGCCTGAGGACGCTTTGAAGAAGGACTTCAACCTAACCCCCACCCCAAGGGCCCCCTCCAGCCCAGCGGGCATTGCGTGCATGCCATGTCTACAGCCAGAGCGAGCTGTCTGAGAGGAAATCAGTGCAATGTGCTGCGTTCAGGTAACGTTCAGAGTTCCTAAAGACTCTTCATGAAGCTGCTGCGTTCAGGTGCTGCAGTCATTCAGGATGGAGGTGGTAGTTCTGGTGGTGGTTGGTGGTGTGGAGGGATTCAACAAGCTCTCTCCAGCATCTTTCCACAGGTATAGAGCTGCTTTTGTTGTGCTGAGCTGGGAGTAAAAAGAGGGGGTCAGTGAGAGGGGGGGCTCTGGTGTCCCCTGGCTTTGTCCTGTCTGACTGCATAATGGGGAGAGGCGCCCGGCAGACAGACAGGCTGAAAAAACATGAGGACACATTTACACCAGGAGAGGAGAACAGGGGAGAGCGGTGGGAGGAGAGAGGATGGAAGGACAGACGGATGTCCAAAGAGAGTCTCCACCTCACCTTTCACCTTCTGTCTGTGGGAGAAGATCAAGAGCTGGGTTCATTAAGAGATCAGAGGTCAGCGAAAAAACCTGGTTGTTCATCCTGTAGGAACTTTTCCAACATGGCTTCTCCTGAACAGTGTGTAAAACATGGAAACTGAACGACTCGGAAACCAGGAGGCAGCGAAGAGTTCGGAATGTATTTGAGAAATGTCGTCACCGGGAACAGTCAATGAAACTGTTCCCAAAGTTAGTGGACGTTACAGCAAAATCTGGAAAAGCAAGAAAATAATCAAACTGATCAAATCAATTATATTTTTTAAATCACACAAAAAAAACTTTTAACGGACACACATTAAATATTAAAAAAAAGAACAAAAACAAAGGAAAATGATTTATAAACACGAATACACAGTTAAAAGATAAAAAAAACTAGCAAACAATGTCAACACATTTCTACACTTAGACCCTCCTTCACGGTGAGAAAAAAAAAAACAACAGTGGGGAAAAAAAACAAGAAACCTGATGGTGATCCACATGAAGGAAAGATCCCTCCCCCGGGACGAGCAGACTGTTAATTAAATATGATCCTATTCTAAAGAAATCAGTAGATGTTCTTCATCCTCAGAATCAGAATCTACTTTAATGATCCCACACATGGTAAATTTGTGTGTCACAGCAACAACTTCCTATCTGCTAAGTGAGTCGTTGTAGAGCCCGATCACGTACGGAAAGAAAGACCTCCGGTAACAAGATGTTCTCGAGCGGAGCTGTCTGAGCCTCTTGGAGAAGAAGCTCCGCTGTTCGTCCAGGAGTGGGTAGAGAGGATGGTCATGGTTTTCCATGATGGACAAAAGTTTGTTCAGTGACCTCCTCTCTACATTCGACATACGATCGACATTCGTACCCTCACCACAGTATCCTGATGGAAACGGGATGGTAGATCAAACACAGAGACCTCCTCAGTCTGACCAATCACAGGACAGGAACACAGAGACCTCCTCAGTCTGACCAATCACAGGACAGGAACACAGAGACCTCCTCAGTCTGACCACGCCCAGGACAGAAACACAGAGACCTCCTCAGTCTGACCAATCACAGGACAGGAACACAGAGACCTCCTCAGTCTGACCAATCACAGGACAGGAACACAGAGACCTCCTCAGTCTGACCAATACAGGACAGGAACACAGAGACCTCCTCAGTCTGACCACGCCCAGGACAGGAACACAGAGACCTCCTCAGTCTGACCAATCACAGGACAGGAACACAGAGACCTCCTCAGTCTGACCACGCCCAGGACAGGAACACAGAGACCTCCTCAGTCTGACCAATCACAGGACAGGAACACAGAGACCTCCTCAGTCTGACCACGCCCAGGACAGGAACACAGAGACCTCCTCAGTCTGACCAATCACAGGACAGGAACACAGAGACCTCCTCAGTCTGACCACGCCCAGGACAGGAACACAGAGACCTCCTCAGTCTGACCAATCACAGGACAGGAACACAGAGACCTCCTCAGTCTGACCAATCACAGGACAGGAACACAGAGACCTCCTCAGTCTGACCACGCCCAGGACAGGAACACAGAGGATCCATCAGGAATCTGAAACAGAACTCTGTCCCAAAGAGGAGGAAGATTTTTCAAGATTGCAAGATTTTGATTGAAACAAGTCAAACGTTGCCCCCACAAAATTCCTCCAAAAAAAAAAAAACAAAAAACAACACTTCACCAGGCAAGAGGTGGGTTACACCACAAACTGGTCACCAGTCTGTTGCAGGGCCACACTTAAAGACAACCATTGAGACACGCACTCATGCCTGGGGGAAGTTTCACAGCGGATGTAAACTTTTTTTATTTTCTTACCACAAAAACAGCATTTGAAGTTTGTAAATAAACATCTGGACAATCCTGATACTTTTTGGAAAGAAGTTCTGTTGGCTTCGTCGGGCCGTGATCTCCAACTCTCGCTGGATCGATTTGCAGCGAAGTGCGAAGGAGCCGGGATGGGAATCAGAGATCGGGGTACTCGCCCGAAAAAGGGTGAAATGCACCCTACAGGTTAGGGACAGGGTCCTGCTGCAAGTGAAGGAGTTTAGGTATTTCGGGGTGTTGTTCACAGTGGGGGAAGGATGGAGCGGCAGATCAACAGACGGATCGGTGAGACATCTGCAGTAATTGGGACGCTGCTTCAATCGGTCATGGTGAAGAAAGAGCTGAGCTAACCAGGATCTACGTTCCTACCCTCACCATGGTAACCAGGATCTACGTTCCTACCCTCACCATGGTAACCAAGATCTATGTTCCTGCCCTCAGCATGGTAACCAGGATTTACGTTCCTATCCTCACCATGGTAACCAGGATCTATGTTCCTGCCCTCAGCATGGTCACCTAGGATCTACATTCGTACCCTCACCATGGTAACCAGGATCTACATTCCTACCCTCACCATGGTGACCAGGATCTACGTTCCTACCCTCACCATGGAAACCAGGATCTACAATCCTACCCTCATCATGGTAACCAGGATCTACGTTCCTACCCTCACCATGGTAACCAGGATCTATGTTCCTACCCTCACCATGGTAACCAGGATCTAAGTTCCTACCGTCACCATAGTAACCAGGCTCTATGTTCCTACCCTCACCATGGTAACCAGGATCTACGTTCCTACCCTCACCGTGGTAACCAGGATCTACGTTCCTACCCTCACCGTGGTAACCAGGATCTACGTTCCTACCCTCACCATGGTAACCAGGCTCTACGTTCCTACCCTCACCGTGGTAACCAGGATCTACGTTCCTACCCTCACCATGGTAACCAGTATCTACGATCCTACCCTCACCATGGCAACCAGGATCTACGTTCCTACTCTCACCATGGTAACCAGGATCTACGTTCCTACCCTCACCGTGGTAACCAGTATCTACGTTCCTACCCTCACCATGGTAACCAGGATCTACGTTCCTACCCTCACCATGGTAACCAGGATCTACGTTCTTACCCTCAGCGTGGTAATCAGTGCGGGTGGTGACTGAAAGAATGAGATCGCAGATACAAGCAGCTGAAATGAGCTTCCTCTGCAGCCTGGCTGGGGTCTCTCTCAGAGATAAATGGAGGAACTCTGCCATCCGATAGGAGCTGTTGTTTCTTCTCGTCAAGAGTAGCCAGAATGGGTGGTTCGGGCATCTGGTTAGGATGCCACCTTCGCTTGCGAGGTCCTGCCCGGAGACCCGGAGGCAGACCCTGCACCCGTTTGAGAGACTATGTCTCACAGCTGGACAGGGAACACCTCAGGATTCTCCTGGGTGAGATGGAGGATACAGCCGGGGTGAGAGAAGCCTTGGTTTGTGTCTGGGGCTGTTGCTCCTGCGACCCGGCCCCAGATAAGCAGAAGAGAACGGAGGGGAGCTATGTGTGATAAGAGGAATGTCTGAAGACAAAAAACCACAGACTTTAATAAACAGATTTTGTGCTCAGCTGTGAAGCACGGAGGTGGATCAATCATGGTTTGGGGTTGTTTTGCAGCCAGAGAACACTTAACGAGGAGGAGAAGGAAACATGAATTCAAAATAATTTTACTTTACCTTTTAAAACGAGAGAGAGGGAGAGAGAGAGAAAGAGAGAGAGAATGGCTTGTTAAAATGATCCTAAACACACATTAAAATCAACAGTGAAAATTCTGATTTTTAAATTAAAGGTTTTGTCTTTATGACCTTGATCACGTTCTCATGACCTTATCAGAGAATCTATAAATAGACTTTAAAAGAGCAGCGTGTGACAGACCGTAAAATAAAGAAAATGATTTCAAACATGAAGAACAGACTCTTAGCCGCTACCAGCTCTTTATTTTTCCAAAAGAGGTAATGTTTTTAATTCTGCCCAAACTTTAACACCTGTAGCTTGTTTCCTCTTTTATTACAAAAATGTCTCGTCTGTAATTTGATGCATTTTGAAGATTATTTTTCCATCTTTACGCACTTTAATATTAATTTATAGCTGAGAGCTCAAACGTTTCATCGTCACAGACCCACATATCAAATACAGACATGTTGTTGGCATCCTTCTAGAGACAATGGAATCTGCACCTGAATAATCTATTGGTGCAGCATCGGTTGTTGCTGAACAAGCTGATGCAGAAGCTGCAGCTCCTACCACACTTACTCTAAATGGTGTTAGAGGATGTGAGTCATGGGGAGCAGTGGCAGACAGACTTCTCTGCTGTTTCCGGGTCTTTGTGGCCGCTCGCTGGATCTCTGTGTTAAAATATATCCATGCACCTGATGAAGCAAGTTGCGGTGAGGTGGTTCGTTATATACGAGTCTCTGTACCGAATTTTCTGTCTGGGTTTTACTCCAGTAGCTTTTGACCAGACAAGACCAACCTACAGGGGGGCAGTGACCCTGATGTAAGAAAAATAAAACCCTAATGGTGACGTATGTTAGCGAATGGACGTCAATGTTCTGAACAAAAAACAAGCTTTTACATTCATTTCTTCATCTTGTGAATTTTCCATCAGTAACACGGTTGTGGGAGGCTGAGCCTATCCCGCTGACTCAAGGCGAGAGGCAGGATACATCCTGAACAGGTCTTTAGTCTGTTCCGGGGTCACACACACACACACACACACACACACACACACACACACACACACACATTCCTAGGGCCAATTCCATGGTGACCAATCAACCTGACATCCATGTTTTAGGAGGAAACCAAAGAAAACTTGCACATACAAGAGGAGAACATGCAAACTACACACAGAAAGGACAGTGTTTCAAGCCTCATCCCCACTCTGGGACGTAAATACATAAAGATGGATGGATGGATGGAGGGATGGATGGATGGATGGATGGAGGGATGGATGGATGGATGGATGGACGGATGGATGGACGGACGGATGGATGGATGGATGGATGGATGGAGGGAGGGATGGATGGATGGATGGAGGGATGGATGGATGGAGGGATGGATGGATGGATGGATAGAGGGATGGATGGATGGATGGAGGGAGGGAGGGTTGGATGGATGGATGGAGGGATGGATGGATGGAGGGATGGATGGATGGATGGATGGATGGAGGGAGGGTTGGATGGATGGAGGGATGGAGGGATGGATGGATGGATGGATGGATGGAGGGATGGATGGATGGATGGAGGGATGGATGGATGGATGGAGGGATGGATGGATGGAGGGATGGAGGGATGGAGGGATGGATGGACAGAGGGATGGACAGACAGACAGATGGATAATAAACATATCTATTAAATCTGTGCTCTATCACTTTTTCTAAATCAGGTTCTTGCTGTTTTTTTATGAAGAATCTATTTTTTTGTTTATTTAAAGGGATGACATTGTTTTTTTTTTTTTTTTGTTTATTTAAAGGGATGACATTGTTTATTTCTTGTTTTTTTAAAAGGATGACATTGTTTATTTTTTGTTTATTTAAAGGGATGACATTGTTTATTTTTTTGTTATTTAAAGGGATGACATTGTTTTTTTTTTGTTTATTTAAAGGGATGACATTGTTTATTTCTTGTTTTTTTAAAAGGATGACATTGGGGGTTTTTTTTGTTTATTTAAAGGGATGACATTGTTTATTTTTTTGTTATTTAAAGGGATGACATTGTTTTTTTTTTGTTTATTTAAAGGGATGACATTGTTTATTTTTTGTTTATTTAAAGGGATGACATTGTTTATTTTTTGTTTATTTAAAGGGATGAATGACGTTGGTTATTTTTTACAGAATAAAATCTTTCTTTTGTTATTCTGCTGGATTTTATTTTTACAGAGACTAAATTTTTTTTTTCTTTTTTTTGTCTCCATGAGGTTGAGTGGATCTCAAAGAAAAATATTGATGTAAGTAAATTGTGTTTGTGGAGCCAGCAGGAGATTCATTGATGTCTTTTAAAAGGAACGTGAGTCCATGTGTCGTCAGTCAGACTTCCCTGCTGTTCAGGATGTGGATGTTAAACTCTGTCCTGAGCTTTACCAGCGCTCTCCAACTGCTTTTAACCACTCGGCACAAACAGGGATGCAGGAATGAAATCACACACACACACACACACAAAATAAATCTCCCCAAATCAATAAATAAAAAGAAAAATCCAGATTTCTGAATTCTGTTTTGATATTTTTAAATCTCACCATTTAATTTATTCCATGAATCTATTATTTGATTTTTTTTTTTTCATGCGGAACATTTTGGATTTCTTTTACATGTTGAACGTTTTATTACTTGAATCTAAACAAATCCAATATTTATTTTTTTTTAACCTGGTTCCAGGATTTAAAAAAAAAAAACAGCTCTTTTAAACAAACCGAGGTGTAAAATGGATCCAGTTTTCTTTGCTGCTCCATCCTGCTTCAAACCAGATTTCATCAGACTCACTGAAGAGCCTCTCTTTCTGTTCTAAATAGTTTCATATTGTTTATTTATATCTGACAGGAATTCTTATCCTGCCTTAAACACCGTGACTTCGACCGCACCAGGTTGGGGGCAATTAGGCGTTAGGTGTCTTGCCCAGGGACACTTCGACATGAGCTTGAGGCAGGAACTCTCTGGTCCCCAGACAGCCACTCTACCACTGAGCTACGCTGACCCTTCAAGGCAGACATTGTTTTGTCAGTATGTGAATCCTCATGAATCCTCATGAATCCTCATGAATCCTCATGGATCCTCATGAATCCTCATGGATCCTCATGAATCCTCATGAATCCTCATGGATCCTCATGAATCCTCATGAATCCTCATGAATCCTCATGGATCCTCATGAATCCTCATGAATCCTCATGAATCCTCATGGATCCTCATGAATCCTCATGGATCCTCATGAATCCTCATGAATCCTCATGAATCCTCATGGATCCTCATGAATCCTCATGAATCCTCATGAATCCTCATGGATCCTCATGAATCCTCATGGATCCTCATGAATCCTCATGGATCCTCATGAATCCTCATGAATCCTCATGGATCCTCATGAATCCTCATGAATCCTCATGGATCCTCATGAATCCTCATGAATCCTCATGGATCCTCATGAATCCTCATGAATCCTCATGGATCCTCATGAATCCTCATGAATGCTCATGGATCCTCATGAAGCCTCATGAATCCTCATGAATCCTCATGGATCCTCATGAATCCTCATGAATGCTCATGGATCCTCATGAATCCTCATGAATCCTCATGGATCCTCATGAAGCCTCATGAATCCTCATGAATCCTCATGAATCCTCATGGATCCTCATGAAGCCTCATGAATCCTCATGAATCCTCTTGAATCTACACTCAACAAAAATATAAACGCAACACTTTTGTTTTTGCTCCCATTTTTCACGAGATGGACTTGAAGATCTAAAATTCATTCCAGATACACAATATTACCATTTCTCTCAAACATTGTTCACAAATCTGTCTAAATGTGTGATAGTGAGCACTTCTGCTTTACTGAGATAATCCATCCCACCTCACAAGTGTGCCACATCAAGATGCTGATCTGACATCATGATTAGTGCACAGGTGTACTTTATACTGCCCACAATAAAAGGCCACCCTGAAATGTGCATTTTGTTTTTGCTTTATTGGCGGTCTGGGGACTCAGAACCAGTCAGTATCTGGTGTGACCACCATTTGCCTCATGCAGTGCAACACATCTTCTTCGCACAGAGTTTATCAGATTGTCTGTTGTGGCCTGTGGAATGTTGGTCCACTCCTCTTCAATGGCTGGCAGAAGTTGCTGGATATTAGTGGGAACTGGTGCACGCTGTCGTATACACCGGTCAAGCACATCCCAAACATGTTCAATGGGTGACATGTCCGGTGAGTATGCTAGCCATGCAAGAACTGGGACATTTTCAGCTTCCAAGAATTGTGTACAGATCCTTGCAACATGGGGCCGTGCATTATCTTGCTGAAACATGAAGGGATGTTCATGGATGTATGGCACAACAATGGGCCTCAGGATCTCATCACGGTATCTCTGTGCATTCAAAATGCCATCAATAAAATGCACCTGTGTTCTTCGTCCATAACAGATGCCTGCCCATACCATAACCCCACCACCACCATGGGCCACTCCATCCACAACATTGACATCAGCAAAGCGCTCACCCACACGACGCCACACACACTGTCTGCCATCTACCCTGAACAATGTAAACCGAGATTCATCCGTGAAGAGAACACCTCTCCAACGTGCTAGACGCCATCGAATGTGAGCATTTGCCCACTCAAGTCTGTTACGGCGACGATCTGGAGTCAGGTTAAGACCCCGATGAGGACGACGAGCATGCAGTTGTGTTTCCCTGAGACGGTTTCTGACAGTTTGTGCAGAAATTGTTTGGTTATGCAAACCAATTGTTTCAGCAGCTGTCTGAGTGGCTGGTCTCAGACGATCTCGGAGGTGAACCTGCTGGATGTGGAGGTCCTGGGCTGGTGTGGTTACTCGTGGTCTGCGGTTGTGAGGCCGGTTGGATGTCCTGCCATATTCTCTGAAACGCCTTTGGAGACGGCCTATGGTGGAGAAATGAACATTCAATGCACGAGCAACAGATCTGGTTGACATTCCTGCTGTCAGCATGCCAATTGTACGCTCCCTCAATGCTTGTGGCATCTGTTGCATTTTGCTGTGAGACAAAACTGCACATTTCAGGGTGGCCTTTTATTGTGGGCAGTATAAGGAACACCTGTGCACTAATCGTGATGTCAGATCAGCATCTTGATGTGGCACACCTGTGAGGTGGGATGGATTATCTCAGCAAAGCAGAAGTGCTCACTATCACACATTTAGACAGATTTGTGAACAATGTTTGAGAGAAATGGTAATATTGTGTATCTGGAATGAATTTTAGATCTTCAAGTCCATCTCATGAAAAATGGGAGCAAAAACAAAAGTGTTGCGTTTATATTTTTGTTGAGTGTATAAGATTAAATGTGGGGTTCAACAAGAATCAATTATAGACACATTTTTTTTCATCTGTTCGTGTTGCCGCTTGGGATTGTCCTCAGGAGACAGCCACGTTGATCATCCACATCCATCCTGATTAAAGACGTCTACTCTGATAATAAACATCTATGCTGATGAGACACAGCTTTACGTTGATGTTTCACAGATTCATAAACCATGCTTTTACTTCTTCAAAATGAAAAACCTTCAAATTGTCTGTTTTTCTGTTTCAGAGCTGAATTTTAATTTGCATAAAAAAACTTATGAAAACAGTATTTTTCCATTTTTAACAAACCAGAACCGGTTCATCGCTCGCTGGTACCGGTGCAAAGGTTCTGGTCTCTGGTCTGATCTCTGGTCTGATCTCTGGTCTGATCTCTGGTCTGATCTCTGGTCTGGTCTCTGGTCTGGTCTCTGATCTGGTCTCTGGTCTGGTCTCTGATCTGGTCTCTGGTCTGGTCTCTGGTCTGGTCTCTGGTCTGGTCTCTGGTCTGGTCTCTGGTCTCTGGTCTGGTCTCTGGTCTGATCTCTGGTCTGGTCTCTGGTCTGGTCTCTGGTCTGATCTCTGGTCTGGTCTCTGGTCTGGTCTCTGGTCTGATCTCTGGTCTGGTCTCTGGTCTGATCTCTGGTCTGGTCTCTGGTCTGATCTCTGGTCTGGTCTCTGGTCTCTGGTCTGGTCTCTGGTCTGGTCTCTGGTCTGGTCTCTGGTCTCTGGTCTGGTCTCTGGTCTCTGGTCTGATCTCTGGTCTGATCTCTGGTCTGGTCTCTGGTCTCTGGTCTGGTCTCTGGTCTGGTCTCTGGGCTCTGGTCTCTGGTCTGATCTCTGGTCTCTGGTCTGGTCTCTGGTCTCTGGTCTGATCTCTGGTCTGGTCTCTGGTCTCTGGTCTGGTCTCTGGTCTGATCTCTGGTCTGGTCTCTGGTCTGATCTCTGGTCTGGTCTCTGGTCTGATCTCTGGTCTGGTCTCTGGTCTCTGGTCTGGTCTCTGGTCTGGTCTCTGGTCTGGTCTCTGGTCTCTGGTCTGGTCTCTGGTCTCTGGTCTGATCTCTGGTCTGATCTCTGGTCTGGTCTCTGGTCTCTGGTCTGGTCTCTGGTCTGGTCTCTGGGCTCTGGTCTCTGGTCTGGTCTCTGGTCTGGTCTCTGGGCTCTGGTCTCTGGTCTGATCTCTGGTCTCTGGTCTGGTCTCTGGTCTCTGGTCTGATCTCTGGTCTGGTCTCTGGTCTCTGGTCTGATCTCTGGTCTGATCTCTGGTCTCTGGTCTGGTCTCTGGTCTGGTCTCTGGTCTCTGGTCAGGTCTCTGGTCTGATCTCTGGTCTGGTCTTCACAGATTCATAAATCATGCTGGTCTCTGGTCTGGTCTCTGATCTCTGGTCTGGTCTCTGGTCTGATCTCTGGTCTGCTCTGGTCTCTGGTCTGATCTCTGGTCTGATCTCTGGTCTGGTCTCTGGTCTGATCTCTGATCTCTGGTCTGGTCTCTGGTCTGGTCTCTGGTCTCTGGTCTCTGGTCTGGTCTCTGGTCTGGTCTCTGGTCTGGTCTCTGGTCTGGTCTCTGGTCTGGTCTCTGGTCTGGTCTGGTCTCTGGTCTGGTCTCTGGTCTGGTCTCTGGTCTGGTCTCTGGTCTGCCTTAAAGGACTATTTGTGGACTAAAACGCCTCCAGACGTTCTGATGTGGACCAGGATCAGTTAGACCTGTTTTAAACTGACATCGTGTGTGTTTCAGGATTTATTTTTGGTTCTTTTATTAGTTTTTTAAAAGTTTAAACGGAGGCTTTTCTTATTTATCTGATCTCCATGTGAAGATCAGATCTTCACATGGAGAGATCACAGGTGATCTCTGTGATCATCACAGAGATCTCTCTGATGTGAGATCTCTCACAGACCCTCACAGACCCCCACAGACCGTCACAGACCCTCACAGACCGTCACAGACCCTCACAGACCCTCACAGACCCTCACAGACCCCCACAGACCCTCACAGACCCTCACAGACCCTCACAGACCCCCACAGATCCTCACAGACCCTCACAGACCCTCACAGACCCTCACAGATCCTCACAGACCCCCACAGACCGTCACAGACCCTCACAGACCGTCACAGACCCTCACAGACCGTCACAGACCCTCACAGACCCTCACAGACCATCACAGATCCTCACAGACCCTCACAGACCCCCACAGACCCTCACAGACCCTCACAGATCCTCACAGACCCTCACAGACCCCCACAGACCCTCACAGACCCTCACAGACCCTCACAGACCCCCACAGATCCTCACAGACCCTCACAGACCCCCACAGACCCTCACAGACCCTCACAGACCCTCACAGATCCTCACAGACCCCCACAGACCGTCACAGACCCTCACAGACCGTCACAGACCCTCACAAACCGTCACAGACCGTCACAGACCCTCACAGACCCTCACAGACCATCACAGATCCTCACAGACCCTCACAGACCCCCACAGACCCTCACAGATCCTCACAGACCCTCACAGACCCTCACAGATCCTCACAGACCCTCACAGACCCTCACAGACCCCCACAGACCCCCACAGACCCTCACAGACCCTCACAGACCGTTTGCCATCAGAGTGAAGACCAGACCCGGGGTCTTAAGATTACGCTCCTCGCCTCTTGATGGTTTTTAAAAAACATCTTTAACTAAAAGCTTCTTTGTTCTGGTTTGTTTACTTTTGATTTTTTATCATCAGTTCATAAAATATGTTTAAATTTATTAATAATTTAATAAAATGTTGTATTAATAATAAACATGGCTGTCTTTTTATTTCTCTGTAATTTATCTGTTTACTGGATTTACTTTAGATTCATTTTACGTGTTACATTTTGTTGTGTTTCGTTGGTTAAAGCAGACATGTTAATTAATAACATGTTAATTAATAACATGTTCATTAATAACATGTTCATTAATAAATAAAAACGATCCATTTTCCAAGAAAATCAGCGGAAAGTGACTGTAGATAAAACATGGTCCTAATCTGCTCGGCCCTCCTCTGAGACCCTCCAACTCTTTACTGCATTCAAATAATCTAAAGATAAAAAACAGATTTTTAAGCTGCTGTGAAATTAAAAATCTGCTGATTTTCCCACAAAAAAAAAAAAAAGAAAATTTTACCCTTTTTATTTCTAAAAAAAAAAAAGTTCAGATGATAATTGTTTTTTAAATAAATGTGATACATTTTAGGTTTTTGTAATTTTACTTTGAATAAAAAAGAGAAAATAATGCATTAAAATAATAGTGATTTTTTTTTTTTTACCTCCAAACAGCTCGGATCAAGATGAACTGGGACCAGTTCATCAAACAAACAAAAATCCAGTAAAAAAACAAACAAACTGCAGAATAAAAAGATGAAAAGACCGCGGATTTTTTTTGTCTTTTTACTTCAATTAGAAAGTTTCACAAAAAAATGATGCAAATAAATAATAAATAAGAATAAATTAAGATGCGCGCGCACCTCCTTCTTTATCTGTCCCTCTTTTTGGCAACTTAACCCAGGGAGGTCCGGGACGGGGGGGGATCCTGGAGGTCCGGGACGGGGGGGGGATCCTGTAGGTCCGGGACGGGGGGGATCCTGGAGGTCCGGGACGGGGGGGGGGGGGGGTCCTGGAGGTCCGGGACGGGGAGGGGGATCCTGGAGGTCCGGGACGGGGGGATTCTGGAGGTCCGGGACGGGGGGGATCCTGGAGGTCCGGGACGGGGGGGGGGGGGGTCCTGGAGGTCCGGGACGGGGAGGGGGATCCTGGAGGTCCGGGACGGGGGGATTCTGGAGGTCCGGCGGACATGAGATGATTCCTGGTAAATCCCATGATTGTCTTCACAGTGTGAGAAACAAGAAGCAGCGGACCGGGCGGTGCTGCAAGCCGGACCGGGCGGTGCTGCAGGCCGGACCGGGCGGTGCTGCAGGCCGGACCGGGCGATGCTGCAGGCCGGACCGGGCGGTGCTGCAAGCCGGACCGGGCGGTGCTGCAGGCCGGACCGGGCGGTGCTGCAAGCCAGGCGGTGTTGCAGAGCAGACCAGGTGATGCTGCGGGCCGAACCGAGAGGTGCTCCAGGCCGGGCGGTGCTGCAAGCTGGGCCGGGCCACCGCCCGGGTCTGGCTGTGCTGCAGGCCTGGCTGTGCGGTCAGGCCTCTATGGGGCTGGAGGCCATGCTGTTCGGGGTGGAGGACATGGAGGCCACGTCGCTGCCTGTAGAGTTGGAGCCCAGCCCCCCCTCCGGCCCCCCCTCTGGCCCCCCCTCTGAGAAAGAAACCTGCAGAAAAAACACAGAAAAACTTCAAAAATCAAAAAGATTTTCTTACTAAAATATTTTCTAAAAATTTAACAAAACAAAATTATGTAGAAAATAAAAATAAAAATGTAAATGATTTTGTTTGTTTAAAAAACTTTGATCAGAAATAAAAAAAATAAACAGAAAACGGATAAAACAGAAAGAAAAAAAACATCTTTTCTTGCTCGACATTTTTTTAAAACTTTTTTGCGTATGTGTGCGCGTGTATGTGTGCGCGTGTATGTGTGTGTGTGTGCGCGCGCGCCCGCTCTTGACTATTTTATTTTATTAGAAATATTTTTTAATTCCATAGAATTTTTTTTTAACCCTCCTCTTATGTTAGCTGTGTGTTATCATCCCTTGTGTTAACGGGTCGTTTTGACCCGTGTGTTAAATCAACTATAAAATCCACTGGAATCAAAGTCACCGCTGGTGAAAAAATGGTCACAAGTAATACTGTGACCCTGCAGTCCAGTGGGTCAGATCAAGGACCACATGTTTTCCTTGGTTTTTCTCAGGGGTGCCAGTCACAGCTTGTGTAAATCTGTAGATTCCAGGCATGGCTGGTTTTTGCATCACAGGCTGCCCAGATTTTTATGCCGTATTTCCCTGGCTTACTGGGAATGTATTGCCAGGAAGGGCATTTTCCTCAGAAAGCGACAAGATGTTCATCCACTGTCACCTCTGGTCCTGGTTTGAACATCAGCAGGAGCTGCACCCATCTCTTCCTCGTCAGCTCTCACTCTGGTCTCTCTTTTGTCAAATCTGAGGCCTCTTGATATCATTTGAAATGACATTATTTCCCAGAACAGTGCCCTAAGATTTTAGTTTAGGCTCTAATTTTTGTTTTATAGTCTTACTATTAGAACCGGGTCAAAACCGACCCTAACACCAGAGATGTTATAATTTTAACCAAAGCATTTTAAAATGTAATGAAAACACTTTGTTTTGTTTTATTAGGTTGTAATAGAGGTTCCTGACAAATTCAAAAAGTCTGGATGCAATAAACAAATTTATGTAATTTTTTTAGGCATTTGAAATTTAAAATGGGTCACTGGTGACCCTAACATCATAGGAGGGTGTTTCCTCTACTGACCAGCTGCTGGAAGTTCGGCTGCTCCATGTCCGTCTGCAGGGCGAAGTCACTCAGCAGCTTCCAGGGAGGCTGGAAGCTCTGCACCTCCACCGGGGTGCCCTGCAGACCCCCATCATGCCGCTCAGGGCTGGCCGCCACCAGCGGGGTCCCCGTCATGCCCTGGATGTTCTGCAGATGAGGAGGGGTGCATCAGTACCAGCCTGATGGAGGGTCTCTATCATGCCTCCATCATGCCTCCATCATGCCTCCACCATGCCTCCATCATGCCTCCACCATGCCTCCATCATGCCTCCACCATGCCTCCACCATGCCTCCACCATGCCTCCATCATGCCTCCACCATGCCTCCACCATGCCTCCATCATGCCTCCACCATGCCTCCACCATGCCTCCACCATGCCTCCATCATGCCTCCACCATGCCTCCACCATGCCTCCACCATGCCTCCATCATGCCTCCACCATGCCTTCATCATGCCTCCATCATTACCGTCTTGTCGTTGGGTTGCTGCTGCTGCAGCTGCTTCATCAGCAGGCTCCTCTTCTTGTCTTTACACCGTTTGTTCTGGAACCACACCCGGATGACCCGCGGGCTCAGCCCGGTCATCTCCACCAGCTGCTCCTTCATTAGGGCGTCGGGTCGCGGGTTGGCGTTGTAGCAGGTCCGCAGGGTGTGGAGCTGCTTCTCGTTCAGGACCGTACGAACCCGGGTCGTTTTCTCCGGTTGTTTGTGGACGTGCGGCCGCAGGGCGGGCTGCCGGGCCGAGAGGGGTTCAGCTGGGGAAAGGATGAGGGAGTTAGAGCCTGGAGGTCTCTCACACACACACACACACACACACACACACACACACACACACACACACACACACACACACACACACACACACACACACACACACACACACAAACACACACACACACACACTGCTTCTTCACCTTTTTTCATATTTTTATTTAATTAAAATCATCTGTTTTTTTTTTCAGATAAAAAGAAGTTTCTGGACTGGTGTGTGTACCAGTGTGTGTACTGGTGTGTGTGCACCGGTGTGAGTACCAGTGTGTGTGCCGGTGTGTGTACCGGTGTGTGTACCGGTGTGTGTACCGGTGTGTGTACCGGTGTGTGCACCGGTGTGTGTACCGGTGTGTGTGCCGGTATGTGTACCGGTGTGTGTGCCGGTGTGTGTGCCGGTGTGTGTACCGGTGTGTGTATCGGTGTGTGTACCGGTGTGTGTACCGGATGAACTGGCTGCGGTGCAGCAGCAGCTGCTTACCGGCCATCTGCAGCGGTCTGGCGGGGTGCAGCGGGCTGAGCGGTGCCCCTCCTGCCAGGCTGGCCCTCTCCACCACCTCGTGGTCCGCCCTGCAGAAGAGCCCGTCCTCCCGCAGAGAGAACTCATCCCCGGGGATCAGCTGGCGGCTGCAGGCCACACACCGGAAGCACTCTATGTGGTAAACCTTAGTGCGCACGCGCATCACGAAGTCATTCTTACTGAAGCCGATCTTACACTGCGCACATTTTATCCCGTATAATCTGAAACGGAAAAAAGAATCATAAAAAAAATCATTTATTTACATCAAAGGGAGTTAAAAAAAAAAACATTTTAATTTCATTAAAATCATCAGATTTTAAATCAAAGTAGGTTAAAAAAACATTTTGTTTTTATTTAAACTTTTTTCATTTTATTGTAACATTTTTCAAATCAACGCGTTCTGTTTTTAGAGCGCTTTTCAGGGCGCACTAAGCGCGCAGGACGCGCAGGACGCGCAGGACGCGTCCCCGCGCGTCCCTGAAAGGACGCATTAAATCTTCATTTTTATCCATTTAAGGTTTTATTTAAACATTTTAATTTGATACAAATGTTGCAATTTTTGTAACTTTTTCAGTGTGAAAAAAATAAAACTGAAATGTTTTAAAATGAATAAAAAAAAATTAAATGTTTGCTTTTGAATAAAATAAAATGTGACTTTCTGTCTTTTCGTTTTGGAGAAAATTTAACTTTTAAAACATTTTTTTCGTTGTAAAACATATTTTAGTATTTTTTTAGTTTCCTCAGACAGACGGACGGACGGATGGAAGGACGGAGAGACGGAGGGACAGACGGACGGAGGGACGGATGGTCGGATAAGGCCGAAATAGTTTTTAAAAAAATATTTCAAAGAGAGAAAGATGGATGAATAAACGGATGAACGGATGGAGCGATGGAGGGATGGAGGAGTGGATAAAAGGATGGATGAATGGTGGGATAGATAGAGGGAAGGATGGATGAGTGGATGGATAGATGGATGAGTGGATGGATAGATGGATGAGTGGATGGATAGATGGATGAAGTGATGAATGAGGCCTCACGCAAATAAAGTGAGAGTAAAAAAAAAGTAAAATTCCAGAGAAAAAAAAAAATTAAAAAAGCCCTGAACCCGGTCCTCCGTCTCCCACCGGTCCCGTCCGGTGTCCCAGCGGGCCCGGTCCGTCCGGTCTCCCCGGTCCCCTCCGGTGTCCCACCGGGCCGTCCGGTGCTCCCAGCCCCTGCGGTGCTCCCGGTGTTCCTACCTGATGTAGTCCCGTTTGCAGTAAGTCTTTCCGTCCCGGACGAAGCAGGTGCAGGTCTCGTCCAGGTACTGGCTGCATTCCGCACACTTGAGGCAGGCCGCGTGCCACTCCAGGTCCGGGGAGACCCGCAGGATGTACTGGTCGTGGATCTGGTTCCCGCATCCCACGCACAGAGACACCAGGCGCTTCTCTGGAAGACCGTGAAGAGGGCACATGGTGCGCGCGTCCACGTCAATGTAGGCTGAGAGGAAGATGGAGAGAAAAAGAAAGATTGGAAGGAGTTTGCGGAAAGTTTTCCTGCAGCAGATGCAGCAGCTGATGCAGCAGCGGCAGATGCAGCAGGCTGCATGCATCCAGCAGGCAGGAGGGACTTACTTTTAGGTGGGTCCCCCATGTCCCCCATCCTCATCAACCACACAACAGGGTTTCACTGTGAAAGCAGGACCAGGTCTGAGCTGCGCGCAGGCTGCGGGGCCAGTGGCGCGTGCGGAGGAGAGAGAGAGCGAGGAGGGAGGAGGGAGAGAGAAGAGGGAGAGAGTGGGGGAGAAAATGGAAGGAGGGATGAAAAAGAGAGAGGAGCAATAGAACGTGAAAAAAGAGAAAAAAAAGGACAAAAATTCAAACTTGGAGAAAAAAACGAGAGAAAAAGAAAAGACAGAGAGAGAGAGAAAGAAGAGAGAGGAGGAGGAAGACCATCCCGTTTCCATAAGGATGAAGAACATCTTCTGATTTAAAACTGTAAAATAAGATCATATTTAATCAACAGTCTGCTTGTCCGGGGGAGGGATCTCCCCTTCATGTGGATCCCCAGCAGGTTTCTTCTGATGTTTTTTTTTTTTTTTGGAGTTTTTCCTCACCGTGAAGGAGGGTCTAAGGACAGGAATGGACTGAAATTATTCAGCCAGCTTTTGTTAGTTTTTAATCGTGTTTTTGTGTTTATAAATTTTATTTTTTATTATTCTTTGTTTTTGTACTTTTTTTAATCTTTATTTTAAGCCTGTTTAAATAATTCTTTTGTGATTTTTTTGGATGTAAAAATAAAATGAAATAAAATTGAATTAAGAAAAGCGAGAAAAAGAGAGAATTTATTTTATTTGACTTTTTTTTAGTCAAATCGACCAGCTGGTAACGTGGCATTGCGTCATCAACTAGCATCTGATTGGCTCGCTGGAGAGTGACCAGCACGCGCACACACGCACGCTCAGGCCAGTGACAGAGGGCCAGAAACCAAGTCAAGTTTATTTATAAAGCAAAATTAAAACAACCAAAAGGTATCAACGTGCTGTTTAATAAAAACACAGGCATTAATTATTTAAAATAGAGATTAAATTAAATTAAAATGTTCACTGTGAAAAAAAAAAAACAGTGAGAAGAAGTAAGTTTTTAATAAAGATCGAACCGTTCTAATGAGACCCCAACCATTCAAAATTTAAACTGAGATAAACTAATAAACTTACCTGCAAAAAATTATATCAGTTTATTTGTTTAATCCATTTTTAAAAGTATCATTTTTAAAGTGTATCCGCTCAGACATCAAACATTCATTCTTAACACAGAAGTCTAAGACTACTCCCACGGCCGTCAATTTGACGATTAGTGCTATAGCGATGGCGATGACGTCATACACTGAAGCGCCTCAGTGATAAAACTTTTCTCAAATCCGTTTTTACTCACCTAGATTTTACCTGAATGGTGCTGTAACCGCGCCACGGTCAGGTTACGTAGCGCATCTACGGCCGTCGACTCTGTTCTAGCCACAGCGAAGGCTCTGTCTCCTCTGGGACCAGCCACAGTGAAGGCTCTTCCTCCTCTGGACCAGCCACAGTGAAGGCTCTGTCTCCTCTGGGACCAGCCACAGTGAAGGCTCTTCCTCCTCTGGACCAGCCACAGTGAAGGCTCTTCCTCCTCTGGGACCAGCCACAGTGAAGGCTCTTCCTCCTCTGGACCAGCCACAGTGAAGGCTCTGTCTCCTCTGGGACCAGCCACAGTGAAGGCTCTTCCTCCTCTGGACCAGCCACAGTGAAGGCTCTGTCTCCTCTGGGACCAGCCACAGTGAAGGCTCTTCCTCCTCTGGACCAGCCACAGTGAAGGCTCTTCCTCCTCTGGACCAGCCACAGTGAAGGTTCTGTCTCCTCTGGGACCAGCCACAGTGAAGGCTCTTCCTCCTCTGGACCAGCCACAGTGAAGGCTCTGTCTCCTTTGGTTCTCTGTTCCAGAGTCTGGGACCAGCCACAGTGAAGGCTCTGTCTCCTTTGGTTCTCTGTTCCAGAGTCTAGGACCAGCCACAGCGAAGGCTCTGTCTCCTCTGGGACCAGCCACAGTGAAGGCTGTGTTCTGGAGGGACTTCCTTAATTCCACTAACAAGCACTTTCAATTCTCCCCCTCCAACGGGCATCGGGACAGTGCCACTGGATTGGAAGTTTGTGGTGGTGGTCCCTCTTTAAAAGAAGGGGGACCCGAGGCTGTGCTCCATCTACAGAGGAATCAGACTACTCAGGCTCACTGGGAAGGTCTATAGAGGAGTACTGGAGATGACGGTCCGTCTGGGTTTGAAGAAGAGCAGTGGGGTTTCCGTCCTGGACGTGGAACTACAGACCAGCTCCTTCAGGATCATGGACCATGATTCCCACATGTGTTTTACACTTCTGACATTTGACCCTGTGACGTGTTCAGGAATAAAAAATAAAAAATAAACTAGAATCAGATAAAATATAATTAAAAGTTTTAGAAAAAGTGAAAGTTAGACTCCACCTACGCTGCCCGTTGTCACCAATTCTGTTCATTATTTGTATGAACCGAATTCCTAGGCGCAGCCGAGGTGTTGGAGGATCTGGTTCCTCAGGATTGGGTCTCTGCTTATTGCAGGTGATATAGTCCTGTTGGTTTTGTCGGCCCGTCGTCTGCAGCTCTTGCTGGACTGATTTGCTGCAGAGTGTGAAGCGGCCGGGATGAGAATCAGAGTCTCCAAATCAGAGACCATGGTTCTCACCCTTAAAACAGTGGAATGCCCCCTGCAGGTCAGGGTCTTGTCCCAAGTGGGGGACTTTAGGTATCTCGAGGTCTTGTTCAATGTGGGGAAAGAGTGGAGCGGGAGATCGACAGATGGATCAGTGCAGCATAGGGGGAAGGATGGCTCAATGAGTAGGGTGACCGCCCTGTAACCGGGGGGTTTCCGGTTCAATCCCCCGCCAGGAGTTCATGCCAAGGTGTCCTTGAGCAATACACTGAACCCCCAATTGCTCCTGATGGTGGTTTGCACCTTGCATGGAGGCATCCCCAGCACGTATGAATGTGTGTGTGAATGAGTAAATGTGAGCTACACTGTAAAGCGCTTTGAGTACCGACGCAGGTAGAAAAGCGTTATATAAGCAGAGTCCATTTACCATTAATCTGCAATAATTAAGATGCTGCATCAATATGTTGTGGTAAACAAAAGAGCTGAGGATCTAAGCTCCTACCCTCACTGTGGTAACCAGGATCTATGTTCCTACCCTCACCATGGTAACCAGGATCTACGTTCCTACCCTCACCATGGTAACCAGGATCTACGTTCCTACCCTCACCATGGTAACCAGGATCTACGTTCCTACCCTCACTGTGGTAACCAGGATCTACGTTCCTACCCTCACCGTGGTAAACAGGATCTACGTTCCTACCCTCACCATGGTAACCAGGATCTACATTCCTACCCTCATCATGGTAAACAGGATCTATATTCCTACCCTCACTATGGTAACCAGGATCTACGTTCCTACCCTCACTGTGGTAAACAGCATCTACGTTCCTACCCTCACCATGGTAACCAGGATCTACATTCCTACCCTCATCATGGTAAACAGGATCTATATTCCTACCCTCACCATGGTAACCAGGATCTATGTTCCTACCCTCACCATGGTAACCAGGATCTAAGTTCCTACCCTTACCGTGGTAACCAGGATCTATGTTCCTACCCTCACCATGGTAACCAGGATCTACGTTCCTACCCTCACCATGGTAACCAGGATCTATGTTCCTACCCTCAGCATGGTAACCAGGATCTACATTTCTACCCGCACCATGGTAACCAGGATCTATGTTCCTACTCCCACCATGGTAACCAGGATCTAGGTTCCTACCCTCACCATGGTAACCAGGATCTATGTTCCTACCCTCACCATGGTAACCAGGGTCTATGTTCCTACCCTCACCATAGTAACCAGGATCTACGTTCCTACCCTCACTATGGTAACCAGGATCTACGTTCCTACCCTCATCATGGTAACCAGGATCTACGTTCCTACCCTCACCATGGTAACCAGGATCTACGTTCCTACCCTCACCATGGTAACCAGGATCTATGCTCCTACCCTCACCATGGTAACCAGGATCTACGTTACTACCCTCACCGTGGTAACCAGGATCTATGTTCCTACCCTCACCATGGTAACCAGGATCTACGTTCCTACCCTCACCATGGTAACCAGGATCTACGTTTCTACCCTCACCATGGTAACCAGGATCTACGTTAATACCCTCACCGTGGTAACCAGGATCTACATTCCTACCCTCACCATGGTAACCAGGATTTATGTTCCTACCCTCACCATGGTAACCAGGATCTATGTTCCTACCGTCACCATGGTAACCAGGATGTACGTTTCTACCCTCACCGTGGTAACCAGGATCTATGTTCCTACCCTCACCATGGTAACCAGGATCTATGTTCCTACCCTCACCATGGTAACCAGGATCTACGTTTCTACCCTCACCGTGGTAAACAGGATCTACGTTCCTACCCTCACCATGGTAACCAGGATCTACGTTCCTACCCTCACCATGGTAACCAGGATTTATGTTCCTATCCTCACCATGGTAACCAGGATCTACGTTTCTACCCTCACCGTGGTAACCAGGATCTACTTTTCTACCCTCACCATGGTAACCAGGATCTATGTTCCTACCCTCACCATGGTAACCAGGATTTATGTTCCTACCCTCACCATGCTAAACAGGATTTATGTTCCTACCCTCACCATGGTAACCAGGATCTACGTTCTTACCCTCACCGTGGTAACCAGGATCTATGTTCCTACCCTCACCATGGTAACCAGGATCTATGTTCCTACCCTCACCATGGTAACCAGGATCTATGTTCCTACCCTCACCATGGTAACCAGGATCTATGTTCCTATCCTCACCATGGTAACCAGGATTTATGTTCCTACCCTCACAATGGTAACCAGGATCTACGTTCTTACCCTCACCGTGGTAACCAGGATCTATGTTCCTACCCTCACCATGGTAACCAGGATCTATGTTCCTACCCTCACCATGGTAACCAGGATTTATGTTCCTATCCTCACCATGGTAACCAGTGTAGGTGGTGACTAAAAGAACGAGATCATCGATACAAGCAGCTGAAATAAGCTTCCTTCGCTGGGTGGTCCGGGTCTCTGTCAGAGATGGAGGGAGGAGCTCTGCCATCCAGGAGGAGCTTCGAGTAGAGCTGCTGTGTCTCCATTTCGGAGAGCAGCTAGATGGGATGGTTCAGGCATCTGGTTAGATATGAGTGTTGGAGAGGGGAGGGCATACAAATCCACCGGACAGGAAAGCCAGCGATCAGCCGAGGTGTTGTGGATATATAAAGTAATGATGCCTCATCAGTCTTTAAGAGAGGGGACGGGGGGGCTTCTCCATGCCCCAGGATTAGATGTAAAAGTCACTACTAGAAACTACTTCCTCTGAAATAATCACAAACTGGAATTAGTTTTTATGTCCTTATTGTTTAAACCATAAACTTGTGTGACAGATCTAGAAAAAGAAGAGGAGGGAATAAATCCAGCTCTCCTTGACCTCTCTGATATTCTGACTGATGTCTGCCACATCCTTCATATTTGCTTCTGACAGGACATTTCATAGAAGCATCAAATGTGGTGGCGCCACCTCCCCTGGGTGCCCCACAGACCATATGGCAGGGCCTGGCCTGTACGGGGGAGCTGGTCCATGGGGTATCTGAGGCAGCAGGAGCTCCCATAATCACTGGAGAGAAGGGCCACTTGACACCAGCTGACAGATGGTGGTGCAGCACGGCCTGGACGTGCGCGGTCTGTGTGCTCAGATTGAGAGACTAAGAGAGGGCGAGGATGTGTCAGTGACTGTTACGTGTGATGGCGGCAGTCCGTCTCTCTTTGTCTCTAGGGCATTCGTTGCCCCTGGCGATGACTGCAGGCACATTTCATCACATGTAAACAGCAGACGGACCACCATGCCGCTGCCCGGCCGTCAGATGTTCCTTACCACACCGAGATCACCGGAAAAAAATCCAGAGTTTCCTGGACCATTCACACAACCAATAGAGGGTTTATCCATCCATCCACTCATCCATCCACTCATCCATCCATCCACTCATCCATCCACTCATCCATCCATCCACTCATCCATCCATCCACTCATCCATCCACTCATCCATCCATCCACTCATCCATCCATCCACTCATCCGTCCATCCACTCATCCATCCATCCACTCATCCATCCACTCATCCGTCCATCCACTCATCCATCCATCCACTCATCCATCCATCCACTCATCCATCCATCCACTCATCCATCCACTCATCCATCCATCCACTCATCCATCCACTCATCCATCCACTCATCCATCCATCCACTCATCCATCCACTCATCCATCCACTCATCCATCCATCCACTCATCCATCCACTCATCCATCCACTCATCCATCCACTCATCCATCCATCCACTCATCCATCCATCCACTCATCCATCCACTCATCCATCCATCCACTCATCCATCCACTCATCCATCCACTCATCCATCCACTCATCCATCCATGACTATGAAACGTTAAACTTTTTCCTGGTTCCATTAAAAGTCTTTTTCTTGCTGGAACGGACGGATCAGACAGGACGGATCAGAATGGACGGATCAGACAGGACGGGATCAGAATGGACGGGATCAGAATGGACGGATCAGAATGGACGGATCAGAATGAACGGATCAGAATGGACGGGATCAGAATGGACGGATCAGAATGGACGGATCAGAATGGACGGGATCAGAATGGACGGATCAGACAGGACGGATCAGAATGGACGGATCAGACAGGACGGGATCAGAATGGACGGGATCAGAATGGACGGATCAGAATGGACGGGATCAGAATGGACGGGATCAGAATGGACGGGATCAGAATGGACGGATCAGAATGGACGGGATCAGAATGGATGGGATCAGACAGGACGGATCAGAATGGACGGATCAGACAGGACGGGATCAGAATGGACGGGATCAGAATGGACGGATCAGAATGGACGGGATCAGACAGGACGGGATCAGAATGGACGGGATCAGAATGGACGGGATCAGAATGGATGGGATCAGAATGGACGGGATCAGAATGGACGGGATCAGAATGGATGGGATCAGAATGGACGGGATCAGAATGGACGGGATCAGAACGGACGGATCAGAACGGACGGGATCAGAATGGACGGGATCAGACATGGACGGGATCAGAATGGACGGATCAGAATGGACGGATCAGAATGGACGGGATCAGAATGGACGGGATCAGAATGGATGGGATCAGAATGGACGGGATCAGAATGGACGGGATCAGAACGGACGGATCAGAACGGACGGGATCAGAATGGACGGGATCAGAATGGACGGGATCAGAATGGACGGGATCAGAACGGACGGATCAGAACGGACGGGATCAGAATGGACGGGATCAGACATGGACGGGATCAGAATGGACGGATCAGAATGGACGGATCAGAATGGACGGGATCAGACATGGACGGGATGGGCGACTCCATGTTGGTAATCTGTCTCCGTATTCTCCCTCGATGGCACATCTCTTCCTGACAGCATGAAGCGATACAGTGAAAACTGTAATTAGAAGGTCTAATTGTCATGTTTTAATAGCACAAAGTGAATTACCAGAGCCTCATGGAATAAGTGAAAAACAAATTATGGTCTGCAGCACTATTCATTCTGATAATTACAGTGTGTCGCCTGCTGGAAAACACAACCCCACGGCTGGGTTTTTACTTCCTGTCAGAAAAAAAAACATGCTAACCAAGAGGAACAGTCTGAGACTGCACCCCGTGGTTACTGCATGCACCCCGGTTACTGCCTGCTCCCCCATATTGCATGCTGATTGGTCTAGAGACAGCATCACTGAGGAAAAGACAGGAAACAGAGATGTTTGTATCAGAGATGAAGATGCTGAGGATCTCTCTGGAAGTGACCAGGATGGACAGGATCAGAGGAACAGCACATGTTAGAGGTTTTAAATTCAGAGAGGTCAGACTGAGATGGTTTGGACATGTGCAGAGGAGAGAGAGAGAGTACATCAGAAGAAGGATGCTGGGTTTGAAACCACCAGGAAAGAGGACTAGAGGAAGACCAAAGAGGAGGTTCATGGATACAGTGAAGGAAGACATGAAGATAGTTGGTGTGACTGAAGAGGATGCAGCAGATAGGGTTAGATGGAAGAAACTGTCATGCTGTGGCGCCCCCTGAAGAGGAATGATGGAAGGAGAAGAGATGTGATCCCTCTCTGGTCCTGACTGGTCCAGTGCAGGGCGGGTCTGGCCTCTGACTGCGGCATCCCTCTCTGGTCCTGACTGGTCCAGTGCAGGGCGGGTCTGGCCTCTGACTGCAGCATCCCTCTCTGGTCCTGACTGGTCCAGTGCAGGGCGGGTCTGGCCTCTGACTGCAGCATCCCTCTCTGGTCCTGACTGGTCCAGTGCAGGGCGGGTCTGGCCTCTGACTGCGGCATCCCTCTCTGGTCCTGACTGGTCCAGTGCAGGGCGGGTCTGGCCTCTGACTGCGGCATCCCTCTCTGGTCCTGACTGGTCCAGTGCAGGGCGGGTCTGGCCTCTGACTGCGGCATCCCTCTCTGGTCCTGACTGGTCCAGTGCAGGGCGGGTCTGGCCTCTGACTGCGGCATCCCTCTCTAGTCCTGACCGGTCCAGTGCAGGGCGGGTCTGGCCTCTGACTGCAGCATCCCTCTCTGGTCCTGACTGGTCCAGAGCAGGGCGGGTCTGGCCTCTGACTGCAGCATCCCTCTCTGGTCCTGACTGGTCCAGTGCAGGGCGGGTCTGGCCTCTGACTGTAGCATCCCTCTCTGGTTCTGACTGGTCCAGTGCAGGGCGGGTCTGGCCTCTGACTGTAGCATCCCTCTCTGGTTCTGACTGGTCCAGTGCAGGGCGGGTCTGGCCTCTGACTGCAGCATCCCTCTCTGGTTCTGACTGGTCCAGTGCAGGGCGGGTCTGGCCTCTGACTGCAGCATCCCTTTCTTGTCCTTACTGGTCCAGAGCAGGGCGGGTCTGGCCTCTGACTACAGCATCCCTCTCTGGTCCTGACTGGTCCAGTGCAGGGCGGGTCTGGCCTCTGACTGCAGCATCCCTCTCTGGTCCTGACTGGTCCAGTGCAGGGCGGGTCTGGCCTCTGACTGCAGTGCGCTGCTTGTAACGTGTTGATCATGTCTGAGATGTTTCCATGTGGATCTTCAGACAGGACTTCATGAGGGTCTCCAGAGCCTCATGCTGAGAAGTGTAAGTCTAATGGTTTAGAAAGAGGCGGCCATGCGTGTCAGCAGGGTCACACTGAGGACACTAGGTCAAGGACTGGGTCAACTGTTTACTTTTCATCTCCTGAGATCTTCTTGCATGCTTACAGAGCGTCTCGTCGTTAGCTCCGTGTTTTTATGGATCGGTTTTTCTGTAGAAACCTCTTTTTTTGTTGCATGAAGCAGTGAACCGGCTCGAGGTGGACCATGGACACTTTTGTTCAATGCTAGAGTTGTTTATTCATTCCTGGGACTCTTCATTCGTTCCCATGACTCTTTATTAGTAACCATTCACCTGTGTTCCACCAGCTGTGGTGATTCAGAGAAACCCATCATAAATCCAAACATCATTAATAAGCTTCATCTGCAGCGCGAGCAGCGTGCAGGAGGGGCTTTACATCCAGAGGAGGTGGCATCTGGAAGCCTCTCCTGCTGAGGCTGCAGTGTATAATATCTAACCCCAGATAAGTGAAACATGATGGATAAATTTACTTGTAGTGTTTTCTTTGAGGTGTGAGCCGTGCAGCACGCTGGGTTTTAACACAGCTCCACGGGGGCATCTGTGTGCTGGGCTCTATGTGAGGGTTTAGGACAGGATTTACTGCAGCCCGGATCTAATTGGCTGCTGTAAAACAGTCTGGTTACGGAGCAAGTAGTGCTGCAGGACACTCTCTCTTTCTCTCTCTCACACACACACACACACACACGCACGCACACACACACACACACACACACACACTGCTGCTGCCTAATACTACCCACAGCAGGACTGAAAGCTGCTCCAACTGAGCCAATCACACACTGAATCTCCTCAACACACACACCCAACCTGCCCGTACCCCCCCGGCCCCCCCTCAGCAGTCTAAATGGAGCATATTGACATGTGACTAATCCTGCTCTCTGTGTTTATCAATCAGTTTGTCCTCAGAGGAGTGAAGGACCCCCGTATGGGAGGCAGAGCTTTCACACATCGCCGCCGCTTCGCTTTCCAACAATTTATGCACACGTGCCACAAATTAAAATGAGGGGGAGGGTGGGAATTGTCAGCCTTCAAATGGCTGACATAAGTTACAAGCAAAATTTTAATTAGCCAGGAGGAGTGGGATGATAATTCAGAGGGGTCTTGTTCTGTCAGGGGGCTTGTCCACATTATGTTTCTCCTTTCAGAAGGCATCTGGAGACCCCAGTGGGGCCCCAAAAAAGTCCGCAGGGAAGAAAAAACACTACTTGTAGCATAAAAGCTAAATAGAAAGGTCCTCCACACAACAGGCTCTCCTGAAGTGACTGTCTGACCCCCCCACAGGTTCACTTTTACACCACTCAGATTAAAACGCTTCATTATTTTATTTGAACCAAACACAAGCAACATTTCTGTTTCTATCAGAGTGGGATGTGTGTTTCTCTGTGAGGGAGGGGTCCCGGTGCTTGCTGGGGCAGAAACTAATCAGCATCATTAATATTTCACGCTCCGACACGCCCTCATCACCGTTACACAATCTCAGGGCCGCCATCATTTATTCAGGGTAAACACCCTGCTGGGGGGCAGGACGGGGTGGGGCTGTGACCCCCCCCCCCAGAGGGCCAGGAATCTGTCTGGATAAAATATTTAGCGAAGCACATGTAGCTTCATGTCCTCCCTCATCACGTCTTCTCCTGAGAGGAAGCTGATTAAAAACAGTAATAAAATAAAAACCATGGGATTCTTCTGGAAGGACGTCTTCTGAATCATGATTAAAACTTTTTATTGATCCGGCTAAATTAAAATCAGGACGCTGATTAGCATTATTGATTTGCTTGTTTTTATAGGAAACCATTAATGAAGTCACAATAAGTTAATTTATTAGGTTGGTTTAACGAAATAACAGGACTGACAGGATCTGAAAAAGACTCATGGGAAATGTGGGCATTTTCTGTTTGTAATTCCACAACACGAGTTTTTGTTCACAAGCTGGAGACGAAGAGGCGAAGGTTGACCAACAGATCAGTGCAGCGTACGCAATAATTATGACACTACATCGATCCGTCATGGTGAAAAAAAGGTTTAGCCGAAAAGCAAAGCTCTGGATTTACCAGTCAATCTATGTTCCTGCCCTCACCATGGTAACCAGGATCTTCGTTCCTACCCTCACCACGGTAACCAGAATTTACCTTCCCACCCTCACCATGGTAACCAGGATCTACGTTCCTACCCTCACCATGGTAACCAGGATCTACATTCCTACCCTTACCGTGGTAACTTGGATCTACGTTCCTACCCTCACCATGGTCACCAGGATCTATGTTCCTACCCTCACCATGGTAACCAGGATCTATGTTCCTACCCTCACCATGGTAACCAGGATCTACATTCCTACCCTCACCATGGTAACCAGGATCTACGTTCCTACCCTCACCATGGTAACCAGGATCTACATTCCTACCCTCACCATGGTAACCAGGATCTACATTCCTACCCTTACCATGGTAACCAGGATCTACATTCCTACCCTTAACGTGGTAACTTGGATCTACGTTCCTACCCTCACCATGGTCACCAGGATCTATGTTCCTACCCTCACCATGGTAACCAGGATCTATGTTCCTACCCTCACCATGGTAACCAGGATCTACATTCCTACCCTCACCATGGTAACCAGGATCTACGTTCCTACCCTCACCATGGTAACCAGGATCTACATTCCTACCCTCACCATGGTAACCAGGATCTACATTCCTACCCTTACCATGGTAACTTGGATCTACGTTCCTACCCTCACCATGGTCTATGCTGCTCTCTGCTATTAATTTTTCAAAACTCTTGCTCCGTCACAAAGGCCAACGTAAATACTCTGCTGAATCTTTGTGACTCATATTCTCGTATTCACATCAGAGAAGAAGATGATTGAAAGATGGTTTTCAACGTAACAGGTCGTTATGAATATTTGGTCATGCAACTAGAAATTATTTTGGCTAATTTTCCAGCCTTTATTCGTTCCCTGATGAGCGGCATGCTCAGGGACGTTGTGATCAAGTCAAAACGGTTCTACGGAATCCTTTCATAAATCTTATACTGAAACCGAAAAATACAAATTCCATTGTTTCACCGTCTCCTTTTTGTGGATATTCTGTTACAGATGTTTAATGGCTGCAGCTTCAGTCACACAAAGGTTTTCTTTGTAGTTTGAGATTGGTGTTCATTTTGATTTATATTGTGTTTGATTCAAACCAGTGGTTCTCAAATAGTGGGGCGTCCCCGATCCCCCAAGACAAAAAGTAGTAAGAAAAAAAAAGAAACCTCATGGGGATTCACATGAAGGAGAACCATACCTCCTTCCCAGGATGACCTGGCAATGCTTCTAAGACTATTAATTATATTTGAGCCAATTCTAGTCTTTGATGAAACAGAAGTTGCAGCTCCTAACATCTTACTCTGGAATGTCGTATTAACTGACATCTTTAAAGAACCCTCACAGTCGAAACGGACTCGACAGTCACTTTACTGGAACTTCAATTCACTTCTGCTCCAAACGGTAAATGTTCACTACTTCTAAGGCTCTTTTCGCTTTACGTTGTAGCTCACATTCACCCACACCCACACACTCATACCGGATGGTGGAAGCTGCCAAGCAAGCTGTAAACCACCATCAGGAGGCATTGAGGGTTCGGTGTCTTGCTCAGGGACAGTAACAGGGCATGAACTCCGAGCGAGGGATTGAACCAGCAACCCTGCCTCACCCATTTGCCATCCTTCCCCTGCCAGATCCCCAGAAACAGTTGATAGTAGAAATGGATGCCTTCATAATCTCCGGTCCTGCTCCATCACCGTCCTTACCAACCATCTCACAGGTACATGCGCCCACCTCGCTGTTGTAAAATACCCACCATTGTTTCTTCATCACTTTACTGACGCCACCTGCAGACCAGGTCTGAGATGCACTTCCTGGAACCTGCTGTTTTCTAATCGTACCCATTCTAAACCCAATCTGTTGTTACAGGTTCACTCTGAGGCACCATAACTACCCTTTGTGCTGACTGGCGTACCTGTAGACTGGTAAATAACAGCAAAATGAAACATGCAGTGATCGGGACATGGCAAAATCTCTGGCAACCAGCTTACCATAGTTTTTAGCAACCAAGTAGGCATTTACCTTGGCAACCGTGGTCCTTAGCAACCCTGTTAGGGATTACATGCAGGGTCTTATGCATGCTGGCAGGTTACACCGAGCCTGCTTTTCTGACTGATGTCCAGGGTTTTGTTCAGTCTGAACACAGTTACCCTCTAGATATTAATGCCCCTTACCCTGAAGATAAAAATGCCCCTTAACCCTGGATTTAACTGCCCCTTACCCTGCAAATCTAACTGCCCCTTATAACTGCCTCTCTTTCTATCAGATCCAGATAAACGCCACACTTTGCTCCAGGTTTCTCTACATAAATGAAAGTTCAATAAAGTCAAATGAGTCTAATTTGCATAAATTTGCCTAATGGACTAAAATATGTCTGCTTTCATCCGAACCTGCCTGATTTTCATATAAAAGTCTCTCAGTGACTTGGCAGACGGTTCAGTGGTGGTGAAGAGCAATGCTTGTCATGGATATCCACTACACCATGTCTGATGTTCTCTACCAAAGACCCTCCTTCAGCTCCCTCAATTTCCATCCAGAGTCAAGCACCAGCTTCAGGTCCAACAAGATGTGCACGATTGTGCACGAGGACAGTAAGTGCGCACACAAAGACAAGAGGTGGGTTGAATATGGCCGTGTGTTTGTAGTTACTTTTGTAGCTGTAAATAAAACTCCTCATTTTTATCAGTTTAAATAATAGAGATCTTTTTTTCCATGTTTTTTGTTACTAATTAAATTTCTCACTGGTTTAAAGATAAACGTAAACTTTAAATTTCTCAGAGAGGAAATTTGTGCGTAACGGTTTAAATTCTTCAAACTTCACAAAAAATAAAAATATAAAAGTGCAAAAACTAAGAAATAAATAATCAGTGTTAAATTTTCCTCCAGACTGTTCCGTGTAATCCCTCGTTCATCCAGAAGTGATCCATCGTAGTGCAGGCTTCAAAGTGTCTTCAGAACAGTCGGTTTGATGATCGAGATGTTTTGACTTTCATCCAGAATCATTTTCAATCAAATTAAATGATCGAAGAACTGAATGAACAGAAATAAAAGAGACTTTTCTTCAAATGTAGGTAGGTAGGTGGGTAGCCAGGTAGGTAGATAGATAGGGAGTTAGGTAGGTAGGTAGGTTGGTAGGCCAGTCGGTCGGTAGGTCGGTCAGTCGGTAGGTAGGGAGATAGGTAGGTAGGTAGGTTGGTAGGAAGGTAGCTTGGTGGGTCAGTCAATCGGTAGGTAGGTAGGTAGATTTGTAGGTAGGTAGGTTGGTAGGCCGGTCGGTCGGTAGGTAGGTAGGGAGTTAGGTAGGTAGGTAGGTAGGTAGGTTGGTAGGTAGGTAGCTTGGTGGGTCAGTCAATCGGTAGGTAGGTAGGTAGATTTGTAGGTAGGTAGGTAGGTTGGTAGGCCGGTCGGTCGGTAGGTAGGTAGGGAGTTAGGTAGGTAGGTAGGTTGGTAGTTAGGTAGGTAGGTAGGTTTGTAGGTAGATTTGTAGGTAGGTAGGTGTCTTTGCCCGACCTGTAAGTTATTAACACAAGTGTTAAAACGTTTTGTTAAAAAAAACACCACACATTTTAAATTCAATAATTTAACCATTTCATTGTTAATTTAGGGTTAAAAAAATGTCATTTCAAATGTCAAAAATTGAATAGATTTATTATTAGTTATGTTATTATTATTATTATTATTATTATGTTTGTTAAATCATTAATAAAATCTGAATCAGATCTCTGGAAACAAAATAAAAATCTTTGAGGATAATCTGATAAATAAATGTGTGTATCATCAGTGTGACAGTGAAAAGGAAGTGTTTCCTAAGGCAGCATGTAAAGCAGTGAGGGAGGGGGGATACAATGAAAGAGGAGGGGGTCATTGTTAACTAGATGGGGGACAGGGGTCAGGGTGGCTGTGGAAGGTAGGAGGAGAGGCAGAGAGGGGGTCCAGCTGGAAAGGAAACAGAAACAACCCTCTAAATAACAGGTACCCCTCCTTTATTGTCCCCCACCCTCAGCTGGTGTCACCATGAACCTTGACTTGGCCTGGGGGGACCCCCCCCCCTGCTCTCCTCAGTCAGTCCTGGGGGAGGACTTGAAGAAGCTCCTGCTGAAGGTTTCGGAGAACCTGAACGAGTTTCTGGAGGACGTGTTTGATAAAAAATGTTTATATGCTCCAATTCTTTTCCTGTGAGGAAGAGGGGGGCAGATTCTGTATGAGGGTATGGGGGCAGATTGTCTGTGGGGGTAGGAGTGGGGGTCAGAATTAGCATAAAGGAACAACAGGCGATTCTGAAAGAGACGACCGGTGCAGGAACAAGTCTGTAATTGAACAGGACTCTATGGAAATAATGGGGTTGGATGGAAGGGCGGGAGAGGGGGGGTCCATCTGGTCTTTTAAAGAGAAACTCGTGGTAATTACTTCCAGACAGCTTTATGGAGGACCCCAACTCATCCAGCCAGGTGCCTCCAGCCGTCCTACATGCCACCATTCACAGCAGGTGCAGTGGGGTCTGGTGCAGGTCCTGTGTGTAGGGGTCTCCTGATATTTTATTTTCATTGTGGGAACATTTTGAAGGGCAGCGTGTGGTTACCACTCTGACCTCACAGCAAGAAGGTCGGGGTTTTGGTCCCCATGTGGAGAAGGATTGATACACTGGTCTTTCTTTGTGTGGTTTGCATGTTCTCCCTGTGTCTGTGTGGGGTTTCTCCAGTTTCCTCCCACTCTCCAAAAACATGCATGTTAGCTTGATTGGCTGCAATGAAATTGGCCCTAGGAATGAGTGTGTGTGTGTGCGTGCTTGTGTGTGTGTGTGTATGTGTATGATTGTCTGTGTGTGTAGAATGGGAACCTGTTCGGGGTGTATCCTGCCTTTCACCTGTAATCAGCTGGGATAGGCTCCGGCCGCTCCGTGACCCCGTTAGGGATGGGCGGTTCAGAAGACGAAATGAACATTTTGAACATGTGGATGTTCAGGTTCTCCAGATGTTCTCCATCAGCGGAGCTCTCCAGCTGATCAGAAAGTATTGATCAGTGTATTGATGTTCTATCAGGGTGGTGGGGGGTAATGAATGGGTTAGGGACCAAACATCCATAGCAGGCCACTCAGAGCAGACTGGAGAAGAGCATGAAGGGCAAAGGGGTAATAAATGTGTCAGAAAACCCATGAAGAGAGAATTAGTTCAGATTAAAGTGTCAATAATACAAAAAAAATACTTACATTTTTCCACTTTTTTTTTAATCTAAGCAGGATTTTCAGTTTGTAAAATCAACAAACAATAGTTTTTATTTTCTGTTGGTTTTATTTGGACTAAGACTAAGTTCATGTGTGTCTGAGATGGACCGGATCCAGCTGGAGGGGGGCTGGACCGGATCCAGCCCCCCTCCAGCTTGATGATGACATGAGCTTTGTGTACCATGGTCTGTGGTGACCGACAACAGACTCCTAAATACGGAGATCAACCCGAGAGGACCTTTACAGCTTCAGCCCTTCAGTCCCTCTGGAAACCACTCTGGCTTCATCCATCTCCCAGAAGACGAAGCTCTGGATCTATAACCCTGCTCTACGGCTCGGAGACGTGGCCCCTGAACAAGACTCTGGCAGCAAGAATCCTTGGCTTTAACGGCAGGGCTCTATGATCCATCAAAAACATCAGGTGACCCCAGTGAGTCTCTAACCAGGTGCTCAGAGCTCTCATGTGCCAACCCAAGGCATCTTGCCTGGCAGCACGACGCCACACTCACTGGTTCGACCATATCCTCCGCTTGCCTCCCGACCATCCTACGAGAGCAATCCTCCAATTCAATCCAAAGATCTCAGACTAAAAAAGACCACGAGGTGAGCCCCTTACCCGATGGCTCCACGTAATCGTGGGCGACCTCCAAACAACTCAAAGTCACCATCGAGGAAGCAGAACAGCTGGAACAAGGTCACCAGCACTGGAAAACTTGGTTCATCTGGTCGGCTCGACGCACGGGGACGGGACGCACCCCTCTTCACTGGAGCCATAAGAACAATAATATTACCTCCTGGAAACCTGATGGAAACAGACCATCATTAGGAGGTACCCTAAACTCTGTCACACGGGGTCACACTGTATCGAACTGTCTCATGATGAATCAGCAAAAACATGTCATCATGGATCCTCCCTGCGTCTCCACGGTAACGTGTTCTACTGGAACAGCAGAGAACATGTGAGGTCATCATGGATCCTCGCTGCGTCTCCACGGTAACGTGTTCTACTGGAACAGCGGAGAACATGTGAGGTCATCATGGATCCTCCCTGCGTCTCCACGGTAACGTGTTCTACTGGAACAGCAGAGAACATGTGAGGTCATCATGGATCCTCGCTGCGTCTCCACGGTAACGTGTTCTACTGGAACAGCGGAGAACATGTGAGGTCATCATGGATCCTCCCTGCGTCTCCACGGTAACGTGTTCTACTGGAACAGCGGAGAACATGTGAGGTCATCATGGATCCTCCCTGCGTCTCCACGGTAACGTGTTCTACTGGAACAGCGGAGAACATGTGAGGTCATCATGGATCCTCGCTGCGTCTCCACGGTAACGTGTTCTACTGGAACAGCAGAGAACATGTGAGGTCATCATGGATCCTCGCTGCGTCTCCACGGTAACGTGTTGGAACATGGGTTTAACAATCAGGATTACAAGCAAACAGTCGGCCATTTTAACCTTTGGTCTCTGGGTCGTTGGGGTTACCGAGGGGGGGTCACCTATGATCCTGGCGGGGCGTGTCGAGGAGGGGCGGGACGGGGGGGGGGAGATTAAAATGTTCAAGGCAAACACACACACACACACACATATAAACATAAACACACACACATACACACACACACACACACATATAAACATAAACACACACACATACACACACACACACACACATATAAACATAAACACACACACACATACACACACATACACACACATATAAACATGAACACACACACACATACACACACACACACATATAAACATAAACACACACACACATACACACACATATAAACATGAACACACACACACATACACACACACACATATAAACATAAACACACACACACACACACATATAAACATGAACACACACACACATACACACACACACACATATAAACATAAACACACACACACATACACACACATATAAACATGAACACACACACATACACACCCATATAAACACAGACACACACACATATAAACATAAACACACACACACACATATAAACATAAACACACACACATACACACCCATATAAACACAGACACACACACATATAAACATAAACACACACACACATACACACACACATATAAACATAAACACACACACATACACACCCATATAAACACAGACACACACACATATAAACATAAACACACACACACATACACACCCATATAAACACAGACACACACACATATAAACATAAACACACACACACATACACACCCATATAAACACACACACACACATATAAACATGAACACACACACACACACACACACATATAAACATAAACACACACACACATACACACCCATATAAACACACACACACACACATATAAACATAAACACACACACACATACACACAGACACACACACATATAAACATAAACACACACACCCATATAAACACAAACACACACACATATAAACATAAACACACACACACATACACACCCATATAAACACAGACACACACACATATAAACATAAACACACACACACACACATACACACAGACACACACACATATAAACATAAACACACACACATACACACATATAAACATAAACACACACACATATAAACATGAACACACCCATATAAACACAGACACACACACATATAAACATAAACACACACACACACACATACACACACACCCATATAAACATAAACACACACACATACACACACATATAAACATAAACACACACACATATAAACATTAACACACACACACATACACACACACACACACATATAAACATGAACACACACACACACACACACATACACACACACATATAAACATAAACACACACACATATAAACATAAACACACACACATATAAACATGAACACACACACATATAAACACAGACACACACACATATAAACACAGACACACACACATATAAACATAAACACACACACATATAAACATAAACACACACACATATAAACATGAACACACACACATATAAACATGAACACACACACATATAAACACAGACACACACACATATAAACATAAACACACACACACACACACATACACACACATATAAACATAAACACACACACATATAAACATAAACACACACACATATAAACATGAACACACACACATATAAACACAGACACACACACATATAAACATAAACACACACACACACACATACACACACATATAAACATAAACACACACACATATAAACACAGACACACACACATATAAACATAAACACACACACACACACATACACACACACCCATATAAACATAAACACACACACACATATAAACATAAACACACACATACACACACATATAAACATAAACACACACACACATATAAACATAAACACACACACACACACATACACACACACCCATATAAACATAAACACACACACCCATATAAACATAAACACACACACATACACACACATATAAACATAAACACACACACATATAAACATGAACACACCCATATAAACATAAACACACACACATATAAACATGAACACACCCATATAAACACAGACACACACACATATAAACATAAACACACACACACACACATACACACACACCCATATAAACATAAACACACACACCCATATAAACATAAACACACACACATACACACATACACACACACCCATATAAACATAAACACACACACATATAAACATGAACACACCCATATAAACACAGACACACACACATATAAACATAAACACACACACACACACATACACACACACCCATATAAACATAAACACACACACCCATATAAACATAAACACACACACATATAAACATTAAATTCACTGGTTTTCAGAATAATTTAAAAAACAAACAAAACTTTAAAAAACATTCTTTTGATAAATTTGTTGTTAAATTAAAATTTGCAGAAATAATTTTTTTTCCGTTTGCATTAAAATTTTATGATGAATTAAAAGAAACTAAATTAAAATAAAACTTTTTTTCTTAAATGAAGATAATATTGTTTTGCTTTTTTATTTTGTTAAAATATTGAATAATTAAAACAGGAAGTTTAAAATCCTCCAGTTACAACAATTAAAAATATATATAAAAACAAAAATATCAAATTACATTAAAAAAAATTAAAGTGAATAATTAATTTATTAATAAGCAAAAAAACATCCATTATTTTTTTATCCAGTCGTGTCATTTTTTTATTTTCACTCTAAATAAAAAACTTTACTTTTAATTTGAGTCGTTTTTCAAACTGGACTGTGTGAGAAGGTCTGATCTCCGGTGGGGGGTCAGGGGCTGGGGTGAGGGGGTGCACGTGTGGGGAATTAAATGCGTGATTGGTTGTTTGTGTCCTGCAACAGACTGGCAACCTGTTCAGGGTGTACCTCCTATTCGGAGTGTGCACCGTGTTCAGGCGGGACCCCTTGTTCTGGGTGTACCCTCCCCATCGCCCAGCCAGGATGAGCTCTTGTGACCCTGAGAGGGTTCAGCAGTAACGAGGAACGGTTAATTAAATCTTCGGCACCAGGACCTTCGAGGCCTTTTCAGCAGCATGTTTCACAATCACTGATTTATTAGTTTCGTTCCGTCGTCTTCCGCTCATCAGGGGCCGGGTCGCCGGGGCAACACCCTCAGACGGTAAACTCAGGCTTCTCTCACCCCGGCTGCATCCTCCATCTCACCCAGGAGGATCCAGAGGTGTTCCCTGTCCAGCTGGGAGACAGAGTCCTTCCAGCAGGTCCAGGGTCTGTCTCTACGTCTCCTCCCGGTGGGACGAAACCCCTCACCAGGGAGGGAGGCATGCCCGAACCCCCCATCTGGCTTCTCTTGATCCGGTGGAGCAACAGCTCTACTCAGAGCTCCTCCCTCCTCTGAGAGAGACCCCAGCCGCCCTGCAGAGGAAGCTCATTGATTTCTCAGTGTTTTCTAAATGTTTCATAAATCTGTTCGTTAAGGATACATCCATATTTAAACACACGTGTGTGTTTACGTGTGTGTTGCATAATTTGTCTGAAATAAAACAGAAAAAACTGTTGTTGTTGTTGTTGTTTGTTCTGGTGTGTACACAGCAGCTCGCAGCTTGTTTGTAAATGATGGTAATTATCCCAACAGAATGTCAGCAGCACTACACATAATTACACTAGTGATTCTAATTAGCATGTGAGTTATTAGCAACTCATTAAGCAATTACAGGCAGCGATATGCTAATGAGATTCACATGAAACATGCGTAAAACGAGCCTCGGGATGTGGTCGTCATGCCATGCAGGACGCCAGCATGGTATGGTTGACATGGAGTCCGACTTGATGTATGGGTGAGTCCATCTTCACCCGCCTCACCCGCCTCACCCGCCTCATCAGAACCTGTGAATCCTCACAACATAAAACTCTTTATTTTTTAAGTTTTCTATTCTGAGGGTCTGAGTCTGACCTCTGAGACAGTCCCAGTCTGATCCGAAAGGATGGTCCTTGTTTTTATAAAATCGTCCGGAGCAGAAAAAAAAGGTCAATTTAAGATTAAATGTTGTAAAAATGATTAAAAACTTTGATGTTAATAATTATAATTTCTTTTAAATCCAGTGGCTGCAGGTTTCTGGTTAAATCTGATTCTATTCCAGATTCCAGGCTCTTCCGTAAATTGATGTATGTCTTTTAGTCCTAATTCCTCCCCTCCCCCTGCACGCAGCATTATGGGTGGTTTTAAAATATTAATATGAGAGTGCATTTAGTGCGGAGTGTGTATCCTCCAGAGGCTCTGCATCCAGGCCGCTAGGGAACGTCTGCTGCATGATTTACTCTAAATGGCACATTTAGGATTCGCCTTGCTCCTCGAGGCCGCCGTATTTCTTCATGTTTGTACACGCAGAGGAAACAAAGGCGCTGGTAAACATATGAAATGATAAAGGAGGTGCTGTTCAGACTCTCCAGATTTCAGAGGAGATGCTGATTGAAATAGACTGCGTGTCATCTCTGGTTAAAGCAGAGGACAGAAAAACAGTTTCCTCTGAGACAAACAACACCCGAGAAAACACCACGCAGCAGCATCACAAATAAAGCCAGCTTCCTGCATCCAGAAACCGCAACACACACACAACACACACACTGAGGGCAAAACTATGGGCACCCCAGATAAAAATAGTAA
>CACRXE010000036.1:414504-422004 GCA_902685375.1 Neostethus bicornis
GTGTGTGTGTGTGTGTGTGTGTGTGTGTGTGTGTTTTCGTGTGTGTGTGTGTGTGTGTGTGTGTGTGTGTGTGTGTTTTCGTGTGTGTGTGTGTGTGTGTGTTTTCGTGTGTGTGTGTGTGTGTGTTTTCGTGTGTGTGTGTGTGTGTGTGTTTTCGTGTGTGTGTGTGTGTGTGTGTGTGTGTGTGTGTGTGTGTGTGTGTGTTTTCTTGTGTGTGTGTGTTTTCGTGTGTGTGTGTGTGTGTGTGTGTGTGTTTTTGTGTGTGTGTGTGTGTGTGTGTTTTCGTGTGTGTGTGTGTGTGTGTGTGTGTGTGTGTGTGTGTGTGTGTGTGTTTTCGTGTGTGTGTGTGTGTGTGTGTGTTTTCGTGTGTGTGTGTGTGTGTGTGTGTGTGTGTGTGTGTGTGTGTGTGTGTTTTCGTGTGTGTGTGTGTGTGTGTGTGTGTGTGTGTGTGTGTGTGTGTGTGTGTGTGTGTGTGTGTGTGTGTGTGTGTTTTCGTGTGTGTGTTTTCGTGTGTGTGTGTGTGTGTGTGTGTGTGTGTGTGTGTGTGTGTGTGTGTTTTCGTGTGTGTGTGTGTGTGTGTGTGTGTGTGTGTGTGTGTGTGTGTGTGTGTGTTTTCGTGTGTGTGTGTTTTCGTGTGTGTGTTTTCGTGTGTGTGTGTGTGTGTGTGTGTGTGTGTGTGTGTGTGTGTGTGTTTTCGTGTGTGTGTGTGTGTTTTCGTGTGTGTGTGTGTGTGTGTGTGTGTGTGTGTGTGTGTGTGTGTGTGTGTGTGTGTGTGTGTGTGTGTGTGTGTGTGTGTGTGTGTGTGTGTGTGTGTGTGTGTGTGTGTGTGTGTGTGTGTGTGTGTGTGTGTGTGTGTGTGTGTGTGTGTGTGTGTGTGTGTGGGGGGGGGGGGGGGGGGGGGGGGGGGGGGTACCCTGCCTGACAGACTTTAGAAACACATTCTGTGGACGAATAAAGTTAAAATAAACAAATCTATATTTGGATAATTTAATTTTAAAAGAGCCTCCCTCTGTGAAGCATGGAGGTGGATCCATCATGGTTTGGGGTTTTATTATCAATCACAGGAAACATTGACGAGTAAAAAGAAAATTTATTCCATTAAATTTCAGGAGATTTTGGAAGCTGACTGATGTCATCTGTGAAAAATTAGAATTTAAAGAGAGGAAACGGACGATAATTCAAATTAAATTTATAATAGATTAATTCAGAATGTGTAAAACAAACGGTCTTCAGGATCCTCACAACATCCTGAACGAAAAATAAATAAATAAATAAATATGAGCAACCCTTAAAAAAGCAGAACGCGACAGAAAACTCAGAAAACTGGAGGAATTTAGAAAAATTAAAAAATGAGCTAAAAAATAAAAAATAGACTCTCAGCAGGTAGGGGGTCTTCATGAGCCCCGACCAAACCAGAGAGGTCACCCAAACTTTTATCATCAACAATAGTTTATTTTTATGTAAATAATTTAAATTAACTTATTTTTAAATCATACCATCATGTGACGTCAGACAGACATTTTTCATCTCTCCTTGTTTTTTGTTTTTTTTTTTTTAGAGGGTTTTTATTTAACTGTTTTTTTTTTTCAGACCTCAGGTTGTCGTTAGAATTTGACCGTCTTTAAGACCCTCTGACACGTGCTGCTTCATTCAGAACCAGATAAACTGGATCAGTCACTGGTCTAAAACCTGGACCTGTGTCTTTAATGTTACACCCCATCTGGACCAGAAGACCCCCCTCCTCCCAGAGACTCTGTATGAAAACCTGTAAAGAGGTTTTTTTTTTAAATGATCACCTGGTAATAGCTGATGACCCAGCTAGCTCTGACTGTGCTGTTCCAGAAGAGCCCAACGGCTCATCGGGGGTTAAACTGTGTTTTTGTTTTTGTTTTTTTTACTTTGATCTAACTGGTTGTAAAACATGGAAATAATTAATTAACTTCATTCTTATTGAAATCAATAAGTTATGACATCACATGTTTCAAACTGCTGCATCACCATCTCCCCGGATCAAGACGGCTCAAGTCAGGGACAACATCCCGGATGTGAAGTCAGATCAGAGAGACCTATAGTGATGGAAGGAGAGGTAACCAGTCTAGCTCTGACTGTGCTGTAAAAGAGGCTGTCTAGAAAGAAAACAAGTCGTATTCAAGATGTTATAATGTTAGAGTTTTTATTTGGTCGAACAGAAACACTCTTCTTCTTACGTCATTTCCCTTCAGGGGCGTCCAGTAAGTCAGTTTCTTCCATCTAATCATGAGTTCACAGGAGTTATTATTATTATTATTGTTATTGTTGATATTATTATTGTTAAATACCCAAAATGACCATGTTTGCTAAAATCCCACTTTTTTGTAATAAAATACTTTGAAACCGTGAAACTTGACAAGAAGAGGAACAGTCATCCATCTTCTGAACCACTTCATCCTGGTAAGGCTCTGGAGGATGAGGAGCCCATAGCTGCTGGTCACAGGCAAGAGGCGGGGTACACCCCAAACAGGTTTACACACACACACACACACACACACACACACACAGAGACAACCATTCACACACACACACAGTCAACCATTCTCACACACACACACACAACCATTCACACTCACACACACACACACACACACACACACACCACACACACACACACAACCATTCACACACACACACACACACACACACACACACACACACAGAGACAACCATTCACACACACACACAGTCAACCATTCTCACACACACACACAACCATTCACACTCACACACACACACACACACACACACACACCACACACACACACACACACACACAACCATTCACACACACACACACACACACACACACACACACACACACACACACACACACTCCTAGGGGCAGCTCACAGCAGCCAATCAACCTAACGTGTCTGTTTTTGGAGAGTGGGAGGAAACTAAAGAAAACCCACACCTACAGGGGAGAACATGCAAACTCCACACAGACAGACCAGTAACTCAAGCCTGGTCCGCACTGCAGGACTCAAATCCCTGACCTTCTTGCTGTGAGCAGCCCCTTTTTCACGGTTTTATTTTTATACGTTTGTTTATGTTTATAATTTTTTTTTTATGTATTTTATTTTCAGGTTTTAATATTTTTTAAAGGTTTTTCTTTTTTCAGATTTGCTTTGTTTATTTTTTTTCCCGTTTTTCTGCTATTTTTTGTTTTTAAAGATTTTCTTGGGTTTTTTTTATATTTGGATTTTTTACATTTTTTTCAGGTTTTTTGCTTTAATTTAAACGCAGAAAAATGTATAAAATTATAAAAATACATTTTTCTGAAGAAAAAGAAACCTTTGGAAAAAAATTTAAATGTTAAATCTAAAAAACATTTTTAAAAAAGCAAAAGAAATCATTTGAATATTTTTAAAAATAAAACAATCATTTTCAATCCTTTTAATATTAAACAACATTTTAAATCAGAGAAAAACACGCAAATTATACGGTTTAAAAAAATAATAATAATAATTAGTCATTTAAATAAAAACACGCGCAAAAACAGCGGTTCCCATAAAAAATTATTTCAGATTAAAATCTGATCCGCGATTCATTTCATTTTCAAAATAAAAAAAAAATAATAAAACATTTGAAAACCAATAAAAAGAGAAAAAAGTAAATATATTGATTAAAATAAAATAAGATTAAAAACTGTTTAAAAACGTTTTATTTTAATAAAAAAAACACAGATAAAAATTACAGTAAAAATATGAACAATTTAAACAAAACATGTTTTATTCTAAATGTTATTTTTTACAAAAAAGCATTATTTTATGTCTTAATGTCTAAAAAATAATACAAAATTACAGAATAAAAGTTTTGATATAATAAAAAATTATTTTATAAAAGAAAATTTTAAAATAAGATTTTAAAACAACAAAAATAGAAAAAATTCCGAACGTTTGTTGTTTTTTTAGGGTGGAGCAGCAGCGCCTCCTGCTGGTAAAAAAATATTCAGCGTAGAATTCTGTTTTATAAGGTTTTACAAAAAAAAAAAAACAACAGTTTTTTAAAATAAACTAAAATAATATATATATATATATATATATATATATATATATATATATATATATATATATATTTATATATATTAATTAAATTAGTAGCAGCTCCTCTTTTGACCCCCCTCTCCCCCCTCCTGGATTCCATCTGCTACCCTCCCCTCCGCTCCCCAAACATCTCCCCTTTTGCTCCTCAGTTGGATTATTAACATATTTCACTTACTTTCATTTTTAATTAATCTTTACTGATAAAAAAAACCCGACAAAAAAAATTGATTTTATTCCTAATAAAACTTATAAAAGTATTAAATGTAATAAGATTTTTTCTTCTCATGATTTGTTTTCTTAATATTTATTATTTTACTTAATGTATAATTTATAAAATAATAATTAAATAATAATATTAATCAGTAAAAAAATCAAACTTTATTTTGTTTTTTTTTTATGCGATTGATTCTTTTTTTAAGCAAATAAAGACATTAATTTTCTAATTAATTTCATTCATAAAGTTATTAATAATCCACAAATTAAGAATTAATCAGGCAGAACGTTATGTTTTTAATATTATTTTTATTCTTAACTGTAGAAACAATTCAAACAGAAAAAAATTTTTATTCATTTGTTTTGAGCCAAATTTTCAAATAAAAACAATGATTACGTCACCTCACGTCACCCCCCAGGAGGAGACCCAGAGGCAGACCCCAGACCTGCCGGTGAGGTGTTCCACCCCCCAGGAGGAGACCCAGAGGCAGACCCCAGACCTGCCGGTGAGGTGTTCCACCCCCCAGAAGGAGACCTAGAGGCAGACCCCAGACCTGCCGGTGAGGTGTTCCACCCCCCAGGAGGAGACCCAGAGGCAGACCCCAGACCTGCTGGTGAGGTGTTCCACCCCCCAGGAGGAGACCCAGAGGCAGACCCCAGACCTGCCGGTGAGGTGTTCCACCCCCCAGGAGGAGACCCAGAGGCAGACCCCAGACCTGCCGGTGAGGTGTTCCACCCCCAGGAGGAGACCCAGAGGCAGACCCCAGACCTGCCGGTGAGGTGTTCCACCCCCCAGGAGGAGACCCAGAGGCAGACCCCAGACTTGCCGGTGAGGTGTTCCACCCCCCAGGAGGAGACCCAGAGGCAGACCCCAGACCTGCCGGTGAGGTGTTCCACCCCCCAGAAGGAGACCTAGAGGCAGACCCCAGACCTGCCGGTGAGGTGTTCCACCCCCCAGAAGGAGACCTAGAGGCAGACCCCAGACCTGCCGGTGAGGTGTTCCACCAGCCAGGAGGAGACCCAGAGGCAGACCCCAGACCTGCTGGTGAGGTGTTCCACCAGGAGGAGACCCAGAGGCAGACCCCAGACCTGCTGGTGAGGTGTTCCACCCCCCAGGAGGAGACCTAGAGGCAGACCCCAGACCTGCTGGTGAGGTGTTCCACCCCCAAGAAGGAGACCTAGAGGCAGACCCCAGACCTGCTGGTGAGGTGTTCCACCCCCCAGGAGGAGACCTAGAGGCAGACCCCAGACCTGCCGGTGAGGTGTTCCACCCTCCAGGAGGAGACCCAGAGGCAGACCCCAGACCTGCTGGTGAGGTGTTCCACCCCCCAGAAGGAGACCTAGAGGCAGACCCCAGACCTGCTGGTGAGGTGTTCCACCCCCCAGGAGGAGACCCAGAGGCAGACCCCAGACTTGCCGGTGAGGTGTTCCATCAGGAGGAGACCCAGAGGCAGACCCCAGACCTGCCGGTGAGGTGTTCCATCAGGAGGAGACCCAGAGGCAGACCCCAGACCTGCTGGTGAGGTGCTCCATCAGGAGGAGACCCAGAGGCAGACCCCAGACCTGCCGGTGAGGTGTTCCACCCCCCAGGAGGAGACCTAGAGGCAGACCCCAGACCTGCCGGTGAGGTGTTCCACCCCCAGGAGGAGACCCAGAGGCAGACCCCAGACCTGCCGGTGAGGTGTTCCACCCCCCAGGAGGAGACCCAGAGGCAGACCCCAGACCTGCCGGTGAGGTGTTCCACCCCCCAGGAGGAGACCTAGAGGCAGACCCCAGACCTGCTGGTGAGGTGTTCCACCAGGAGGAGACCTAGAGGCAGACCCCAGACTTGCCGGTGAGGTGTTCCATCAGGAGGAGACCCAGAGGCAGACCCCAGACCTGCCGGTGAGGTGTTCCATCCGGAGGAGACCCAGAGGCAGACCCCAGACCTGCCGGTGAGGTGTTCCACCCCCCAGGAGGAGACCTAGAGGCAGACCCCAGACCTGCTGGTGAGGTGTTCCACCCCCCAGGAGGAGACCCAGAGGCAGACCCCAGACCTGCTGGTGAGGTGTTCCACCCCCCAGGAGGAGACCTAGAGGCAGACCCCAGACCTGCTGGTGAGGTGTTCCACCCCCCAGGAGGAGACCCAGAGGCAGACCCCAGACCTGCTGGTGAGGTGTTCCACCCCCCAGGAGGAGACCCAGAGGCAGACCCCAGACCTGCTGGTGAGGTGTTCCGTCCTCGGTTAAGTGGAAAAAGATGGAACATCAAAATAAACACTGATTACACTGAAAAGGAGCGAGAAGAAGAAAACTTATTTAATTTAAAAAATACTCACAACAAATCAAATAGAAAAAATAAGAAATAAAATTATTTAACAGAAGAATTGAAGTTAAAAATAAATCATTCAAGGCAAGTTTTTCTTTTGTTATTTTGAGAAATTCGTGTTTTAAAATACTTTGTTCCGTTCCGTCATCTTCCGCTTGTTCCGGGGTCAGGTCATGGGGGCAACAGCCTCAAACGGGCAGCCCAGGCCTCTCTCACCCCGGCTGCATCCTCTAGCTCACCTGGAAGGATCCCAAGTCGTTCCCCGGCCAGCTGTGAGACATAGTCTCTCCAGCAGGTCCGGGGTTTGCCCCGGACAAAGTACATTGTCTGTTATTTATTTATACAATGATGTTTGCAGATGACATTGTGATCTCTAGTGAGAGGAGTAAAGAGGAGGAGGAAAAGCTGGAGAGGTGGAGATTTGAAGACTAGTCAGAGTAAAACAGAGTCCATGTGTGTGAATGAGAGGGATCCAAATGGAAAAGTGAGGTTACAGGGAGAAGAGATAAAGAAGGGGGAAGATTTTAAGTATCTAGGATCAACAGTCCAGAGCAATGGAGAGTGTGGAAAAGAGGTGAAGAAGCGTGTTCAGGCAGGCTGGAACGGGTGGAGAAAAGTATCAGGTGTGATGTGTGACTGAAGAGTTTCAGATAAAATGAAAGGAAAGTGCGTGTGTGTTTTTGAGACAGAGGGGAACTTATCTGTGTGTGTGTGTCTCTGTGTGTGTGTGTGTGTGTGTGTGTGTGTGTGTGTGTGTGTGTGTGTGTGCGTGCGTGTGTGTTGTTTCTGATTAAAGTCGTCTTTATTTCTCATTTTTACGTCACACAAACTTTTACAGACATTTGGTAAAAAATAATTAACATATGATAGAAAAATAAAAATATAAAAAATATAAAATCAT
>CACRXE010000036.1:424504-452004 GCA_902685375.1 Neostethus bicornis
ACATGATTACCATGGTAACCATAGTGATTACCGTGGTAACCATAGTGATTACCGTGGTAACCATAGATTTTTAAATAAAATTTAATATTGAGTTTTTATTCCTGTTTGGCACGATGACAGAAACCACCGACTGTTTCCAGTTCCAAACAATAAAACACATTTTTTTCTTTCTCTAGAAATGAATTTGCTCATTTCCGCAAGATGACTTCAACTTCGTCAAAGGATGGTAAATACACACCGCCCCACCCCCTGCACACACACACACACACACACACACACACACACACACACACACCCAGCAGGATTCCGACCGCATGTGTTTGTGCAGGTAAGCAGAACGTGGTCATCATGGGCAGAAAGACCTGGTTCTCCATCCCAGAGAAGAACCGACCTCTTCCCAACAGGATCAACATCGTCCTGAGCCGGGAACTCCGGTGAGTCTGCAGGGTCCAGACCTGCAGGGTCCAGATCTGCAGAGTCCTGACCTGCAGAGTCCTGACCTGCAGGGTCCAGACCTGCAGGGTCCTGACCTGCAGAGTCCTGACCTGCAGGGTCCAGACCTGCAGGGTCCTGACCTGCAGGGTCCAGACCTGCAGGGTCCAGACCTGCGGGGTCAAAAATAAAAAAAATTACAGTTTTTGTCATAGTTTGGTTGCGGTGTGACTTTTACTCTGGAGCGACTTATAAGTAAAATTAATGACATCATCTCCATCGTTTCACGTTATTTTGAATGAATGTTTATTTAGATTGAAAAACAGAAAAAAACCTACAGAAACTATACGTAACATCATAATTTATGATGCTTAAATAAAAGAAAAAAAACAGTATATTAACAGTAAACCATAAGAGGGCGCTCTCGGCCTGTGTTGATCATTTCTTATAAAAACAACAGAAGAAGTCTGAACCGAAAAAAACCGAAACGTCACCAAAAAGAAAACCTTATTCTATAGATTACAAGCTTCAAGTACCGTATTTTCCGCACTATAAGGCGCAGCTAAAACGTGTCGGTTGGTTCGTTAGCAAACCAACCGACACGTTTTGGAGGTCTTGATGGAGGTCTGTTTTTTGCAGAGCGCCCCCAGCTGGAGCTCACTATCTGGCTGCAGACTTCAGCTCGGCGCTGCGCCTGCTGGACACCGAGCTGTCCGACACGGTGGACCAAGTCTGGGTGATCGGAGGCAGCTCTCTCTACAAGGTAGTCCTGATCCTGGTCTCAGCCGTCTTCCCCTGGTCCTCAGACCCTGTTTTCTCTCCAGGAAATGATGGAAAGTCCAGGATCCAGGAGGCTGTTCGTTACCCGGATCCTGAAGCAGTTCCCCTGTGACACCTTCCTCCCAGAGATCCGTGAGGATCAGTACCGCCAGCTGCCGACGTGAGTAACCCCCACCCTCTGCACGCTGCACCACCCTCTGCACGCTGCACGCCCCCCCACCCTCTGCACGCTGCACCACCCTCTGCACGCTGCACCACCCTCTGCACGCCCCCCCACCCTCTGCACGCACCCCCACCCTCTGCACGCCGCACCACCCTCTGCACGCACCCCCACCCTCTGCACGCTGCACCACCCTCTGCACGCCGCACCACCCTCTGCACGCCCCCCTGCACACCCCCCTGCACACCCCCCCACCCTCTGCACGCCGCCCCACCCTCTGCCCCTCAGGACTGACTCTGAGCTCTGCAGGTTTCCAGGGATCTCCTCAGAACTCCAGGAGGAGGATGGGATCCAGTACCGGTTTGAAGTCTACGAGAGCCTCCAGCAGTGACGTCCTGGTGGTCTCTAGAAGCTTTGTTGGAGTGATGATGTAATGCCACGTGTCCGTCTGAGACGGATTAAATAAATTCTTATTTTCTGTAAAATAATAAACTGACCAAAACTATTTTTGCTTCATAATGTTTGATAATAATCAGACAGGAAGTGATGTAAGCGGAATGCTGGCTACCCACTATGGTCTCAGGACAGAGAGGCTCTGTCCATGTGGAACTGGGACTGAGAGGGTTCTCCGTCCCTGTGGTAGCACGTCATTAGCCCAGGTTAATGGGCTGCGGAGCAGAAAGTAAACGGACCAATCAGAGAGCGGGTAGACACACATCAACCAGATTTAGTTTATATTAAATCTGTTTAATAAAACTCATCAGTCATATTTACACAGATAACAGTAGTTTTAGTTTAATCAGTTCTAAAGTTTCAACAAAACTCTGGTCATTATTTAAAATCCAGTCCAAGACGTCCGTCCTATTATGTTCTTCACTCCTGAATCTACCTGAATTTACCTTTCAATCCAGAGGGTTAGAAGGTCGTGCAGCTCCTAGGGGTCAAAGTCTCCTCCTTTTGCTCACCATCATAGAAAAAGGTTAAAAACTGGGCCTATTTCTGTCCTCAATTTGAACCAAACAAGTTTAATCAGCCCTCTGTATGTGGTGGTTCTCCTGGTAACTAGCCATCCTGGCATCTCCGGTCATTTCTGCTGCCTGACTAACCTAAACTAACTAAAGGGCTGAACCAGGTTTGTCCAGTGTTGGTGATCTTCTTCCTGCTGTTCTGCTTCCTTGACGGTGACTCTGAGTTGTTGGAGGTCGCCTATGATTTTGTGGAGCCATCGGGTACAGGGCAACGCTTGGATTGAATTGAAGGCTAGTTCTCGTAGGATGGTCGGGAAACCGCCGGAGGACGTGGTCGAACCTACAAGAACCTACAGCCAGCTCAGAGATGCTTTGATCACCTCAGTGAAGAAGCTCGGCCTCAAAGTGAGTGGGTCTAAGTTCATGAGTGTTGGAGATGCTCTGGATCCTGACTAACTGTGCCAGATTAATTCAAACCCCCGCCCGCCTAAAAGTGAAGGGGGTAATGCACAAGTGCACAGCGCGTAAGGAGTTGGTCTACCTGAGTTTATCAATGGATGAGCTCAGAAACCCAACAAAGAGAAGGAGTAAAAACAGCTCTATGTCTGCTCCACCCGGGTCACACCCTGGAAGCTGTACAGAGAGTTCTACGTATGTCCAGATGTCAGTAGCTGTTCTCTAACCGGATCCGGCAGGTCGTAGTAGATCCGGCTTTCATGAAACTGCTTTCTGTACAAAACCAGGTCCTGAACATCGAACTGGTCCATCGGTCCGGTCCAGACAGTCAGCGAGTATCTGTGGACGGAACGTTCTACGTTACTATGAGACGATGCAGCTACCAGAATGCAGACCACTGCCCTATAAAGCAACGTTACCCTCCTGAGGTACTGTCCCCTGTAAGTCACCGTTCCCCATTAGGCGGACCAGTGTGTAAGGCAGACCCTGCTTCTCACCGTTCAGATTGCTTTAGTAACCATGACAGCTGGGAGCAGGACTCGGCCAGCAGGGCCGCTCGGACCGGGAAGGTGACGGGGTGCTGGAGACCCCGACATTTCTCCTCCATCTGATGGACTGAATCCCAGCTGTACCCTGCAAACACAAAGACCTGAAGAATTAGCTGCAACCAGGTTTATTTTGTCATAAACACATAGAATAGGACTGGGTCCTGGTTCTATGATCCGTCAGTGATCCTTCCTCCAGCAGGGGTCTATCGTAGGAAAGGTTTTGAAGGGTCTTCTTCAGTGTGTTTGATGATCGAAACGTTTCGACTTCCATCAGAAATCATTTTAATCTTCAAGAAGGAACCTGAGAACTGGTTCTAGATAAACTAACCTGAGTTTGCTCCGCCCCTAAAGGAGGGGCTAACACCTATTGGAGCAAAGACCCAACCCTACCATGTTAACAACCTTTAAAAAAACAGTTGTTAACAGGTTTGTTGAGGTTAGCTGAACACCTGTGAATGGCTGGTTTGTGTAAAGCTGGGATTGGTTCAATAAACAGATGGAGAAACTACCTCCACGTGTTTGGTTTGTCTCCCAAGAAGAGACCGTCCACCAAAAATAAAACCAAGAGTTCAGCAGAATACTTAAGAGATAAAAAAGAACCCGAGAGTTTCTGCTGCAAACATAGCCTCAGTCCAACATCTGTGTGCATTTATGGACTGTACTGTATGTAAACACTGGTCAAGAATGGTGTCCATGGGAGGACTCCACCGAGGGAGTCACTGCTGTCTAAAAAAAAAAAAAAACACGTTTTATATTTGCAAAAAAAACATAAAAACACCAAATTCTGGCAAAATATCTTGTGAAAAAATTTGACGTTGATTTTATGCTGAAATGTGAGAAATTCTAAACGGTTCTCATAGTTTTTGCAGACGGAACAAAGACAAAAGATTAAGAATCAATTAAGAAGTTTCACTAAAATGATTTTAAAATCAATAAAGTTCATTAAAACTGAACACAAAATAAAAACAAAGTGTAAAACCTGTACCTGGGTTGTGTGCTCTAGCGGTCCACCCGGTGGTCCATCCCAGAGACAGAACGATGTGTTCAGATAGAGCACAGGTGCTGGTGAGGAAGGCGTCGGCATCCAGAGGAACCGCCTGGCCTCCAGGACCGTGTAGGATGTCAGCATTGATCCACACGGGCTGGTGGGACTGGTCCAACCAGGTTCTGAGCAAATCCAGAGATGAAGACAGTGCCTCCATGCTGCAGGGAGGACAAACACCAGGTTCAGCTCAGGTCCACAGATGGAGACATGGGGGTCAGACACCGTGCTCAGGTCTACAGATGGAGACATGGGGGTCAGACACCATGCTCAGGTCTACAGATGGAGACATGGGGGTCAGACACCGTGCTCAGGTCTACAGATGGAGACATGGGGGATGGAGACATGGGGGTCAGACACCGTGGGGTTCTGAGCAGGTCTACAGATGGAGACATGGGGGTCAGACACCGTGGGGTTCTGAGCAGGTCTACAGATGGAGACATGGGGGTCAGACACCGTGCTCAGGTCCACAGATAGAGACATGGGGGTCAGACACCATGCTCAGGTCCACAGATAGAGACATGGGGGTCAGACACCGTGCTCAGGTCTACAGATGGAGACATGGGGGTCAGACACCGTGCTCAGGTCCACAGATAGAGACATGGGGGTCAGACACCGTGCTCAGGTCTACAGATGGAGACATGGGGGTCAGACACCGTGCTCAGGTCCACAGATAGAGACATGGGGGTCAGACACCGTGCTCAGGTCTACAGATGGAGACATGGGGGTCAGACACCATGCTCAGGTCTACAGATGGAGACATGGGGGTCAGACACCGTGCTCAGGTCCACAGATAGAGACATGGGGGTCAGACACCGTGCTCAGGTCTACAGATGGAGACATGGGGGTCAGACACCGTGCTCAGGTCTACAGATGGAGACATGGGGGTCAGACACCATGCTCAGGTCCACAGATGGAGACATGGGGGTCAGACACCGTGCTCAGGTCTACAGATGGAGACATGGGGGTCAGACACCGTGCTCAGGTCTACAGATGGAGACATGGGGGTCAGACACCGTGCTCAGGTCCACAGATAGAGACATGGGGGTCAGACACCATGCTCAGGTCTACAGATGGAGACATGGGGGTCAGACACCATGCTCAGGTCTACAGATGGAGACATGGGGGTCAGACACCGTGCTCAGGTCCACAGATGGAGACATGGGGGTCAGACACCGTGCTCAGGTCTACAGATGGAGACATGGGGGTCAGACACCGTGCTCAGGTCTACAGATGGAGACATGGGGGTCAGACACCGTGCTCAGGTCTACAGATGGAGACATGGGGGTCAGACACCGTGCTCAGGTCCACAGATAGAGACATGGGGGTCAGACACCATGCTCAGGTCTACAGATGGAGACATGGGGGTCAGACACCATGCTCAGGTCTACAGATGGAGACATGGGAGTCAGACACCATGCTCAGGTCTACAGATGGAGACATGGGGGTCAGACACCGTGCTCAGGTCCACAGATGGAGACATGGGGGTCAGACATCATGGGGTTCTGAGCAGGTCCACAGATGGAGACATGGGGGTCAGACACCATGGGGTTCTGAGCAGGTCCACAGATGGAGACATGGGGGTCAGACACCATGCTCAGGTCCACAGAAGAAGACATGGGGGTCAGACACCATGGGGTTCTGAGCAGGTCCACAGAAGGAGACATGGGGGTCAGACACCATGGGGTTCTGAGCAGGTCCATAGAAGGAGACATGGGGGTCAGACACCATGGGGTTCTGAGCCAGTCCACAGATGGAGACATGGGGGTCAGACACCATGGGGTTCTGAGCAGGTCCACAGAAGGAGACATGGGGGTCAGACACCATGGGGTTCTGAGCAGGTCCACAGAAGGAGACATGGGGGTCAGACACCATGGGGTTCTGAGCAGGTCCACAGATGGAGACATGGGGGTCAGACACCATGCTCAGGTCCACAGATAGAGACATGGGGGTCAGACACCATGCTCAGGTCCACAGATGGAGACATGGGGGTCAGACATCATGGGGTTCTGAGCAGGTCCACAGATGGAGACATGGGGGTCAGACATCATGGGGTTCTGAGCAGGTCCACAGATGGAAACATGGGGGTCAGACACCGTGCTCAGGTCTACAGATGGAGACATGGGGGTCAGACACCGTGCTCAGGTCTACAGATGGAGACATGGGGGTCAGACACCGTGCTCAGGTCCACAGATGGAGACATGGGGGTCAGACACCGTGCTCAGGTCTACAGATGGAGACATGGGGGTCAGACACCGTGCTCAGGTCTACAGATGGAGACATGGGGGTCAGACACCATGCTCAGGTCCACAGATGGAGACATGGGGGTCAGACACCGTGCTCAGGTCCACAGATGGAGACATGGGGGTCAGACACCGTGCTCAGGTCCACAGATGGAGACATGGGGGTCAGACACTCTGGGGTTCTGGTCTCACCTCTTAAAGTCCAGCTTGACTCCCAGCTGGTGGTTCTTCAGTTCTTCCAGCCAGTCCCTCAGCGTGATGTCACTGTCCGTTTCGGGGGGATGAGCCATGATTGGCTCTCTGGGCTCACAACCCCTCATGATGACGTCCGCCTCGATCATGTGAAACGCGCCTGAGAAAGAACAGTTCTGATTGGTGAAGAGGCATGACGACATCCTGAGCTCCATCATGAAACCCAGACCACCCTCTCCGTCCTGCAGAGACAATCAGACAGCTCCCCAAAAAACACACACAGACACACACACACACAGAGACACACACACACACACACACACACACACACACACACACACACACACACAGAGACACACACACACACAGAGACACACACAGACACACACACAGAGACACACACACACACACACAGAGACACACACACACACACACTCGTACCTGATGGTGGAAGCCGACATGCAAGCTGGAAACCACCATGTCTTGCTCAGAGAAACTTCAGCATGGGGATTGAACCAGCAAACCGTCTGGTTACAGGACGCTTAGCCCCTCCCACTGAACCATCCTTCTGGACCAATCACCATCACTTCTGATCTTTTTCCATGTTTTTTCAGATGGAGGAGAGTTCTCTTTAAAAGCTCATCCCCACCCTGAAGCATGGTGGAGGGAGCATCATGCCTGAACGACTTGTAATCATTAATGAAAATAATTGAAAGGTTTATCAGGGTGGAACATGGCTGTGCAGGGGGGGGGCACAGAGGCCTCACAACAAGGTCAGGGTTTGAGTCCTGGGGTGGGACGAGGCTTGAAACACTGGAATCTGTGTGTAGTTTGCATGTTCTCCCTGTGTGTGTGTTTTCTCTGGTTTCCTTTAAAAACATACGTTAGGTTAATTGGCTGCTGTGAAATCTGTTTTGATTTTTTTTTTTTTACACTAATGTATCATTTTTATTTGTTTGAAATATAAACACGTGGACTTCCTCTTCCTGTACAGGCGTGACGTCATGTGAAAATAAAAACTTTCTTAAAATCAAACACGCGTTTTTTAAAAAGGTTTAGTTTTAAAACAAAAACATTCTGTTATTGTTTGAATGTTTGGGTCAGTTTTAAACATCCGGGTTAAATGGACTCATTTAAATAAGAAGTTTAATTAGTTCGTTGTGACGTCACTAAGGTGTCACACCTGTGGTCGCCGCGCGCAGTTTCTCTCTGCTGTTTACCGCGTGACTCCACCGCAGCTCCGCAGCGTCCGGACGCGCGATGTGGTTCCGCTCCGTGAAGTACCGGAGAGTCCCTTCCGCCATTTTAACCCGTGACGTCACCATCAGACAGGAAGGCGGGACTTCCTGCCACCTAGTGACGTCACATCCTGTCTGACAGGCCGGAAGTAGTTCCTCCAGGAGGGACATGGAGGATTAATGTGAAGAAAATATTATAAAATAAAATATTATATTTTAAAATAAAAAGGACTCTATTAGTGAGGTTTTTTTAAATGGAAGAGTTTAATAAAACCAGAGACAGGTTTTTCTTTTATCCCTCCAGGGGGCGCCACAGCATCTCTTTAGCTTCCATCTAACCCTGTCTCCTGCATCCTGGGTTCATGTCTTCTTCACTGCATCTCTTTGGTCTTCCTCTTGGCCTCCTGCCTGGTGGTTCCTCTCTCTCCTCAGAACAGTCTGACCTCTCTGAATTTATCCTCTGATTCTTAGTTTTATTAAAATGTAAACATATTAATAATAATTAATATTAATAATATTATATAAATAATAAATATAAACATTTCAGCAGCTCGGTGGTTCACCGGGTGGCACAGTGACGTCACAGCAAGCAGGTTCAAGTCCCAGGTGGGGACGAAGCTTAAAACACTGCTCTTTCTGTGTGGAGTTTGCATGTTCTCCTTGTAGATATGTGGGTTTCCTCCCACTCTCCAAAAACGTGTGTGTTAGGTTGATTGGCTGCTTTGCCTCTAGGAATGTGTGTGTGTGTGTGTGTGTGTGTGTGTGTGTGTGTGTGTGTGTGTGTGTGTGTGTGTGTGTGTGTGTGTGTGTGTGTGTGTGTGTGTGTCTCTATGACAGACTGTAAGGCTCAGAAGATGAATGTTTTCCAGTAAAAGCTGGTTTATGTGTCGTAACCATGGGAATGAAGCAGCTGATGGTTTTGGTTACCATGGAAACGGCCTGATAAGCCTCTCCTTTAAAAACGACAAACTGCAGAGGATCGATCTACAAACAAGGTTTGAAGCAGACAGGTAAGCACTGTTCCACTGGTCTTACTGGTCCTTGTTCTGTACCCTCCTGGTCTTACTGGTCCTTGTTCTGTACCCTCCTGGTCTTACTGGTCCACGTTCTGTACCCTCCTGGTCTTACTGGTCCACGTTCTGTACCCTCCTGGTCTTACTGGTCCATGTTCTGTACCCTCCTGGTCTTACTGGTCCACGTTCTGTACCCTCCTGGTCTTACTGGTCCACGTTCTGTACCCTCCTGGTCTTACTGGTCCACGTTCTGTACCCTCCTGGTCTTACTGGTCCACGTTCTGTACCCTCCTGGTCTTACTGGTCCACGTTCTGTACCCTCCTGGGTCTTATTGGTCTAGAACTTACACGTTTCTGAAGTTTGTAGAAAAGCTTTTAATTTAATTTTAAATCCATGAAACTAATAAAAAAAAAAAAAAAACTTTTTAAAGACTCTCAGAGGAAACGCTGGAAAATATTTGTCGGTCAGACTTTAGTCCTCATGCCCACTCAGGACGAGGCATTAGCTCAGTGGGAGAATGGCCGGCTTTGGATCAAAAAGTTGCCGGTTCAGTTCCAGCTGAGCTCATGCCTAAGTGTCCCTGGAGAAGACACCAGTTAGTCCTACCGGTGGCGCTGTCATGGCTGCCTGCAGCACGTGGTCTTAATAAAGTATGGTTACTGGTTGATGAAGATGATTTTATTTGTGTTCCTCCGCAGCCTCCAGAATCATGGCCTCCAGACTCTACCGTGTCCTGCTTCTTCTCACCATCCTGGGTTCTGCTCTGTCCCAGCTGAAGGTCTTTAACCTTCGGGCCAGCGACCTTCCCGCCGACCTGTTCGGTATCACGGACGGCTACGTGAAGGTTTTCTGTGGCTCGGTTTCTCTGGGCCAGACCGAGGTCAAGAACAACAACGCCAACCCCTGGTGGGACGAGGAGTTCACCCACTTCCAGGCCCAGGAGTACGATGTTCTCCGTCTGGAGGTCCACGACAGTGACCTCCTGTTTGACGACCTGCTGGGGATCTGCTCTCGTCAGATCAAACCAGGGACCCACAGTCACGACTGCTACCTGGAGGAAGGGGGAACCCTCCATTACAGCTACACCCTGGCCTCCCCACAGGTCTGAACCCCCAGATAAATAAAGATGATTCAGCAGCTTCATCTCTTTATGTTTTATATCATTAGATTAAACTTATTTAGACTTAAATCATAAAAAAACAACAACAATCATTTAATTAGATTTATTAAATTAATGTCTGCAGTTAAAACAACAGAATTTAATAAAAACAAGTATTAAAACCTTTTAAAATATAATTTTATATCAGAATGTGACCGCTGCTGGCAGGACAGACGGTGACAAACTGTCCTTATTCCTGCTCCTTCTCTCTCAGAGCTCTCTGCTCTGGTTTTAGGGACCGGATCCTCGTCACAGAGTGCACTGCAGCCTGCTCTCTGCTGCTCTGCAGTGATGGAAGCTCCAGTTCTGTATGCCTGGAGATGAGCACCCTCTCTCCAGCTGTGCAGCCTACCCTCCCCACCACCAGGAGGGTGGGTGGTTATGTGGCCTGACTCCAGACATGGCCTCATCAGTGTGGTGTAGATGGTTAGTTTATCTTGCTGAGGGTTAAACCACGTCTGGATAGAACAGTTAAAAGTGGTGGTGTTTTTGGTCGCAGGAGGCGTTGGCCTGGTGGCAGAGTTGCCGTCTTTCGACCAGGAGAACCTGGTTCGATTCCCCCCGGGGCTGCACACACTCCAACACAGTAAAAATGATACACACACAAAAAAATGGAGGTGTTTAGAAGCTTTCTTCACCATCTGATCGATGATCGGAGTCCAGATGAAAGCTCAGATATTTTGTGGTGGAAACCACTGGAGCTTCTTTTTGAACCAGTGGAATGATTCACAGATCCATGTTTATCTGCATGCTCTGCAGCCCACCCGTCCAGGTGGGGGGTCTCTAACCGTAGTTTGGTCACCATGTACAGTATGTTCTTAATGGCAACAGAACGTCACGGCCAAACGTCTGCATCTCCTGAGAGAATGTTTCTGAACAGAATAATAATACATTTTAATAAATTATAACACGTGTAATAAAAGTATTAATAACATTAAATAAAAAGATGAATAAGTATCTTAAATCAGCAGGTGGAACATTTTAAAGAAATATGTTTTCTTTTTTAGAAAAAAAAATGATGTTAAGATAAAAATCATCTTCAGTCTCGTTTATGACTTAAAAATAAATCATCAGAAGGAGCAGAGGCCTGTGATCAGGTCTGAGAGACGTCTGTGATCGGGTCTCAGAAAGGTCTGTGATCAGGTCTCTGTGATCGGGTCTCAGAGAGGTCTGTGATCGGGTCTCAGAGAGGTCCGCGATCGGGTCTCAGAGAGGTCTGTGATCAGGTCTCAGTGTGATGTGAACGTACAGGGTGGACCAGCTGTCCAGAGTCTCTAATCTCAGATAAACTCAACAAACTAAACAAATCCAGTCGTATGAAGGTCATCCTCCAGGTGAAAAGATCACCTGCTGCTCCTGAAAATTCCCAGAACAGTTCTTCACAGGACGTTCCCATCCACTGAGGAATGAAATGACGTGGTTTTTTTTTGATCAGTGCTGTTTTTACTAAAAATAATTTGGGTGATAAGACATTAAAATAAGAGACGAGATACAACATGAACAAAATGAACAAAGGACAGACCCCCCCCAAAAGAACACGTCCCATTCCTTTGTTTCTGTGGTTCACTGAAGACAAAATGATCAGAATGTCAGATTCCTGGTGTTTACATTAAACATGTTTACATGTTAAACCACTTAAACACGTCACCTTTATATGACATCACATAAAGAAAACAAGAGAACAGAAAAAAATAACCTTAAATAACATCAAACATTTGGTGGCAAAACCAAAATGAAAAGTGTACAAAACCAGGTGAGACCGGATGAGTCTCACCACTGTTTGTATGAAGATGCTGAGGATCTCTCTGGGAGTGACCAGGATGGACAGGATCAGAGGAACAGCACATGTTAGAGGTTTTAAAGTCAGAGAGGTCAGACTGAGATGGTTTGGACATGTGCAGAGGAGAGAGAGGAACTACCAGGCAGGAGGTCCAGAGGAAGACCAAAGAGGAGGTTTATGGATGCAGTGAAGGAAGACATGAACCAGAGAGGATGCAGGAGACAGGATTAGATGGACTGACTGACTTGCTGTGGGTCACCCTGATTAAAGATTCTCCTCTTTAATAAAGAACAAAAAACAAGGAAACTGCTGTTCTAATACTTTTAGAGGTGACTATAGAAGATGGAACCAAATGGTTAAAGATGTGGAAACGTCTATAAAGACCACCTCTGAGTTATTATTATTAGTTATTATTATTAGTTATTATTAGTGGTTATTATTAGTGGTCATTTGGTTACTCTCTAATTTTCTGATTAACGATGTCAGTTCACTGTCCAAACAAACTGAAAAATACACAGAAAAACATTGTTAAAAAGAACAGTTTGTTTAGCTTCCATGTGTCCTGGAAATGTTCTGTCTAAACCAAATGGAATTTCTGATTGGAGGATTTTCACCAACAGTCTTCCTGCAACTTATCCGGGCGAGAGGCGGGGGACGTGAATCCTGATGACCTTAAGCGAGGATCGTAGATCCTGGTTACCATGGTGAGGGTTGTAACATAGATCCTGGTTACCATGGTGAGGGTAGGAACGTAGATCATGGTTACCATGGTGAGGGTAGGAACGTATATCCTGGTTACCATGGTGAGGGTAGGAACGTAGATCCTGGTTACCATGGTGAGGGTAGGAACGTAGATCCCGGTTACCATGGTGAGGGTAGGAACGTAGATCATGGTTACCATGGTGAGGGTAGGAACGTAGATCCTGGTTACCATGGTGAGGGTAGGAACGTAGATCCTGGTTACCATGGTGAGGGTAGGAACATAGATCATGGTTACCATGGTGAGGGTAGGAACGTAGATCCTGGTTACCATGGTGAGGGTAGGAACATACAGTGGTGGTCAAAAGTTTACATACACTTGTAAAGAACATAATGTCATGGCTGTCTTGAGTTTCCAGTTATTTCAACAACTCTGATTTTTCTCTGATATAGTGATTGGAACAGATCCTTCTTTGTCACAAAAAACATTCATGAAGTTTGATTCTTTTATGACTTTATTATGGGTAAACTGAAAATGTGACGAAATCAGCTGGGTCAAAAATATACATACAGCAATGCTAATATTTGGTTACATGTCCTTTGGCCATTTTTACTTCAATTAGGTGCTTTTGGTAGCCATCCACAAGCTTCTGGCAAGTTTCTGGTTAAATCTTTGACCACTCCTTGACAGAATTGGTGCAGTTCAGTTAAATTTGTTGGCTTTCTGACATGGACTTGTTTCTTCAGCATTATCCACATGTTCTCAATGGGATTTAAGTCAGGACTTTGGGAAGGCCATTCTAAAACCTTAATTCTAGCCTGATTTAGCCATTCCATTACCACTTTTGATGTGTGTTTGGGGTCATTGTCCTGTTGGAACACCCAACTGCGCCCAAGACCCAACCTTCGGGCTGATGACTTCAGGTTTTCTTGAAGAATTTGAAGGTAATCCTCCTTCTTCATTGTCCCATTGACTCTCTGTAAAGCACCAGTTCCATTGGCAGCAACACAGGCCCACAGCATAATACTACCACCACCGTGCTTGATGGTAGGCATGGTGTTCTTGGGGTTAAAGGCCTCACCTTTTCTCCTCCAAACATACTGCTGGGCATTGTGGCCAAACAGCTCAATTTTTGTTTCATCTGACCACAGAACTTTGTCCATGTGATCAGCAGCAAACTTTAGTCGAGCCTTAAGGTGCCGCTTTTGGAGCAAGGGCTTCCTTCTTGCACGGCAACCTCTCAGTCCATGGCGATGCAAAACACGCTTGACTGTGGACACTGACACCTGTGTTCCAGCAGCTTCTAATTCTTGGCAGATCTGCTTTTTGGTGCTCCTGGGTTGACTCTTCACCCTCCTGACCAGTTTTCTCTCAGCAGCAGGTGACAGCTTGCGTTTTCTTCCTGATCGTGGCAGTGACAAAACAGTGCCATGCACTTTATACTTACAAACAATTGTTTGCACTGTTGCTCTTGGAACCTGCAGCTGCTTTGAAATGGCTCCAAGTGACTTTCCTGACTTGTTCAAGTCAATGATTCTCTTTTTCAAATCTGTGCTGAGCTCCTTTGACTTTCCCATTGTAGCGTTTGTGGGTGTTTTTATCCAATGAGCCCTTTTTAAATGGCCTCAGAGAAGTCACCAGCTGTAGTCACTCATAATCACTCACAAGAAGTTAAGAGGTCATGCTATGAAGCTCATGTCATTGACACAACTTTCTAAGTCTCCAAAATTGCTCATTCATGTTGCTGTATGTATATTTTTGACCCAGCTGATTTAGTCACATTTTCAGTTTACCCATAATAAAGTCATAAAAGAATCAAACTTCATGAATGTTTTTTGTGACAAAGAAGGATCTGTTCCAATCACTATATCAGAGAAAAATCAGAGTTGTTGAAATAACTGGAAACTCAAGACAGCCATGACATTATGTTCTTTACAAGTGTATGTAAACTTTTGACCACCACTGTAGATCCTGGTTACCATGGTGAGGGTAGGAACGTAGATCCTGGTTACCATGGTGAGGGTAGGAACATAGATCCTGGTTACCATGGTGAGGGTAGGAACGTAGATCCTGGTTACCATGGTGAGGGTAGGAACATAGATCCTGGTTACCATGGTGAGGGTAGGAACATAGATCCTGGTTACCATGGTGAGGGTAGGAACATAGATCATGGTTACCATGGTGAGGGTAGGAACGTAGATCCTGGTTACCATGGTGAGGGTAGGAACATAGATCCTGGTTACCATGGTGAGGGTAGGAACATGGATCAACTGGTCTTCACCACGACGGGTCGATTCAGCGTCCTCATTATTGCAGAAACTGCAATAGTCCGTCTGTCGATTTTCCTCTCCATCTTTCTCCAACTTTGAGCAAAGGGAAAATAATAAACTAGAAATTTTGTCGGTAAAATGAACAGAATCAGTGACAAAGAGCAACCTGTGTAGGTCTGACTCTCACTGGAAATAGATTCAGCCTACTGTCAGTAATGTGGACCAAGCTCTGGCACCGGTCATGAGAGACCGAAAAGAATGTTCACCATCAGTTAGAACAAGGGCAGAAGAAGATGGAGATTTGTTCCGTCTGTAAATGTTTATTTAGTCGGCGAGCAGAAAGCGGCACACAGAGCAGGACAAAACTCCTCCCACACGCCTCGTCTACGCATATTTACACAATAATTAGCAGCTAATCTAAATAAAATGCAGAGGTGATGTCAGACGAGGAAAATACGGTCACACTGTCAGTTTTATGCAAAAAAAGAAAACCGAAATGTTTGTTTCAGCTCAACAACTTTATGATCGTCTGCTGGATAAAGCGTTGCTAAACAACCGCCTACACACCTGCTGCTTTAACACGTGGAGAACGTCTCAAAACGGGTGCCATGGAAACCGTTCTTATTGTAACGGTTTGTAATGGAAACTGTGAGTAACCGTTAGGACGGGGGTGGGCGGATCCGCCGGGTTAAAGAAGCAACTTTTAGGAAATCTACAACCGAGTTTTTAAGCTGAGAGAAAGACAGGGAACATCACGTCAGAAACACAGCACAGAAACACAATCACAGGTTCTCGTAATCCTTCTTGTCTTTTTTGCCTTCGCCCTCGAAGCTGTCGGTTCCGTCGCTGTTGTCGCGGCGACGCTTACGGGTGTTGCGGATGTTGAAGCGCGGGTTCATCTGAGGGAGCGGGTCCATTCCCAGAACCTTATAGATCTGCCTGAAGGCCAGCAGCCGTAGAGCAAACTGAAAAAAGACATGATAGCATCAGCAACAGAGAGAAGTCAGGATTCATACTCCTTCCTCTCTGGAAGCTCACTCTTCTCATTCACACACGTTCCGTCTCACTGCAGAGACCCTTCATTCCTCTCCAGAACAAACCTCCACTTCTTCCCTCTTCTCACTATAAATCACATCTGCAAACATCAATGGTTTTCCCGTCTCCACCTCAGCCCGTCTCTACCTCACCCAGACCCTTCATACCTCTAGAGGATCAAGAGTCCTTTCACTCCTCATCCTCTTTAATGCTCTCTGAACTTCTTTAATTCATTTGATCATTTAATTAACCTGGATTAAAACAACCTGTCTGACCTCACTTCACTAGTTCATATTAACAACACTTAGGCTCACGGGGTGCCGGAGCCTAGCCCGGAGGATTTCAAGCAAGACCCAGGACTAGGGATGTGTATCGATAAGGATTTATCGATACCTGTCCTCTTATCGATACTCCTTTACGATCCGGGTCTTTAACGATTCTCTTATCGATACTTTTAGAAACAAACTAATAATTATTATAAAGATAAAAACTTTAATTGGATGATGGTGGAACTAAAAAACACAGAATAATATTTAAATAAATTATACCTTAATTAAATAAAATAGGATAATTCAAAATAAATCTGAACTGCACTGAAATAAAAAAAAAAGGTTTTTTTTTGCCAACAATAAAAAATGTGCAATTTTTCTTATTAAATATTACTTAAACAAGACGACAGTACTTTAAGCATTTACAGTATTTATCTGAAGGATCTTAAGTTCTACAAAAATTACAATAGATATTATTTAACAGCCTGCGTTCTGATCCAATCAGGAGGCAGACTTTCTCCCTTTAAAATTGGCGGTGGGGACAAAACCGAACTTTAAACTTTATCTTATTATTTATTTATTTATTTTTAAATAATAAAACATGGATCACGTGTGTTTTCAAGCGGTTCGGTCAAAATGTCAGCCGCGGAGCTGGTGCTGAAAAAAATCCGGTTCTCGATGCCCATCCCTACGCAGGACAAAGACAGACATTCCTGGGGTAATTTCCTAGCACCCAATCAACCTAACGTGTGTGTTTTTGGAGGAAACCAGAGAAAACCCACACATACATACATGGGGAGAACATGCAAACTCCAAACAGGAGGGCCAGTGTTTCAAGCCTTGCCCCCACTCTGGGGTTTGAATCCTGACCTTTTTGCTGTGAAGCCGCCGTGTGCCCTTATTAACCAACATAAGTAATGATAAACGTAGTTCCTACATGGAACCTCGTTATTTTTATTAGACACCAGTGGGATCTTTATTCCATTATTCCGGAGTCTGAGGCAGACTGAGGGGTCGATCTTCTACCTGAGCACTGGATGTGATGTCTTCCCTCTGCTGCTCGGCCATCGGCATCAAGGTGTCCACCGGCTTCTTCTCACATGGGTCCAATATTCCTGGTCCGCCTGTGAGAAGGAACCATTAGAAGCTACAGAGTGATCAAAACGTGATTGTTTCAGGTTTGTATGCCTGAGTTTACCAACGATCATCTACTGGATAAAGTCCTACCAGACAGTAAAATCCCAGAAGAGATGCATTCAAAGACCCGTCGGAGCGCATCCCCGGGGCTGAGAGGAGCGGCAGCACTGCTGATGGCCTTCTCCACAAGCAGCTCCATCGCCTGCATGCAGAGGAGCTTCATCATCCTCAGAACCACGAGGGTCATTACCTACATCATCTGCACCACCGTTACCCCGGACGACGGTCCGGACCGCTGCGGTACGTACCCATGCCGGGAAGTAGGACCATGTAGGGACTCGCTGACAGAGGTCTCTGAGGATCCGGATGATGATGACACAGGACTGCAGACCGTTGGCTCTAGCCTTTTGATGTAAGAGAGTTAGTTTATAGGGTTCAGAGAGAGATGGAGCAGACAGGTGAACCATCACAGAGGTCCAAACTCTACTGTGCATAATGGAAGCTTTAAGTCCCGCCTGATGAAGAAGCCATAACCGTTTGCAGTCAGCTGCCATTCCCAGTAGGCTTGTACCTCACAGTTAGTAAAGAGTTCAGAGTTTGCAAGATGCACAGGAAACGGTGCGTTTTGTGGCCATCTTCTAAACCCTGACCTCGTTTTATTGAGGTATCTCACAAACAGGGACTGAGTCAGTCCACCAGAAGAGAGAGTAGGGACTGAAAGACTGGCGGAAACCGGATCCGTGTTACCGTGGCTCCAGAAGTAGAACCGTAGGTAACAGGTCTGGTTTTCTCTCAGTCCCCTCCTGCGTCAGGTTAAAGAACAGAGGCACATGGTGCTGTTTAACTGCAGCCTTATGGAATTACATGATCCTACTGGCATGAGTCAATGGGAAATACAAGGATGCCAGTTCATTGTTTACATGGAATGGCTGATTTTTAATGTGGAAACAGTCCAATCGGATTCTTAGAAACAGGCGGCATCCTTGAATATACGATCGTGTTTTTTTTGCTTCCAATAGGAAAGTTTATCTTAATTCAACAGAAAATGTGTGAAGTTACATAAAATGCATCTCATAAGGCTACAAGAAGAAAGTAAAATGATGTTCCGAACCTGGAACCACTTAGAGTGGCGCAGAGCAGCCAGAGCGTCAAGGCATTTTTGCCTGTCCAAGACGTCCGCTGGGTCTTTCCCCAAACCCGTAGTTACATCTAAAAAATGGATTGTCAAAATGGAGACAGGAATGGGTGTTTGACCAGGTCAGCGAGGCCACAGAGCAAACACGATGCCACACATACCAGCGCCTCCCAGTGTCCGCTCAAAGAATAGACCCAGATCTAGAACCCGGTATCAGACCAGTAATCGGTACCAGGTTAAAACAGTACCAAGTTTTTATTGAGTAACAGAATTGAACCCGGGAGCAGACATGCTGGTGATTGGTGGAAGGTGTGGCAAAGTTTTTGTAATGAGAGAAAAACTTGGTCAAAAATCCTTCCATTTTTCTGATCTGGGGAAAAAACATTCAGTCTGTCTGTCTCTGTGTGTGTGTGTGTGTGTGTGTGTGTGTGTGTATTTGTGTGTGGCGCTCCCTCTGACCTTCTCCGTCCCTCCCTCTGACCTTCTCCGTCCCTCCCTCTGACCTTCTCCGTCCCTCCCTCTGACCTTCTCCGTCCCTCCCTCTGACCTTCTCCGTCCCTCCCTCTGACCTTCTCCGTCCCTCCCTCTGACCTTCTCCGTCCCTCCCTCTGACCTTCTCCGTCCCTCCCTCTGACCTTCTCCGTCCCTCCCTCTGACCTTCTCCGTCCCTCCCTCTGACCTTCTCCGTCCCTCCCTCTGACCTTCTCCGTCCCTCCCTCTGACCTTCTCCGTCCCTCCCTCTGACCTTCTCCGTCCCTCCCTCTGACCTTCTCCGTTGCTCTCTCTGACCTTCTCCGTCCCTCCCTCTGACCTTCTCCGTCCCTCCCTCTGACCTTCTCCGTCGCTCCCTCTGACCTTCTCCGTCCCTCCCTCTGACCTTCTCCGTCCCTCCCTCTGACCTTCTCTGTATTTCTCTGCATCATCAAATTAAATCCTGCATCGTGTTGCTCAGAAATCATCCCTTCTTGTCCTTAGTCTAGCTTTCTTTCCCATAACGTTCATCAGTTTCATTCCTCTGTTGTTTCCACAGCAACACACATCTCCATGGAAACCATCACAATTCTCCTCTGTTCATCAGGCGCCTCACCTGATGATACATCTCCAGGTGTATCATCAGGACTCTTCATCCTGTTCAATGACCTCTGATCTTCTTCCTGCCCTTTCCTCTCATTTTCTTTAACTCTTCAGAGTTCTCTTTCCATCTCCTATCTGTCAGAACGCACCCATCTTTAATCATCTTAACCTGCTGCAGGTCTTCAGTCTCTCTCTCTCTGCCCTCTGTCCTACACCCCGTCATCTCCAGTGTGTGTGTAGATCCCGTGTGTGTATAATGTAACGACGTGTGTCTGATGAATACATCTGAGTGTGGATGTGCTTATCTAAGAGGAAAAGGTGGAAGCAATGGTTGCTGAAGAGAAAATAATGACAGAAAGAGTGTTAGATATCACAGCATGCATACCTAACATCAGAGCCAGCAGTAGCTGCACAGGAGCAACTGCAGACTCAGAAAATTGGACCTGACCACAGAACAAAACTCTGTCATAATCTTAACACTTTCCCAGTCGTAGTTCCATCCACCCACTGACCGTAACCAAGCACGTTTCTACACTGCCGGTAGAAGACCAGAACCGTTCCATTGAAGGTCGAACTGCAGCCAGTGAGCATCACAATATTAGAAAACAACCGGTCAGTAAGAGTCTGTCTGAACAGTACAAAGCTGGTACTGATCAAATCAATGAAACCAGCTACCGCAATCAGTCATGGCAGTAATGGCATCCAAAACGTCACGTTAACGAACCAGGCACTCATTATGGTAACTGAGTCGGTCTTGATCATAGTAACGGACCTGGCACAGGTTTGGTTCAAAGGGATAGGAAACCTGAGTTTGGCTGTATAAGTTGTGACCTGGTTATGGACGGTTGTGGCCCTCTTCCGGATGGTTCTGGTCCTGTGTGAGGAGTAAGAAAAGTTTCTAGCAGGGTGAACCACTACAGGGAATGTTTGTTTCCTGTGGAACGTTTGAGAAGCTGCATGTCTTCTTCATTTAAGAACAGACGTGTTTGAGACTTTGTGAGGAGAAAAGATGACGTGCTTGAGATTCTGAGAGGTAAACACGTGATGTTTTGTGAGGAGGTGGGATGTGTTTAAGTTTTTAGTGATGTGTTTGAGACCCCGTGTGTGTTTGAGGCTCCTTTGGTGTGTTTGAGGCTCCATGGTGCGTCTGAGGCTCTGTGAAGAGCCGGCAGGAGCCGTGCGGAGGAACACAGGAAACAAAGACACGCTGACCTGGGACACAATGCAACACTGATCATGCTGGCTGAGAAGCAGCACTGCTGGCACCGGCGTCTCTAATAGAACTGATCAGGTTATTGATCCTGGATGCGGTGTGCCAGCAGGACGGTGCTCTTCAGGGTGTCCACCACCACACTGAAGCTGATTCAGAGAGACAGCAGGAAGATAGGGGGAGAGCAGAAGAAGTGGTTGCCATGGTTTCAGACCTCCATCCCGTTCCTCTCTGATGAGGGGAGACGTCAGAGTGATGGACACCTGCATTTTTGGCTCGGTACAAGACGTCAGCAGAATGGCCGCCTCCTCCACCAGCGCCTTCACCTCGTACTTCTCTGGAGTCACCACCTGAGGGGAAAAATGAAGAGCCACGGTCAGCCCTGTGCAGGATGACGGCTGGGACATTTTGAGGGGCGGGCTCAGGATACCTGTAACTGCTTGGGCAGGTGTTCTACGATGGAAGTGAGCAGGCTCCTGGTCGGCCTCTCGGAGCACAGCAGGACCAGCTGGACGTCTTTGTCTCCACGGAGCAAGAGACCTTTGGCAAGGACCCCTACCCTCATCACCCCCCTCAGGGGTCTGGGTCACAACAGAGAGTCAAATCCATCCATTCAATCATCCAATTCAAACATCCCATCATATAGATCTATGAGTCCCACCTGTCCTTAGCCAGTTCCTTCTTCTCTTTGTCCTCCTGGCTGCTTTCCTCCTCCTCCTGCTCGGTGATGAGGTCTGACACTAGTTTGAGGGCCCGCTCAGTAATTGAAACTATTTTCTGGATGGACTGCAGCTCTTCCTCTGAGGGATAGATGGCAGCATGCTTGGTCATGACGTAGCGGTCGTCTGAGGAATCGGGTCGACGAGGAGGCTGAAGGAAGGAGAACAGAGCAGGGTATAAATAAAAAAAGAGCCATTAAAGGTACTGGTTTTACTGGGATGCTGGAACCCACCATGGGCCCTTGGGGGGGCAAACCAGGCATGACAGGTCGAACTCCAAGCAGGCCCGGAGGTCCGGGTGGACCGGGCGGATAACCACCATCTGGCATGCGGCGCCGATCGTCCCAGTGATGCTGCTCCTCCTCCATCCGCCTCCAGTACATATCCTCCTCGTAACGCCTGAAAAACAAACTGCTGCTTAAAACTTTCCAACTAAGTTCTTTACATCCTCTGGACCCGCTTCTGGATGACACCCATCTGCTTTATCCTACATGATCTATTTCAGGGGTTCCTGGCTATAAATGACGGTGATACCTCATTTCCATCCTCCATCGCTCCTCCTCCTCCCGTCTCCTCCAGTACTCCTCTTTCTGCATCTGTTTCCTCATCTTCTCCTCCTGGATCTTACGAGCTCGGATGCTGGGTTTCACCTCAACCTGCAGGTCCGGGTTTACCTTTTTCTGCAAACAGAGTTCGAGATGTGGATCCTACCCTCACTAAAGCTAACACACGTGACTTAGCCGTGCACACACCTTGTACTGCAGGCGGTGGCGCCTTCCCTTCAGATGCATTTCCTTGGCGTTGGGGTCGTTGAAGCTGCACTCGCAGAGCTTGCAGTGGAAGCGGATCACCTTCCCCTCGTCATTGCGGACCTGTGGGTGAGACGTGGACATCAGACAAACGGCGGAGGAGGAATCAGCACCACAGAGACGTCCCACCTCCTCCACGTAGTCGTGTCCGACGGGCTGGACGTCACTTTGGAGAGCAACCAGCGCATCAGAGACGTCTGTCTTCATGTCGGAAGGCGATGTTACAGGTTTGGACAAGTCCGCTTTCACCTCCAATCGGACTTCATCGGTCTTTCCTGGCGTCTGCAGCTTGTTTCCACCTGATTGGACAAGTTAACCATTTCTTTTTGCTGTTGTTATGACGACTGTTACACCCAGAAGGCGGCTACTCACCCAAAAAGTTGATCTTGGGAGCGTTAACCTTCTTACCAGGGGTGGCAGAGAGAGTGTTGGTGAGAGGGGTTTTCACGCTGCCAGTCGGGCCGACGGGCTTTAGGTAGGTGCTGAGACTAGGGGAGCTGGAGGAGGGGGTGGAGGAGCTAGCTGTGGGGGCCTTACTGGGAGCAGCGGTGGTGAAAGAGGCCGTCTGAGTGATCATACTGGGCTCTGTGGATGGAATGGGCTTTCCCAGTTTGGTGTGAAGCTTCACAACCTGCAAGAGGAGAAAATCACTCGAGTGTAAACAAGCTTCATCTCTACCTGACCAGGGTGTGGCGGAGCTTCCCGTACCTTCTGGTGTTTGGCTCCCCGGATGTGGGCGGCGTAGGCGTCAGCGCCAGTGCAGGATACGTCACAGAGCTCGCAGCGCAGCTGGTTCTGGGCGTTCCGGGCCAGTGAGCCTCCAGAAGAACTGCTGCTGGTGGTGCTGCTGCTACTCTGTGACACTTTGAGCGCCGCCTCCTTCTTCTTGTGCTTCTGACCCTCCAGATGCTCTTTGTATGTCTGAAACAATCAAATCAAAACCTCATTTCTCCACCTAAAGAAGGACCATGTTAGTCAAGCCGACGCCGCTTAGTGCCTCTGCTCAAATTAATTTCACCAAAGCTCCTACGTCAAGTACAGACGCATCCGCAACTGAAAAAAACACAATCAGCAAATAGAAACGTCAAACATGAACGGCCTAACCAGGTGTGTCTGACACTCGTGTTTCCGGTGTTCTGTCTACATCTAAACTTGTAGACCCAAAAAAGCAGAGAGAACTTTGTTTAAACTTTATCCAACGTTTATTTCACTTAAAAAATGACTGCATTACATTAAACAGATTTTATGGATACTTTATTGATCGTGTTCTTACTGATCCGGACGGTAGCGTGGGTAACCTAACTCCACAGATAAACGTGTTTGTCAGACATGGTCCTAACTGGACCGTTTACATTTGCTAAGTTAATGTCATCGTAGGTTTTATGCCTCGTCTGAGTTCTGAGCATGTGCAGAAGCACTAGGCAGCTCATCTCGATGGGGGTGGTTGCTCAGTTGGACAGATTGCATCATGGAGGCGGAATTTGGTTGCTTCATGCCGAGCCATTCCTGGCGTGGATCGATCCCCAGTTATTGTTTCCTCACAGCAGCATCAGGCCAGATGTTTATTTTTATTTCAGTTAAAGAGACAGTAGGTAGCGGTTCAGGTGAAATGGGGTTTGTGGAAGGATGGGCGTATGAGGGGCGGGGGGCTGTGTGAACGTCGATGCATGTGTGCAGTGTTTTGTGTGAGTGTGTGATTTTTGATGGATGCCTTTTTACTGTTTTTTTTTTATTTTTTATTAATGTACTGGATTTTAATGTTGTTTACGTTTTATTTGTTCTGTTCAGCACTTTGTGTGACTTAATGTTGGAAAAGTGCTTTATAAATAAAATTTGATTTGATTTAAGCCTCACATCTCGACAGGATGCTGGACTGCACCGACTGTTTGGGTACATGACTGACATCATGCACACTCCTGACCAGAAAGCAGAGATTAGTTAAAACAGAAAAGTACTCGCCCACTATGGCGCCATCTGACCACGCAATGGCACGAGGTCAGACGGTTTCATGCAGTCTGTTGTATCAGACTGCTGATACATCACCACCACGTCAGAGCAGAAAGTGCAGCACCAACCTGAGGACCAGCGCAGCTGATCTTGCAGACATCGCAGTAGTGTATCTGTGGAGGTTTGGGCGGCTGCTTGGGCCGCAGCTGCTTGCTCTGGAAGGGGGGCTTTTTGGTGAAGGTGCTCCCAGTCCAGGCGGCGGTCGCTGCGGCTGCTGCCACTGCTTGTTTCTGCTGTTGCTGTTGATGCTGGTAGTAGCTGGAGGCTGCAGAGTACACCGCCGCCTCGTAGCCCGAGTATGAAGGTCCTGCAACAAGAAGACCGTTTACGACCGGCCCGGCACCGAGTTTCCCAGCAACCGCAGTGAGTGCTTACCGGAGTAGGTGACAGCATTGGTGCTGTAGGTGGGACTTTGGGAGTATGATGGCACAACAGAAGCAGCTGCAGCGACAGGCTGCACTGTGGACGTCACTGGATAGATGGAGAAAGTGGAGGAAGCTGGACTGGGAGCAGCCGGCTTTATAACGGTGACCTGCCGGGTCTGTTGGGTCTGCGTGTACGATGTCACGCCCTGCGAGTAACCCGATTTGGGGGCTGAAACACAGACAGTCATAAACTCAAACACCAGAGCATCTCATCAGTCTGAATAAACTTGTAAACTCAGTAGAGTGACTTATCAGCAGCACTGAGTAAAAAAAAAGAGCAATCCTTTGATAGACCGGTGAGTTTAGGTACCTGTCTGATAGTAGGAGTCTGCCACGCTAGGCTGCGGTGCAGCCACAGCAGCAGTAGCGGCCGGCTGCTGGTAGTACTGTTTACTGTCATAGGTCACAGCCGAGGCCGTGGAGCGCACGTATGAGTACGAGTCCTGCAGAAAGATCAGAGTCAGGAATGTTTCAGCTGCAGGCTGGCGGTAAGCCAAAGTTTACCTGGTAGTTCTGAGAGGTCACTGGAGGGGGTGGAGGCGGAACGTCGGCCTGTCGCTGGGCATAGCTGTAATCAGTGGTGGGGTGCGTTGGCTGGTAGCCTCCGTAGGCTGCAGCGGTAGCAGCGGCTGCCACAGCAACGGGGGCAGGTCTTGCTACAGCAACGGTAGCTGCGGTGGGGGCGTATGCTGCTGCGACGGTGTGCGCTGCCACGGGCGCCTGATGAACGGTGTAACTGGCGACCGTGGTGGGATGTGTGTAAGCTAGCCCCGCCGCGGGCTGCTGACTGCAACACAAAGCAGGATTTATCAGCTCCACATCCCTATTTGCCAAGTTCCAACACGCAGCCATTGAGCGAAATTGATTGATATGCAAGTCGAATATTATCTGCAGCTATTTCAGAACATCTCAGTGGGGTCAGTCGTATCGTAGCTCCATGGAGACCCGTACCATCCTCATTCTATTCACTATCTATATTATAAAGTTCTGCTCCAACTCCGAGCTGTGTCAGATTCAAACCCTGCAAACGATACAGCCATTATAGTATCTACCAGAGGTGATGAAGTGGGGGAACACAGAAACTTGGTGATGGCGTGTGCATTCTGACACGTCACAGACAAAGAACAATCCACTGCTGAACATCTCTGAAACAAAGGATCTGGTCATCGACTTCAGGAAGGACAGACCTGGTTTTATTGGAATAGAAGCGGTCTGCAGTGCTTCTGTGCCTGGACGATAAACCGGATGACGGTCGATCTTTACCGATATTTATTGCTTTGTTCATTTAAAAGTAACCAGTTCCATTAAAAGAGGATCTGTACCATATTTAGCATGAAGCTCGTTTCTATTTATAGTCTGATACAATAACAACAAACATAAAAACAACAGGATGTTAAACTGAGCGTCATGGTGCAGGACGTACTTCCTGAGGGGGTTACAGTCATTCAACATCTGTGAGAATCTCTTGTGGATTTTCTACCAGTCTGTAGAGGCCAGGGTTTCGTGGTGTGCTGGCAGACCGCTCCAGATAGAACAAACTGAACAGGCAGGCTGGCTCTGTGATCACCATGAAACGGAATCCTCTGGTGACGGTGGCAGAGAAGAAGCCCATCCTGTTCAGTGACGGACTGTCCTCAGCATTCAGAGAAGCTACGTCAGCAGCAGACTGTTGCTTCTCAGGTGTATTATTGAGATCTTTCTCAATAAAGCATGCTAGATGTTTCAGGTCCTTCAAACTGCTCACTGGGGCAGTGAAAGCTTTAACAGGAAGCGACAGCAAAGAGGGTTTGTTTTTTAGAGGGTTGTTGTTTGTTTTCTGTTGCTTTTTGTTTTCTTGGTAACTCTAGTTGTGAGTGATGGAAAGTGGAGTTTTCCAGAAGAAACTCCCTGAAAGATCAATAAGTTTCGAATCATCTTCTCAACTGCGTATCCCTAAAGGGATAGCGGGGGTACCGGAGCCTACCCCAACTGATTTCTGGTGAGAGTTGGGATCACCCTGGAGGATCACCCAGCAGGGTGACCAGCAGGCAGGATGACCAGCCTGCTGGTCATGGTAGGAACCTAGATCCTGGTTACCATGGTGAGGGTAGGAACATAGATCCTGGTTACCATGGTGAGGGTAGGAACATAGATCCTGGTTACCATGGTGAGGGTAGGAACGTAGATCCTGGTTACCATGGTGAGGGTAGGAACGTAGATCCTGGTTACCATGGTGAGGGTAGGAACGTTGGTAAATCCAGAACTTTCCTTTTCAGCTCAGATTTTTTTTACCACGACAGATCGATGCTGCACGTAATTATTGCAGACGCTGCACCGATCCAGCCTCCCCCCCCCACCCCCACCCCCAATGTGTTTAAGACCCAAGATACCTAGACTCCTCCACTTAGGTGTACTAAATATGTCCTTCATGAAGACATGTGGAAGTTCTCTTTTCATAATAAAATGGAACATGAAACCGTCAGAAAGGAGATGCAGAGCATCTCAGCAGGTGTTGCAGGGCAGACAAGAGATGTCTCTCCAGCAGCTGGATGAGCATCTGGCCCTAAAGCACAGAGGCCGGACCCCCCCTCCCCACCTTCAGCCTCCTTACCTGTACTGAGCAGCGGCTCCGTGGGTAAATCCAAAGTAGTTGCCGGTGGCCATTTTGGCATCTTCACCAAGCCGGCTGGGCACTGCGGAGGAAGAGGAGAGGCTCTGT
>CACRXE010000036.1:454504-474504 GCA_902685375.1 Neostethus bicornis
TGGTGTGGAGTTTGTATGTTCTCCCTGTGTATGTGTGGATTTTCTCCAGGTAGTTCTGGTGAGTTTGCAAAGGTCACATTCGTGTCCAATAAAAAAGAACAAGGTTCTGTGTCTGAACTATATTTATTGTTATTTATGTTGCATGGTGGTCCAGTGGTCAAGACAAATCCCGGGCTTGAAACACTCACCTTTTCTGTGTGCTGTCTGCATGTTCTCCCTGAATTTTCTTCAGTTTTCTCTCACCCCCAAAAACATGCATGTTGGTTGATTGGCTGCTACAAAATTGCTCGTAGGAATGAGTGTGTGTGTGGATGATCGTCTGTGTGGCAACAGAGTGGTGACCTGCTCGGGGTGTATCCTACCTCTTGCCTTCAATCAGCCAGGATATGCTCCCCGCACCCCGCGCGCCACCTGCCGCCTAAATGCTGTTTATGTTAAATGTCAAATGTGACTAAAAAAAATAAACTGAATACAGTAACAAAGCATGATGAGCGTGTCTGGCTGCTAGACGTAAACTCAAATATTGGTAGCAGAGATAAAGATGCTGAGGATCTCTCTGGAAGTGACCAGGATGGACAGGATTAGAAATGAGTATATATGGGGATATTCTCATTCCCCCTGATATGAGAAATCAGGGGAAATGAGAATATCCCCTGATTTCTGGCTGAGATCTGTGAAAGAAAAAATTTATAATGTTTAATTATCATGCTTAAAGGTTGACCTTATAACCCTACAGTTCCAGCTGCAACCCAGACCTTTTAATAGTTGAATCAGCAAGCACGAGAAAGTCCAAAAAGAGAAGTAAAAGTAGACATGTCTAAGGAAAAACAGGATTCAGCTAGGTTAGAAGGAGAAGTTCAAGAAGAAGGTGCCTAGACAACCTCGGGAGGGTGCAGCTGGATGGAAAGCAGAACTGATTATTTGTGACCAAATTGTTTTTTGTAACTATGACATATGCTTTGCTGATATTACAATAAAAAGGCAAACGGGGCAGCTGAACTCCGACAGTCTGAAGGAACGATCACGGAGGTGAGAGTTCTGCCGTCCCTCGCGAGTAGAAAAGACAATCTTGGCTGGTGTGAGTTCATTCTTATACAACTAGGCTATGTTCAGTGAGTTTTATTTTAAAGATTCTCTGACATTTCTAAAACGTGGTCCTTCGAGCCGGATGGTAACGCCTTCTCTTCGGTGGACGATCGACGACAACTGAACCAAATCGGTGCACCGTCGGGGCCCACCGGGTCCTGAAGTCCTCCTTTCCACGAGGCCAGAGGTCGGACACCGCTCACCGGAGGAACGCAAACACCATCCAACGAACCCAGAGTGACTCATCCAGCGGAGAGATTGCTCAGACAAGGTTAGTAAATTGTCTGAATGGATAGTAGGAATTTTTAATTAAATTCTGAAGCTTTGGATAGTAAGATTTTCTAAGTTTGGAAATCTGAAGATTTTGGATAGTAGGAATTTTTAAGTAAATTCTGAAGCTCGGATAGTAGGAATTTTTAAGTAAATTCTGAAGCTTGGATAGTAGGGTTTATTGCAAGAACCTGAAGAGGAAATTTATTTTCCAGGACATAGAAACTGATCATTTCTGTGAGAATGAGTGTGAACGTGTGAATGTCCTGACACAGGGGAAAACTAAAACTGGTATAAGATTGTGAGTATAAACACCCAGGGATGTCCGCCCTTCGTGGGTAGAAGCTTGGCATCCAGTCTAATACCAGGCACTCGCATTTTTCCCCTGTTAAAGGAAACATAATTTTATAAATTGAAATATAATTTTATAAACTAAAATATAATTTCATAAAGTGATGTATAAATTTTATAAAGTGATGTATAATTTTATAAAGTGAAATATAGTTTTATATACTGAATATAATTATATAAAATGAAGAAAAATAATAAAACCTCTGAGTTTGGGGGACGCCCCAGAGTAAGGAAAGGAGTAGAGAAGGAACAGATATGTTGTTTTACTGAGCAGGAGTTAAAGGAGAAAGTGAGTGCAGCAGAGAAAGATATTAAAGGAACGACCCAGTATGTGTCAAAATGGAAAAATCGGTATGGTTTTACAGGGGATGTTGACAGTGTAGAAGAATTAGGGAAAGTATTGAGTAAGTTGTCTTTGAAGGATAAGGAGAAAAAAAGAGAAGGACATGGGAAGCAGTGGTTTAAGTGTAAAGCTTTACTGGAGAGGGCTAAAGAGAAAGTTTCTAGACAAAGGACAGAGAAGAAAAAGAAAGTTGATGATGATTTGGTAGCAGCAGCAATAACTACCACCGTAGGAAGACAAGAACAGGCCCAGATAGACCCTCCACCAGTTAGTGCACCTCATACACAGACACAGAGCCAATCGCAGACACCCAGAACACCCACATCAGGCAGCCAGGTTACACCAATGTACCCAGATTTAAATGATTTACCACCTTATGAACATTCATCAAAAAGTTTGGTTCCGTTGTCAACACCATCATGGGGATCTGTTAATACATCCATTTCCTCCCCAGAACAAAGCCAAACAAATGATTGGAGTACTAACAGTCCAGCCACACAACAGCATACACCACATAGTACATCCACTCCACACCCATACCATCTACGATCACTAGGAACAGTAGGTGAATGGAGGAAACTTATGGAAGTAGGATCACCATTAGTGAGAAACCTGTCAGGATCAGATTATGAGAATTATCAGGTGCAAGCTTGCCCTATGGTAGAAATGCCTCATCAAACTGGACAGGAAGCAATTTATGTGTACAGATCATGGACCCCAACCGAATTCAGGGAGATAGCCAGATCCTTACCAAAGCCTCAGGAAGACCTAGACGGATTTATCCAAGAGATGCAGGAAATGATTCATAGTCACAGGCTTAATGGGTTGGAAGTGTTGAAGTTGTTTATGTTGACAACAGGTTCTAAATATGGCCAGATAGTAGCCCAGGTTAATGGAAGGAATGCTGCAGGAGTAATTTTGACTTATGCTGAAGTCGTTGCAGATGCAGGCCCACTGAGACCAATGATAGAAAGGTGTAAGGCAGCATTTAAAAAGGTGCAAGATCCAAAAGAAATAGCCAGGTGCCAACAAAAGGTAGATGAACCAATAGATGATTTTTACTACCGCCTTCGGTCAGTTTTTAAAGCACATGGAGGAATCCCAGAAGACCAGGCAGATTTGTTTAATTCCCATCTCAGACAGCATTTCCTAAACCAGGCCAGACCAGAAGTGACACAGTATGTGAAAACTCATAACTTGCATTGGCTGACTTGTACTATTGATGAAATTCTTAACTATGCTAGAAATTTTGAGTGCATTGAAAGTAAAAAGAAAGAATCACAGGTCATTCAGGTCCATTTCCCAGGGAAAAGCTGTGAATTTAGGAAAAGATAGAAGTAGAAAATTAGAAAAAAATCAGGAAAGCTCTTGTTCAATCTAGGCTGTCTTCTGAAAAACAGCAATGGTTGAAAGAGAAAAAGGTTGTGTGGACTAAAGAAGCAGAGCAGGCTTTTGACCTCGTAAAAAAAAAAAAAAGAACTTAGTAACTCATCAGTTTTGTCTTTACCAGATTACAGCAAGGTGTTTGAACAAACAGTGAAACAGGGTTTTATGACATCAGTTCTAATGCAAAAACATGGTGGAAGAATGAAACCTGTTGCATATTATTCTTAGCAGCTGGATCTCGTGGCGAGAGCCACCCCAGAGTGTGTACAGGTAGTTTTAGCAGCAGCATTGGCAGTAAAAGCATCTTCTGAAGTTGTGTTGTTTCACCCATTAACTCTTAAAGTGCCACATGCTGTTTCTGTGTTATTATTGGAGACAAAGATGATGTTTTTATCACCTGCACGACATCTACACTGCACCGCACTTGTTCTATCGCAGGGACACATCACTATTGTACGGTGTGGCACACTCAATCCAGCTACATTATAACCCACACCGGTAGATGGCACGCCACACGACTGTGGAAGCCAAGTCCAAATTTACACTAAACCCAGACAAGACTTGACTGATGTACCTCTTGAGACTGGACATGTTGTTTTTGTTGACGGATCCGCTAGCAAAGGGGAAAACGGCCGCAACCGGGTGGGATATGCTGTAACAACTGAGAGTAAAATTTTGTTCCAAGGAACATTGAGCTCCAAATATTCAGCACAGGCTGCAGAAGTGTCAGCAGTTATACATGCTTGTAAAATGTTTGCAGGAAAAGATGTAACTATTTGGACTGACAGTCAATATGTTTGGGGGTCTGTGCATGTATTTTGTCAGCAATGGGCAAACAGAGGTTTTGAAACCACAACAGGGAAAGATGTAGTCCATAAAGAATTGCTCGAATGGCTGTTACATGCAGTTCAGCTTCCGTCAAAATTGGCCATATGCAAATGTGAAGCACACTTAATAGGACAGGTCTCAGTGACAGTAGGAAACAGATTGGCAGATGCAGCCGCTAACTCAGCGGCTCAGGGTGTTTCCCCATCTGACAGAATACAGGCACACACAGCAGGGACACAACACACGCACATACGGGGTGTATTGATCTCAAGACAAAGACACCACCACACACTGAACAGCATTTTTGGGAAATTAAGGGAGCACTACTAGATACTATAGAGCTAAGTGTGTTACCAGATGGAAAACCATGGCTACCGAAATCTCTGTATGAAGGGCAGCAATATTGACACATGAACAAAGTCATGTGTCAACAGGAGGGATGGTTGCACTAGTACATCAGCATTATCATACACATGGTTGTACACTTTTCTCAAAAATTTTTGTAAAAAATGTGTTATCTGCTTAAAAAACAATGCACAAGAATATTTGAGACCACATAGAGGAAAATTTCCAGAACAACCAGAACCATTTCACACATTACTTATGGATTACATTGAACTGAACAAAGCGCAAAGGAAGAGGTACTGCTTAGTCATCATAGATGTATTTTCTAAATGGGTTGAACTATTCCCAAGTGCTCACAATGATGCAAAAACTGTTGTAAAAGCATTGTGTGATCGGATTATACCAACTTTTGGAATCCATCGGTAATCAGAAGTGACAATGGAGCACATTTTGTGAACAAAGCAGTGACTAAAGTAGGAAAACTAATGAGAATTGACCTAAAACGACACTGTGTCTATCATCCACAATCAGCAGGACTTGTGGAAAGAACCAATGGAACAGTAAAAGCTAGACTTGTAGAAACTCTGCAAGAAACAGAGACAATGGCCGGACTGTGTTTCCATTGTAGCTACAGGAATGAGGATAGTACCAGCAGAAGGGAAAACTTTATCTCCATTTGAAATTGTGTATGGGAGGCCTTTCAGGCTTCCAGATTTGGATCCAGGCAATAAGCCGACTACAGGATATTCACTTCCTGCACATATGAAAAGACTGTTTGATCACGGAGAAATGCATAAGCACAATGATCTGCCAGTATGTTCTGCTCCACAGACTTGTCAAGTTCGAGTGGGGGACCAAGTCTTCCTGAAGGTGTTGAAGCGGCTCCGCTGGGACAGTGAACGCTGGGATGGTCCTTTCCAAGTGATAGCAATCAGCCTGACAGCTGTGAAGGTCGAGGGACGCGACGGGTGAATTCATCAGTCGCAGTGTAAACTTCTGCGGTTTCCTATCAGAGGGCCTAGCGACGCCAGTCCTACGGAATCAGACTCACCTTTGTTAAAGGTAAAGAAAATACCAGTGGATTAAAAGACCACAGTTGGAGAGAGGGCTTTCCGTGGTTAACACACCCCTCTCAGGAACGATGGAGCAGCCGACGCAGATGCAACAGACTGGACTCTATTAAGGAGGCGTGTTGAGCCTTTTAATCTTATGTGAACTTTGTATAACAAGTGTTGCTTTTGTTCCTGCTTATGGTATGCATGATGTGTCTGAGTTTACTGAAGAAACAGGGATCTACATCAACCTCACTGATCTGAGTGTAGAAACGATAGTTACAATCCCGCTGGTTAACTTTAGGACAAGGTTAAGAGATGCAAGTGAGCGAGAGGTTAATTTTATTGATTGGATTAACTATTGGTTTTAAGTGAAAGTGACTCTACCATAGTTTGAACCACTTATGATGACCTCACAGAAAAGCTTTCTACAGATGTGATTGTCTGATTTATTTTGGTTTATTCTTTTTTGGAGTGTTTTGTACATACATGTATTGGAAACAAAAATAAAAAGCATGCTGTTCTTCTTTTCTCTATGCTCTTGCTTGGGAAGGGTTTCTACCATTTTCCCCCCGGGGTTTTTGGGTAGTTTTCCTCCCACTCAAGCAACAGCTTTATTTTGTTTTATTTTGCTTTATTTTGTTTGATTCTATTTTACTTTTTTTTTAAAAAATATGTTTAAGCATGATAAACAGGAGGGATATGTGAAAGAAAAAATTTATAATGTTTAATTATCATGCTTAAAGGTTGACCTTATAACCCTACAGTTCCAGCTGCAACCCAGACCTTTTAATAGTTGAATCAGCAAGCACGAGAAAGTCCAAAAAGAGAAGTAAAAGTAGACATGTCTAAGGAAAAACAGGATTCAGCTAGGTTAGAAGGAGAAGTTCAAGAAGAAGGTGCCTAGACAACCTCGGGAGGGTGCAGCTGGATGGAAAGCAGAACTGATTATTTGTGACCAAATTGTTTTTTGTAACTATGACATATGCTTTGCTGATATTACAATAAAAAGGCAAACGGGGCAGCTGAACTCCGACAGTCTGAAGGAACGATCACGGAGGTGAGAGTTCTGCTGTCCCTCGCGAGTAGAAAAGACAATCTTGGCTGGTGTGAGTTCATTCTTATACAACTAGGCTATGTTCAGTGAGTTTTATTTTAAAGATTCTCTGACAAGATCTCAGCCAGATCTCAGTCTGGCTGAGATGTCCAAACCATGTGCAGAGGAGAGAGAGAGAGTACATAGGAAGAAGGATGCTGGGTTTGGAACCACCAGGAAAGAGGACTAGAGGAAGACCAAAGAGCAGGTTCATGGATACAGTGAAGGAAGACATGGAGATAGTTGGTGTGACCAAAGAGGATGCAGCAGATAGGGTTAGATGGAAGAAACTGACTTGCTGTGGCGCCCCCTGAAGGGAGATGCCAAAAGAAGAAGAAGATTTACCAGGAAAATTATTTAAAATAAAAACCCAGAAATTTTTTATAACCAGCTGCACTTCTTTTTAGACTCTGATTATGGAACGTGACAAAGACACAGTTTGAGAGCAATTCTTTCCTTTTGCAGATTAAATCAAATGTAACAAAAGGCTGTTTATGGAGATGCAGTTTCCTGAAATGCTTAATCTGTGTTGTTAGTGTTTGAAAATAATAAAAACTAAAAGGTTCAAACATTTCTTTGCACATGATTAGGACTGGGCGATATGGGAATAAACAAAAATCTTAATTTTTTTATATATCTTAATATATCTATTGATATATTTGCAAACAAAAACCTTCCCTTCAAATTAGTGAAAAAACCAATAGATTCTGTCACAAAGAAACTTTTATTAAAGTGCAATCAAATCATTAAAAACTTAAAGCAGATTCCTTCTTGAAATAAAAGAACATCTGGTAAAATAGCAGATGTTTCTTAAAAAATGTAAACTAAATACACAATAAAACATCTTCCAAGTTCAACCAGGTAGATTTTTATTCATTGAAGTGATTCTCTTTATAAATAATTAACATTCTGTGCAAACTCACTGTTACAGGTAAATTCCCTTATTGTGGGACAAATTAAGGTTTTCTTGAATGTTAAACATACATTAAACACAGAAAAAAAGTATTTCTACTCTTACTTTCAAAATAAAACATGTTTACCTCTCTTATTCTTTGGGTTTTATGCAAACAGAAAAATAATTAAAAACAGTAAAGAATACAATCCGTGTTAAAGCATGCTCCACTGTCGTTTGTTTTTGCACCTGAGTGTTGCTGGTGGTGTTGCGGTCTTGCGCGCAGCATCTCCACTACGCAATTTGTTACACTGCTCGTAATAAAATGTGTGTCATACTTACAAATGCTGGTACAAGTCCGTAGTGCTCGAACCTTTCGCTGGTTTTTCTTTTCGACATTCACAGCAATAAACATTATGTGGCAGGTGGGACCTCTATGACGTGTCTGGTGGGCGGTACTAGCGCCATTTTGGACATGTGTTCGCCTCCACACAACAGGCTTGAGTGAGTGGACTCGCGGTGTGGATCAGAGGATCCAAACCTCGTCCTGATCTACAGGACCACTTGAGACCTGCTAGGTTCTCCAGTTCCCTGTCTCTCACCCTAGACAGAATGCGCACGTCAGGCGCGCTGCGTTATGAGCGGAGTTCGTACCGCTAGGTTCGGGGTGGGTTCTCTTTGTGTTTAGTGTGGGACAACGGCTGATTAATTATTATTTCAGGCTGTTGAAAGCTCCGGTGGTTGCCTGCAGCCCCTTCCTCATTCAGCTGCACTGCTAACACTCAAGTTACCGGCAGGTAAGCCGTTAAACAGTGTTAGCTTTTTCTTTATGCCTCCTCTCATGATCGTGCTTTATTTCTAGGTGTGTGGCTGCTCGTTGGCGTCACCGTTCAGCAGAAGCCGTTGTTTTGTCCACCTTATTTAAAATCATCAGTCTGTTTAATCCTGTGCTCCTCAGACAAGGAACTGTGTAGGAACCCATGTGTGCATGATCCTACTCTTTTGTTTTATTTGAATTTGATTTATCATAATCACCAGTTTCTCTGTCTGCGTGTAGCTTTTCTTGTATATTCATTTTATTTTGAACTCATTGTATTATTTAATTAAAGTCATTTTGTTTGTCGTATTTTGTGCACCCGACTCGTGTCCAGACCTAGCGCGGTCCTGGTGTTTTACAGTAACCAGGCCTCGATTGTCCCAGGGCTAAGCTTCCTGGGTGGCGTTGTCATTGCAGTCAGACCCTCACGTCACATTTTGGCGTTGTCGGCAGGATATGGACACTAAATAGAGGTGTTTTGTGTTTTTTTTCTAAAAGTGATTGTGTTATTTTTCTGGACAAAACAACAGCATTCTTTCAGGGTTACCAACTCAAGGGGAGTAACTGTTTTTCCTATTTTTTATTGTTACCTGTTGGTATTTGTGTGTGTTTGCAACTAAAATGGAAGAGGAGCTACAGGAGCTCAAAGAACAAATGTCCCAGCTTAAGGCGGACACTGAGCGACTTCTCCAGGAGAGGGGATTTGGTCAACCTGGGTCAAGTGGGGTTAGCCAGACTTCGGGCACTTGTCAAAAGACCAGTGCTAATGCACCTGAACGGGTTTTCATTATGTTGCGGGACAAGAAATGCCCCACGTTTGACGGTAAATCTGGCCTCTCTCTGGAGGATTGGATTGAGGAGATTCAGGCGGATATGCGGTCTCGCGATCTTCCTGTCGGGCATCAAGCCCTTTTTCTATTCGATCATTTAGAAGGGGAGGCCAAGAGCGAAATTAAGTTTCGCTCGGCCGAGGTTAAGGAAGACCCTGTTCAGATTTTCCAGGTGTTACGGGAGCTATACGGTTGTGTAACCCCTTATGTTACCCTCCTACAGGCTTTCTTCTCACGAAGACAGCAAAAAGGGGAGACTCTACAGGAGTTTTCCTTGGCCCTTATGTCACTAATGGAACAGGTAAAACGGGCAGCTCCTGATGGTGTTCTCAATGCCTCCACGCTCCTGCGTGATCAATTCATAGAGCACGTCAATGATGGCTCGCTGCGTAGAGAACTGAAACGATTTGCGCGTAACAATCCGAGGTCCTCCTTGTTACAGGTTCGCAAGGAAGCACTGCAGTGGGAGAGAGAAGGACAACCTAGCAGTTATTGTGAACAAAGCTTCCCTCTCCCATCCAAGGCCGGCCTTCAATGTGAAGTGTGCAGTGTCACATGCTTATCTCCAGTTCCAGTATGTGAACTGAGTGAACTGAGAAAACTATTGACAGCTCAACGGGAGCAATTGACACGACTCACGGTAACTGTAACTAAGCTTCAATCGGGCAGAACTCAACGTAGGAGTGTTACCTGTCGGCGATGCCTTCAGGTCGGCCATTATGCCAGTGAATGTGACGGGAAGCGAGTCCGGCCTAAGGGTCGCAACAATCCTGATGCAGGCCCTTCCTGTGTGGCAGGCCAAACTAACAGAGGGAAACTAAAGCCCTCTGAACTGCAGAGCCAACGTTCAGGAGGGGAGTTTACAGGCTCAGTACAGAGTGACCTGCCAAGGTTGATGGCATCATGCCCAACCATCCAGGTTGACGTTGGTGGAGTCATGGTCCCTTGTTTGGTGGACACTGGTTCCATGGTGACAACCATCACAGAGTCGTTCTTTAGGAAACATTTTTCACCATGGGGCCCGGATCGACTCCGGTCATGTCATTGGTTGCAACTTCGAGCTGCTAATGGGCTTGAAATTTCATACGTGGGGTATTTGGAACTCGACGCTGTCCTTTGTGAAAAGGTTATTCCCGCGTGCGGTGTACTTGTGGTTAAGGATCCCCCTCGTGCTGGCCCATCTGCCCCTGGTATTTTAGGAATGAACATAATTCGCCGTTGCTACAGAGAGCTCTTTGGTGATTATGGCCCCTCTTTGTTTGAGTCGCCATTAATCACCCAGGCCCCTGGTCCAGTTTTGGAGGCCCTACAAAGGTGCCATAACGCCAAAGCTCGGGAACCAGTTTACACTACAGGTGCTGCTAAGGTGCGTGGGCCACGAGCGGTGCGCATAGCTGGTGGCACGATGAGATTTATAGCCAGTACGTGCTCAAAGAAATTAGCAGGACAGGTGGTTCTTTTCGAACCTCCAGACTCTGGCCTACCTGTAGGATTGTTGGCCTCACCTTGTGTGGTGAGTGTAGAGCGAGGAACTGTTAACATTCCTGTCGTTAATGTTGGGTTGACTGACACCCTTCTGTACCCTAGAGTCAATCTTGGGACCCTAAAGACAGCTGAGGTGGTGAGTCTCCCAGCGGGGGTCACAGAAGTAGACCCAGTCACAGCTGCAGTGTCCTCCCAGACTTCTGTGGAAACGGAGCAGGAGAGGCTAGACACTGTAGATTTATCGGCCCTAGATCCTGAGGAACGGGTGAAGGTAAGGGCTTTGTTACATCAATACCGCTCTGTGTTTTCAACACACGACGGTGACTTGGGGTGTACCAGCCTTGTTACCCATGAGATCCCCCTGCTGGATAATGGGCCCGTCCGGCAGCGATGCCGGCGTATTCCACCATCTGAATATGAGGCTGTTAAGGCCCATATTAACCAGCTCCTCAAGGCTAAGGTTATAAGGGAGAGTAGCAGCCCGTATGCTTCCCCGATTGTTCTGGTGCGTAAGAAAGATGGAAGCCTACGCCTTTGTGTTGACTACCGTCTTCTTAATGCTAAAACCAGAAAGGATGCGTTTCCATTGCCGCGCATTGAGGAGAGCCTGGATGCATTGTCGGGCGCCCGCTGGTTCTCGACCATCGATTTGGCCAGTGGGTACAATCAGGTGCCAATGGCGGAGCACGACAAACCAAAGACGGCCTTTTGTACACCTTTTGGCCTCTTTGAGTTCAATCGAATGCCCTTTGGCTTGTGCAACGCGCCGAGCACGTTCCAGCGCTTGATGCAAAGGTTGTTTGGGGACCAACAGTGTCAGTCACTCTTGCTTTATCTTGACGATATTGTTGTGTTCTCATCTTCTGTGTCACAGCACATTGAGAGACTGGAGCTTGTTCTGTCACGCCTGCAACAGGAGGGCTTGAAAGCAAAATTGGCAAAATGTTCCTTTTTCCAAGCTAGGGTTAGGTATTTGGGACATGTGATTTCCCAGGAGGGTGTCTCCACCGACCCTTCCAAAATTGAAGCAGTGGCTGGGTGGAGGCCTCCCAAGCATGTTACAGAGTTGCGATCCTTTCTTGGGTTCGCAAGCTATTACCGGCGCTTTGTAGCCGGGTTTGCCAAATTGGCAGCTCCCCTCCACAGTTTGGTGGCAGCAGTGGGAGGAACAAAAACAAAGAGAGGGTCTGGGCTGCCTCTGGCTGAGGTGTGGACCCAGCAGTGTGAGGATAGCTTTGAGGCCTTAAAGGCTAAGCTAGTCTCCGCCCCAGTGCTCGCCTATGCAGATTTCTCCAAACCATTCATTCTGGAGACTGATGCGAGCTACAGTGGTCTTGGCGCTGTCCTCTCCCAAGAGACTGACAAGGGCATCCGTCCGGTGGCCTATGCAAGTCGAGGCTTGCGGCCCACTGAGCGCAATATGACCAACTACAGCCCCATGAAATTGGAGCTGCTTGCGCTCAAGTGGGCCTTGACCGAGAAATTTCGGGAGTATTTGCTTGGTCAAAAGTGCATTGTCTTCAGTGATAACAATCCCTTGAATTATCTTCAGACAGCCAAGTTGGGAGCACTGGAGCAGAGGTGGGCAGCGCAACTCGCAGAATTTGATTTTGAAATCAAATGTCGGTCTGGCCGAAGCAATAGCAATGCTGTTGCCTTGTCCAGGCAGTATTTAACATCTACTGATGTTGCTGCCAGGCTCCGGCCAGGTAGCTTTGTCCCACTTGCTTTGAAGCAGGCTGCTGGCCCTAGATTGACTGAAAAGGCAGGTCGTCGAAAGACACGACATGACCGTCGGGTGCGAGAAGCACCTTTGCTGGTTGGTCAGCTGGTCTATCTGCGGGACCACACTTTCCGGGGTCGCCACAAAATCCAAGATATCTGGAACCCCGTTGTGTATCAGGTCTTGAAGGTTCCAGTCGGGGATGGGTCAGTATACACGGTCGCTCCTGTTACCAACTTAGGAGCCACCCGTAATGTGCATAGGGACAGGCTAAAGGCCCATGTACCCCCAGTTCCGTTAACTGAACCTGAGCCCTATCCAACTCAGGAGCCAAGGGGCGATGACTCTAGGTTAGAGGACTCCTGTTATCTGCTTACAGAAGCCCCACAGATGGTCGCTCCTATTCAACCATCAAATCCTGTTTCCAATGACAATCTTGAACCAGCAAATGAGGGTGGGGATCCAACAATTGATATTGTTCGGAATCCCCAACCTCAAACAAGTGGGGCAGTTGTACGCCGTACAACTCGTGCCACGGCTGGGCGGCATTCCAACCTGAATCACCTGCCTAGAGCTGCCAGTAGCCCTTCAAGTTTAGACTGCTCTTGGCGTGTCATCGGGGCGATGACAAATTAAGGGGGGATAGAATGTGGCAGGTGGGACTTCTATGACGTGTCTGGTGGGCGGTACTAGCGCCATTTTGGACATGTGTTCGCCTCCACACAACAGGCTTGAGTGAGTGGACTCGCGGTGTGGATCAGAGGATCCAAACCTCGTCCTGATCTACAGGACCACTTGAGACCTGCTGGGTTCTCCAGTTCCCTGTCCCTCACCCTAGACAGAATGCGCACGTCAGGCGCGCTGCGTTATGAGCGGAGTTTGTACCGGTAGGTTCGGGGTGGGTTTTCTTTGTGTTTAGTGTGGGACAACGGCTGATTAATTATTATTTCAGGCTGTTGAAAGCTCCGGTGGTTGCCTGCAGCCCCTTCCTCATTCAGCTGCACTGCTAACACTCAAGTTACCGGCAGGTAAGCCGTTAAACAGTGTTAGCTTTTCTTATGCTTCCTCTCATGATCGTGCTTCATTTCTAGGTGTGTGGCTGCTCGTTGGCGTCACCGTTCAGCAGAAGCCGTTGTTTTGTCCACCTTATTTAAAATCATCAGTCTGTTTAATCCTGTGCTCCTCAGACAAGGAACTGTGTAGGAACCCATGGTGCATGATCCTACTCTTTTGTTTTATTTGAATTTGATTTATCATAATCACCAGTTTCTCTGTCTGCGTGTAGCTTTTCTTGTATATTCATTTTATTTTGAACTCATTGTATTATTTAATTAAAGTCATTTTGTTTGTCGTATTTTGTGCGCCCGACTCGTGTCCAGACCTAGCGCGGTCCTGGTGTTTTACAGTAACCAGGCCTCCATTGTCCCAGGGCTAAGCTTCCTGGGTGGCGTTGTCATTGCAGTCAGACCCTCACGTCACATTTATTTTGTTGTTTATCTGATGTTGTGAACCCAAAGTATCTCCAGGTAACTGAATCAGTGGTCCGTTTCTTGCTTACCCTCCTTGGTGCCGCCTTCGCTAACTACACTGCACGTGGGCGCCGCCATGCTAGCTGAGTCGTCAAAGAGGAGAAGGGGCGAGGGGAGAAAGTTAGGCAGCAGAGAACAGGCGCGGATAAGAGACGGAGAAGCACTCATGAAGTCGTTTCCAAGCCTTCTGAAGAGCTACTGCGGTGTTATTGGCATGCACTGAGCGGTTGCGTCCTACCTGATTGCTTGGGTCTTAACCCAACCTTTTTGTCAATTGTTGAGTTCTTGGGTTGGCGAGAGATGGACCTCAGATGTAGCACCAGCAAAGGAGGAGAACCATGCTCTAAAATTCTCTGGCTTGTCATCATATTGGTAGAGTCCTGACATAAAAAGGTCATGCCATGCCATGTATTGTCCAAATGGCTCTGCTGGATGTAGCATGCTTCGATGTGTATTGTAGTGAAGCATAAATGAGTTGAAGAATGGACTGAGAGTCTTTCTTTTATGTTCAACTTTACTCTTGACTTTAGGAGGGCCAGGTACATTTTGAATAAGCAAACTGTGTAGTGGTTAGCTACCTGTGGCTTACTGAAGCATGGTAGCTCTGTATCTGGTGTGCCATGTTCAGTCCAATTCAATGTTTTGTGTGTGTCTTCTTCAATTGTTTCATTATAGATGGCTGACACTGGAGATGGGCATTGACGGTTGCTCATGCTTACTTGAGATGGACACATTTTTGTTTGTTCTCTCGTTTAAATCTGTCTGATATTGATCTCTGCTCTCTAATCCATCTTGTATCGCTTCTGCCTCCTCTAACTAATCAGACTGGCTGGCTCTGTCATTGGCAGCAAACAGGACTCACTTGAGGCAGTGGTGGAGAGGAGGTCACTGAACAAACTTTTATCCATCATGGAAAACCATGACCATCCTCTCTACCCACTCCTGGACGAACAGCGGAGCTCCTTCTCCAAGAGGCTCAGACAGCTCCGCTCGAGAACATCTCGTTACCGGAGGTCTTTCTTTCCGTACGTGATCGGGCTCTACAACGACTCACTTAGCAGATAGGAAGTTGTTGCTGTGACACACAAATTTACCATGTGTGGGATCATTAAAGTAGATTCTGATTCTAACACTTCTGCTTCAACTACCGCAGCCTGCTTCTCTTTGTAACGTTAGTATTTGTAGCTTTGCATAATTTTTTGTATTATTTCCAGTTCACTCTTAGCTTTTTCAGCTTCTAGCTCTTTGGTTCTAATAATGCTCTCACCTTCGCTGCTTCTGCTTTAGCACGCCCAGCACTCCCAGATGATCTAGTTCCTGAAGCACTAGTTGCAGATCTGCAGATCCATTTTGACCACGATGAAGCGCTTAATGCTGCCTTTTCACTGTTACGTCGCAGATGTAACATTTCGTTAAACCACTGAGAGAAGACCAGGACCGCGGGGGACGTTTTGTTGCATTTATTTTTCTTCAGATGAAAACTGCAAACACACAGGAAGCTCCCATAAAAATGAACTCGAGAAGACGCAAAAACAAAGTTCATCTACCACGCTTTTAAAAGTAAAAATTATACACCGACACAGAAAATATGTATGTTAGCATAGAGTGAACATAAAAACATAAAAACCTATGACACTACGTTTTAAACACTTTAAAAATAGTGTTGATAAATCCAAAACTCCTCATGAGCACTTCACGTATCTGGTACGTAAAACCCAGAACCAGAAGTAGTCCACCGACCGGAAGTCATTAAATAAACAAAAAGCATGGCTTGAAAGGCAACAAAGAGCTGTGTTTTTTTTTTTGTATGATTGTTGTTTATGTAAAATGCATAAAGTTTTGCAAATAAATTTTCAAATAATTGAATGATAGATTTGAATATTTGTAGGCAGTTTATTTGCTGTGTTTTTCTAAATGACAAGTTTTTAACTTAATTATATTTTCAAATTTGAGTAATTCTGACTTTAGAAATAGTGCATGTGTAGGACCTCTGAACCCTGCGTTATGGATCACTCTGATGCAGACTGGCACCTCTTTGAGGGGCACACCGCCTCTCGCCCTAAAGTCAGCCAGCATAGGCTTTGGCACCTGCGACCCTGTTAGGGATAAAAGGTTCAGAAGACTAAAACAAAATTAAACAAGTTTAGTTAATTTAGATAAAATATTTTATTGAATGATTTAATAAAACAATAAACTCCAAGAACAAGTTGAATTTTAAGTAGAATTCTAGTAGAATTAACTGTTGAATGTTGACCCCCAGCCCACATTCCTCTCACAGTGTCCCAGTTCTTCCCTGGAGTACATGCAGAGCATTCTGGAGGAAGATCAGAGTAGAGCCGCCTCCCGCCAACGAGAGGATCAGAAAACAATCTGAAATGTGAAAACTAAGGCTTGCATGTCTGGGCTACAGGCGGGACAGGTTCAGTGTTCTCCAGTGAGCTCCTGGTTGGTTCCAGTTGGTCTCCGGTTGGTTTCAAGGCTGGATCCTGCCTGGGTCTTCTCATCTCTGATTGACTCGCGGTGCATTCCGGGGTCGAATCCTAAGGGAAAGTTCCCACAGAGCCTCCTCAGCCAGGTGATCGCTGAAGTCATTGAAAAAGGATATGATGTCATCATCAGGGTGCAGAGAGTAGTGCCTGCAGACAGGGTCAGAGGTCAAAAGTTTGGTCAGGATTAAACGTCAGTAAGCACGCTCAGCAGCTCTGCAGAGGACTCAGCAGCTCTGCAGAGGACTCAGCAGCTCTGCAGAGGACTCACACTTGCTGGTAGCTCCTCACAGTGTCCAAGATGTTAAACTGCTGCCACCGTTTGGAAAAGTTGACCTTTGATCCCTGAGAATTCACCAAGTTGTCTGGATTCCCGAGGTGGACAAAGGTCAGGTCTTGAAGAATCAGACCCCTGAAAAAAAAGACATTCGGGAGTTTAAGAGGGACCCTAACGTGTTACCCTGTTAAAATGAAAGGAAAGCAAGGAAAAGTGGGGTGTGTTGTGGTTCCCTCAACCACCACCAGAGCGAGCCAGGGACCATCTCACCTTTCCCCCCAATTCTGGCTGATGGGACCATCTGCACCTGTGGACTCACCTGCATCTAATCTTCTGGCTGCCTATTTAAAGGCAGTCTCTCCTGCCTTCCTCATCAGGTCTGACTACTACCTTTCCCAGCCAGGTCACCCTGGTTGCCTGACCATGTTTTATATTTTTATTTTTGTTGGACTCTTGAAACCTTCAGTTAATCATGTTCTTCTTGATTTACAGACTTTTCTGATTCAAGTTATTAAACCATGTTCGAAATCCTGCATTTGGGTCCTCCTCTTTCCACCATCCTTCTCCTCACCACGACATGGTGAGAGCGGCCATGCTGATTGGTCTAGAGACAGTGTGGTGAGAGCGGCCATGCTGATTGGTCTAGAGACAGTGTGGTGAGAGCGGCCATGCTGATTGGTCTAGAGACAGTGTGGTGAGAGTGGCCATGCTGATTGGTCTAGAGACAGTGTCACTGATTCAAAGACAGGAAGCAGAGATGTTTGTAGCAGAGATGAAGATGCTGAGGATCTCTCTGGGAGTGACCAGGATGGACAGGATCAGAGGAACAGCACATGTTAGAGGTTTTAAAGTCAGAGAGGTCAGACTGAGATGGTTTGGACATGTGCAGAGGAGAGAGAGGAACTGCCAGGCAGGAGGTCTGCTGTGAGACTCTACAATAAATAATTTTAACCATGTGTTCTTTTTGCTATTTTTCACTAGAGCTGTGCGGTAGATCACTCACTTTGAATGCATGTTTCTGTTCTTTGTCTAGTTTTCCTTTTTTGTTTTGTTTGTGCATACTTGACGTGACCTTTTTTTCTTCCTGTGCCTGTTCTGTTGCTGACTGCAATTTCTCCATCGTGGGACAAATAAAGATTTTCTTGATCTTCTTGATCTAACCTGACGATCAGTTTACCTCCAGAACGTTCCTAACAAACTCCTCCTACATTACTCCTCCTTCTATCTACATCATGTGTGTTTGTGTGTGGGACATGTAAGCACTCACAGATAAGGTATGCAGGGAGGTTCGACCTCCGCCAGCGCGGTTCTGTAAGCTCTGAAAGAAGATGAGCTGTCAATCAAAGAACTGAACTCCTCCAGCATCTGAAAACAAAAATAATTTAAATTAACACCTCGTTAACAAAAACATGAGACGTGGAAACGTAGAAACATGTTTACCTCTGAGGTGCTTCTCTGCCAGTCCAGACGTCGTAAAGGGGCGGAGTCCAGCGCTGACAAGATGGCCAGGTAAGAGTTAAAGTTGTTCAGCTTTCGTAGATGCTAGAGAAACAGAGCAGATCACCTGAGAAGTGGACATGATGGGTTTCTACAGGTAGATCACCTGAGAAGTGGACATGATGGGTTTCTACAGGTAGATCACCTGAGAAGTGGACATGACGGGTTTCTACAGGTAGATCACCTGAGAAGTGGACATGACGGGTTTCTACAGGTATATCACCTGAGAAGTGGACATGACGGGTTTCTACAGGTAGATCACCTGCTACTTGAGCAGAGACCGAACCACAGGTATGCACAGCTCCTTTACCTTCATCACCTTCAGGAACTTCAGCACAAGTTTCTCTCTCTCCTGAGCCTTTTCTTGCAGGATGATGACCGAGCGAACCCTGGAGGGGATTGATAAGCAGTGATTGATCAGCAGTGATTGATCAGCAGTGGTTGATAAGCAGTGATTGATCAGCAGTGGTTGATAAGCAGTGATTGATCAGCAGTGGTTGATAAGCAGTGATTGATCAGCAGTGGTTGATAAGCAGTGATTGATCAGCAGTGGTTGATAAGCAGTGATTGATCAGCAGTGGTTGATAAGCAGTGGTTGATAAGCAGTGATTGATCAGCAGTGGTTGATAAGCAGTGATTGATCAGCAGTGGTTGATAAGCAGTGATTGATCAGCAGTGGTTGATAAGCAGTGATTGATCAGCAGTGGTCGATCGGCAGTGGTTGATAAGCAGTGGTTGATAAGCAGTGGTCGATCGGCAGTGGTTGATTGGCAGTGGTCGAGTGACCACATTTGATCAGGAGTGATTGATAAATTATTCCAGCAGATCTGCAGCAGAAATTTTTTCTTTCTGCAGCGAGTGTTTCAGCAGGAAGGATGAGCGTCAGTAATCGATCAACTCAAGAAGGATGGCTCAGTGGGTATGGCGGGCGACCGTCCTATCACCCTGCACACACACCAGCTTAATCTACTGACTGAAGTTCGTTCTGAGGTGTCCTTGAGCAAGACACTGAACCCCCAATGTCTCCTGATGGTGGTTTCCAGCTTCCACCATCAGGTATGAATGTGTGTGTGAATGTGAGCTACGATGTAAAGCACTTTGAGAACCACCGCAGGTAGAAAAGAGCTGTATGAGTAGAAAGTATTTACCATTTAGGACAGGTAAGCACAGGTAGGATGGCGGACTCTGAATTTACCAGTATGAGACGTTGTTAAAGTGTTGAGTGAACGCTGTCAGGTTGGGACTCTTCTCCTCGTTCTGCTCTTTGGACCACAGTAACATCTCCGGTAGCTGGACGAGAACAGAAGAACTGTAAATGATCTCTGAGATGCAAAAATAAAAGAGAATGAACAGGATATCAACAGGTCTGAAGTCATACTTCAATTTTGTAGAAAAGTTCAGAGTCCAGCAGGGTCAGCTGTACCGCCAAGTCTTGGCTCCCAAAGTCAAGAAGAGTCCCTGGTCTGTCAGGAGCACAACAGCGCAGGTCAAATACCGACGAGTAAAAAGAGGACAAGTACCGGGAAAAAAAGAGGACAGGGAAGCTACCTGGCAGCCACGCCTTTGGCAGCCAGTGGTCGTAGCAAATGCTGAGAACCAATCAGTTGCCATTTTTTCTCCATTTTTGACAAGATGTTGGCATGTAGCTGATAGGCGGGGCCTAGCTCTCCTCCAATCAAAAGGCTAGACACCAGGTCCATGAGAAGT
>CACRXE010000036.1:482004-507004 GCA_902685375.1 Neostethus bicornis
AGAAAAGGTCCATCTTTTATTTTATTTTTCAAAAGTGTCTCACTTTGTGTTTCATTGAGGATTTTTAAACTCTACTGATTTCTGAGGTCAGGTCGTGAACTGGATGACAGTGTAAGCCGTTATCTGTTAAAATAATGAGTGAGTGACCAGCCCCCCTTCACCCCCCTTCACCTCCCTTCACCCCCCTTCACCCCCCTTCACTCCCCTTCACCTCCCTTCACCCCCCTTCACCCCCCTTCACCTCCCTTCACCTCCCTTCACCTCCCTTCACCTCCCTTCACCCCCCTTCACCCCCCTTCACCTCCCTTCACCTCCCTTCACCTCCCTTCACCTCCCTTCACCTCCCTTCACCCCCCTTCACCCCCCTTCACCTCCCTTCACCTCCCTTCACCCCCCTTCACCTCCCTTCACCTCCCTTCACCCCCCTTCACCCCCCTTCACCTCCCTTCACTCCCCTTCACCCCCCTTCACCCCCCTTCACCTCCCTTCACCTCCCTTCACCCCCCTTCACCCCCCTTCACCTCCCTTCACTCCCCTTCACCTCCCTTCACCCCCCTTCACCTCCCTTCACTCCCCTTCACCCCCCTTCACCCCCCTTCACCTCCCTTCACTCCCCTTCACCCCCCTTCACCCCCCTTCACCTCCCTTCACCTCCCTTCACCTCCCTTCACTCCCCTTCACCCCCCTTCACCCCCCTTCACCTCCCTTCACCTCCCTTCACCTCCCTTCACTCCCCTTCACCCCCCTTCACCTCCCTTCACCTTTACTTGTAAACAGAAGTCTGCTACTGTTTGGTTTCACCATCTGTAAGTGGGGGTCTGTACCCCTTCTTTTTCCCACACTACTCTGTAAGGACACACCTTTCTGTTCTCAAAAACGGTTCAAATAAAGCAGACAGGATGCGTACTCTCTCATAGTCACTCCAGTCAGTCGGCTGGTGTTCTATCCTTGTACAAATAAAAGAGAGTCTCTCGTTCGTTCTCCGATCAGCACAGCTTTGTGATAAAGATCAATAACTTTTCCATCTAACAAATATTGATCTCCTTTTTTCAGATACCGAACTACAAATATGGAGGACAGACACCGTCATCTCTGTTCTTTGATTGGGCAGGACGTTTAACCATCTCTGCAATCGTGAACCAGTGCCTGCAATCCCTGACCTAGTTGCCAGAGGGAAATTAAAGTAATGGGAGCCACCAGGTGGCGCCACCCTGGGTGGAATCTCTTTAGGATGATAATATTTTCTGACTCACCAACAGAGCTCCGTCTTTTTTTGTCTGGAAGAGCGGGTGGCTGGGGAGAAGAGGAGCAGAGCGGGGGCAGTGTGGTTTGATCTGTCAGCAGAAAGTCGTAGTCCGGATCTTCATCATCATCATCATCATCTGGGGATGACACACAGAAAATCTTATTTGCCCGTTTTTTTAGTTTGGTAATAGATCACATTGGAATTGTTTGCATTAAAGTATCAAATCTTTAGGAATAAAAAGAGTTTCAAACTCACATCTTTCACATGTTTAATAGCAAATAGCAATAAAAAAATAGATAAAAGTAAAATACCCTCTTTGTGGTCTAAAACAACATCAACTGTACAAAGTTCAAATTAAAGAAAAGTCCGATGAGGAGCTTTTGTTTTCTCTCTGAAATGGAGACTTGATATAAAGATCGTTTTTCTGAAAGAACGAGTTTTATTTAAAGAAACAACATGGGACCGAAAAAGAATCCAGGAGTGGAAGAATTAGAAGACCTTAAGGCCGCTATTGATTCCCTCGCTACTACCGTCACAACGATCAAGACGCAACAAGACAAAATATTAGACCTGACGGAGGAGGTTAAAGCCTTACGTATTCAAAACGCTGCCAAGGAGAAACGTATCGTGGAGTTGGAGAGACGTGTGGATGATTTGGAGCAGTATACACGGATGAACGATGTGATCGTCACCGGCATTAAAATCAAGCCGCGAACGTACGCGCGCGCGGTCTTCAAAGGAGGAGAAGAGCACAGTGAGGAGGACGCACGCTCGGTGGAACTACAGGTAGCAGCTCATCTCCGAGACAAGGGGATAGAACTCAACCTGGAAGACATCGAGGCCTGTCACCCACTGCCGACTGGACGAGGAAGACCACCTGCCGTCATCATGCGTTTCATCAACCGAAAAAACAAAACGGAACTCCTAAAGCAAGGTCGAAAATTGAAAGGATCAAATATCTACTGAACATTTAACAAAGAAAAAATCAGAAATTGCCAAAAAAGCTCGAATGCTAAAAAAGGAGCAGAAAATCCAGCACACTTGGATCCGGAGCTGTAAGATCTTCATCAAACTCAACGGCAGCCCAGAGGAAGCAAGAGTGTTACTGGTGAGAAACATAGAGGAACTGGAACGATTCTAACACCAGTTAACCAACTCAACAAACATCTCATGCATAACCTACATAGAAAAAACTCATTTCAAGAAACCAGTATGAAAAAACTCCAAGAACTACTACAACAAAACCAAAAAGAACTGGACACCTTCACAGTAGAAGACACAGACACACTTGATCCAACAGCAGAAATAGACCCAGATGCAAATTTCTTCATAAGTTCTCCAATTAACTGCAAATACTATGAAAGTAATATTAATTTAGAAGGAAAACTATCAATTATACACTTTAATAGCAGAAGTATGCAAGATAATTTCAGTTCCATTTGTGATTTTCTCAAAGAATTTACTCATCCGTTCAGTATCATTGCAATAACAGAAACATGGTTCAATGAAAACACTCACAGCTATTATGATATGGAAAATTATGTAATGATAACAAAGAATAGAGAAAAGAAAACGGGAGGAGGGGTTGCTCTGTATGTCCACACTTCATTAGAACATGTTTTATTATCAAATATGACTGTTGCTACAAATGATGTTATGGAATGTTTAACAATAGAAATCCAAAGAAAAAAGACTAAAAATATCATAGTAAGTGTTGTGTATCGTTCACCAAGTTCAAGTGTTGAGAATTTTATTGAATGGATGGAGAAACTTTACTCTGGTGTGACTCAGAAAACCTTGTACTTCTGTGGTGATTACAACCTTGACTTGATAAACCCAACCAAGCAGAAAAGTATTGATGACTTCATAAACACAATGCATTCTATGTCACTTTATCCCAGAATAACCAAACCTAGTAGAATAACATCACACAGTGCCACAATAATAGATAACATCTTTAGCAATAACATGGAAAGTCAGATTACAAGTGGACTCTTTATCGCTGACATTACAGATCATTTACCCATCTTCACTGTCTCAGAATCTGATTTTAAAAAACAACCTAGATCTACTGAACCCTTTCTAAAACGAATACTAACTGAAGAAACAATCAACTCTCTCAACAACAGCTTAAGTCAACAGGATTGGACCAGAATTTATGAAGAGACAGATGTTGACAAAGCTTACAATAATGTCTTAAATTTAGTCCTGACTCATTATAACAATCACTGTTTCTTAAAGGAAATGAAAGTAAACTATAGATGTGAAAACAAGCCGTGGCTGACTAAAGGGATCATAAATGCTTGCAAAAAGAAAAATAACTTGTATAAAATATTCATAAAAACAAAAACCAAAGCAACAGAACAAAGATATAAAAAATACAAAAATAAACTAATAGACATAATTAGAACAAGCAAGCAATTATATTATCGAAGACTGTTGTATGAGAACCAAAATAACATGAAAAAAATGTGGAATGTGTTGAATGCTTTGCTTAGACAAAAAAATAAGAAGTCAGAATATCCAGAGTACTTCAGTGCAGAAAATCACAAAGTCAGAAGCAGAATAGATGTGGCAAACTATTTTAATAAATATTTTGTAAATATTGGTCCTGAGTTGGCTTCAAAAATTAACAAAATTGACACCGTGCACTGTAAAAATGATATTGAAAGAAATCCATCTACCACGTTTCTCTCTCCAACAACTGAAAAAGAAGTAATAGATACTGTTAATAGGTGTAAAAGTAAATCATCAAGAGACTGTCATGACATCAGTATGAGATTAATCAAACAGGTCATCAGTAACATTGTCAAACCTCTCACACACATTTGTAACTTATCATTTCAATCTGGACAGTTTCCAAAAAAAATGGCAAAAATAATTCCTATCTTCAAAAGTGAAGATAAACATGATTTTACCAACTACAGACCGATTTCTCTGTTACCTCAATTCTCAAAAATACTGGAAAAACTGTTCAATACACGCCTGGAAAACTTTATACATAAACATCACATTATCAATGAAGGTCAATATGGATTTACGACAAAAAGAACTACCTCAATGGCTATACTCGACGCAACCGAGGAAATAACAAGTGCGATAGATTGTAAAAAATATGCAATTGGAATTTTTATAGATTTAAAGAAAGCTTTTGATACAATCAATCATGCAATATTACTTAAAAAATTACAAGAACACGGGATAAGGGGAATCGCTGGGGAATGGATACAAAGCTATTTAACTGAAAGAACGCAATATGTGCAAATTGGGTCTACTTCATCTGAGACTCTTAGTATTTCTTGTGGTGTTCCCCAAGGCTCCGTATTGGGACCAAAACTTTTTAATATCTACATAAACGATATTCTTAAGGTATCACAGTCGCTAAAACTCATACTGTTTGCAGATGATACATCTATATTCTATAGCAGTCATAATTACAATGAACTTATCAGTACAGTCAACAAGGAGCTCAACAAAATAAACAAATAGATGGATATCAATAAATTATCTCTTAATCTGAACAAAACTAAAGTCATGTTCTTTGGAAATACAAAAACAAGCTCCAAACAACCAATTGTAATTGAAAATGTACAAATTGAGACTGTAGACAAAGCAACATTTTTAGGAATCATCATAGACAATAAACTGTCTTGGAAACCCCACGTCAGACATGTAAAAGCAAAAATATCCAAAAGTCTCTCTATAATAAATAAAATTAAACATCACCTTGATTTCAACTCCTTGCACACATTGTACTGCTCGATGGTTCTTCCATATCTCACTTATGGTGTTGAAATATGGGGGAATACCTATCAGACGACACTATCACCTTTAACTGTCCTACAGAAAAGAGCACTACGAATTATACATAAAGTTGGTTTTTTGGATCATACTCACAACCTCTTTGCACATTCTAAACTCTTAAAATTTAAAGATCTTTCTCAGTACTACTCAGCAATCACAATGTTTAAAGTATACCACAAACTACTGCCAAAAAGTTTACAAAGTCTATTTAATTTGAATGAAAAATCACATAACCTGAGAGTAATAGGAGACTTTAAACTGCCCAAAGTGAGAACCACTAAAAAAAGCTTTTGCATGTCTGTACGTGGTGTAAAACTCTGGAATAATCTCGAAAAATCCTCCAAGCAATATCAAAATGTAAATACGTTCAAACTAAATTACAAACATATGATTTGGTCACAGTATATGGAATGTCTAATGTAATTATATCACTGTCTTCTGTTGGAGTGTTTTTTTTTTTGTTTGTTTGTTTTTTTTTGTGTGTTTTTCTTTTGTTTTTTTTGGGTTTTTTTTTTTATTTTTTTTTATTGAGGTGGTGTGGGTAACCAGGTCCGTATCCTTCCATTTTCAGTAATCGTCTTAAGGTTGAAACAATATAAAATGAATTATTTATTGTAAATATGTATCATATGAGCACTGGGGGTGGGGTTAAATAAGTTTTCTTCCCCCCACTCCTTCTTGGACACTAGAAACTTCGATTTGTGCACTTGTTATACCTTCTTATTATTTCTATTGAGTTGCTGTACAAAAAAATGTTTATGTTGATTTGAGAACATGCTACCTTGTCCAAGATAAAAAAAAAAAAATTATTCCAAACCTTTGAAAACATAATACTTTTGGGCCCCGTGATGCTGCAGCTACAGCCACACTAATTTAAAACTTGATCATTTATTTATTTATTTATTTAGAAATATAATTGAGATCTTTTGTTGATCTTAAACTGGTCGTCTTTAATGTGGTTTAGTGTGGTGCACATTTTGGGCAGCACCGTGGTGCAGTGTGTAGCACAGTGGCCTCACAGCAAGAAGGTGTGGGTTCAAGTCCCAGTTGGCGACAAGGCTTGCAGCACTGGCCTTTCTGTGTCCAGTTTGCATGTTCTCCCCATGTCTGTGTGGGTTTTCACTGGGTACTCCGGTTTGCTCCAAAAATGTGCCTGTCAGGTTGATTGGACGGTGCTAAAATGCCCCTGAGAATGAGTGTGTGTGGATGGTTGTATGTGTGGCCCTGTGACAGACTGGCAACCTTTTTGGGGTGTACCCCGGGATGGGCTCCGGCACCCACATAACCCTGAAAGGGATAGACGTGAGGTGACTGCCTGACATTTTAGTTTATATAGTTGATTCAGAGTGGCGCTCCAGCCCTGCTGTAAACAGAACTGTGCCAACCACCTCGTTCATGAGTGAAACTGGTTTAGTTTTAGTTAAACAGGTTTGTTTAAAGTCTCTTTTGTGTTGGCAGTGGTTTGGTCTCATTTACGTTCTACCTGTTCTCTACAGAGTGTCCCGCTTTTTTTTAACTGAGTGTAACATAAACATTTATCATGTTTACGTTCTCTGAATTAGACTTTTTTTTTTTTTTTTAAAGAAAAGTCATGTTCATTTTTTTAATTCCAGTCAAGCCATTTTTTTTATTCAGTAAATATTTTTGGTTCTGTCGTCTTCGGGTATCCGGACCAGGTCGCGGGGTTAACAGCCTCAGATGGAAACCCGGGCTTCTCTCCCCCGGCTGCATCCTCCAGCTCACCCGGAAGGATACCGAGGTGTTTCCTGTCCAGGTGTGAGACATAGGCCACGTACACACCTAGGCGGGTATTTTTAAAACGTATATCCGCTGTCCTGTGTTTTAAAAAAGGTCTCGCGTACATACGTAACCGTTTTCAATGTAACCACATCCACACGAACCCGCTTCACAGTGCGGTTATGAGCATGTCAGACCAGTAGTTGATACGCACTCAGTGATGCACAAATGATGTTTATGCATTAACAGTCGCAGATAGTGACGCTTAAAAACCTAAAACATACTAAAGTTTGCACGTTCACACACAAACGCAAAACCGAAGTTTTCCAAAATCTTCACTTTGGTCGGAGTTTTCCAAAGACTCCGAGGCACAGTTTTGACAAAAACTCAAAACTGCGGGTTCGTGTAGAAGAAAGGCCATAACGGATAAAAATATATTCGTTTTACCAGAAACCCGGCTACGTGTGGACAAGCCCATAGTCTCTCCAGCAGGTCTGGGGTCTGCCTCAAGGTCTCCTCCCGGTGACACGAAGGGCAGGAATACTCTGAGTTTGTTTGTCTTTCTGCTTCCACCATCTTTTTATATTTTTTTAGATGTAAATATTTCTTTTCTTTTTGTTTAAATTATTTTGAGAATTTTTTATTGTTTTGTAAAATTCTATACAAATAAAACTACAGTGAGTTAAGAAATAATTTACGTTAAAAATGTGTTTAAACGATTATTTTAAACGTATATTTATTGTTTTAGTTTGTTAAACCCACTGGGTCTTCACTCACTGAGTCCACAAAAACTCACAAGTTACAGGTTTTATTGGTTTTAAGAATAAAACTAAATTCAGTGAAGATTTCTCTCTTTTTTAAAAAAAAATTCTCAGAAACCTTTTCTTATCTTTACAGCAGGAGGCGCTACTGAGTAAGAGAGAGGAAGTGACTTCACTCACACTCCCTACTGACAGGAAACACGTGTGTGTGTGTGTGTGTGTGTGTGTGTGTGTGTGTGTGTGTGTGTGTGTGTGTGTGTGTGTGTGTGTGTGTGTGTGTGTGGTTACCACAGTTCATGCTGTGTGCTGACGAGTTGGCGGAACATGAAGAGAGTCGCTTCAAACAGTAGTCCCCTTCCTGTGACAGACACATACACACACACACACACACACACACACACACAGATCAATGTGTGGGCCATAGACAGAGCCCTGCTGTACCCCATCATTCAGTGATTCAGAACCTGAAAGGCCGAGAAACTTTTTAAAAAATGTAGGAAACAAAGAATTTCCAGTCAAACGGGAACCTTTTTATTTTTTCATTATAAACTTGTATTTTTAGAAAAGTTCATTTCTATTTAAGAGTTTTGGGGATGTTTCCCAGACTGTCTGACCCCCCCTCCACCCTCCCATGTCAGTGTTTTATCTTTAGTTCTGCTTTGATACTTCCACATGAGCTTCACACACCAACGTCTGCAGCTGGAAGAGTTTTCTGTTGGCTGCTGGGGTGATGCGGTACAGACCGGGGGATGGGGAGAGAAGGGTTCGTTTAAACTCTACTGATTAAATTTAAATAAAACACAATCCAAAAAACATTTTCTAACTTCTCATTCAGTCCTTATTTATTACTGGCTGCAGTAAATCTACTACAGTACCAGCTGCCTGATTACTGCTAACGGTTCCATTCTGCTTTCCCGGGGTCAGGTCGTGAGGTAACAGCCACAGACAGGAAACCCAGGCATCTCTCTCCCTGCTGCATCCTCCAGCTCACCCGGGAGGAACCCCACATGTTCCCTGTCCAACTGTGAGACATAGTCTCTCCAGCGGGTCCGGGGTCTGCCTCTTGGTCTCCTCCCGGTGGGGCGTGCCCGAAACACCTCACCAGCGAGGCGCTCAGGGGGCATCCTGACCAGATGCCCGAACCACCCCATCTGGCTCCTCTCGACCTGGAGGAGGAGCAGCTCCACACCGAGCTCCTCCCGGATGGCAGAGCTCCTCACCCGATCTCTGAGTGAGAGCCCAGCGGAGGAAGCTCATTTCGGCCGCTTGTGCCCGCAATCTCATTCTTTCGGTCACCACCCACAGCTGGTTACCATGGTGATAGAATCATTTCTACAAAATATAAAGTTGTTTTAGTTCTTCTGACAGCTGCAGACCACAGCCTAGGATGGTCAAACCAGATTGGTAGCACATCCTGGTGTACCCTGCCAGGATGTGGTGAAGCATTCATGCCAGCCTTTCTTAAGCTAAACAAATACGAGGATAAAAGAACGATTCAAACACATAAAGAAGGAGGTTAAAATAAAAGCAGAAGCATGAAGAGGATTTCTTTGTGTTAGTTTCCTGTCATGGTTTGGTTTCCATGGAGACCTTACCTGTTCCACCTCTGAGTCTACTGGTTCTCGTATCATAGGTGCTACTATGGCAACCCTGCAGGGGGCGGGGACAGGGATTGATTGTCGTTTTTTAGGAGGAAGAGCTGGAGGACTGGAGAGAGAGAAAGCCAGACGTTAGAACCTGGTTGATCATGTTTCTGGTACCTGGTCCTTAACCTGCTCCTCTAGTCCAGTGGTTTATGACCGGGGGTCTGCGGACCAGTCGTACAAGAGTTCTATTCATTTAAAACCTAAAGCAATAACTTTTTTTTTCCAAAATAAACAAATATGAGTTTAATAAATAAATAAAGAATCAAACGTGATCATAAAACACAGAACTGTTTCATCCTGAAGGTTAGTCTGGATTTAATCACTCCAGCCCGCCCTGACTGATACAGGCGAGAGGCGAGGTACCACCCTAACCGGTCACCAGTCTGTTGTAGAGCTACACCCTGACAACCATTCACACACACACACACACACACACACACACACACACACACACACACACACACACACACACACACTCATTCTAAAGGACTATTTCTCTGCAGCCAATCAATCTAACATGCATGGTTTTGGGGGAGTGGGAGGAAACGTCTTCCTCTTCCTTCTCTCTCACCTGCGTGGATGGCATCAGTGGATGTACCTGACCTGTGACATAAAGACTGGACAGGAAGAAGCTGGGCATCGTGCTGCAGCATCGTCTCTTTTTGTTATCAGTCTTGAGTTGTAGTTGTTTTTTTTTTTTTTTGTAAATACTTAATGATTTTGTTTATTTATTTTTTTTCTCTCCATCCTCTTATTTTCGGTACAACCCTGGTTAATACCATCCGTGTGCCTGCCTGCCATCTTCCTAGAGCTGGCACGGAACAGTTCCCATCATCAAAGTTTATTTAAATGTCCTAAAGTTGGCTAAACGTAGTCACGTTATTTCTGTTCAAACAAACCCAAACCATTTATTTTTAAAAGTGAATAAATTTAGCTGATGTTACATTTTTAACAATATTTTAGGGAAGTTTTTCTCTTACATTAAATAATCTAAATAAAAGCTACGTTTTCTGTTCTCGTTGTTTTTAAAGACCGGACAAAAAGCGAAGCCTGAAAGGCGTGGTAGAAAAGAACTTAGTGCTGGTCCTCCAGTCCTCCACCTGGTCTTCTATCTGGTCTCCTCCCTGGTTCTCAGACTTACGTCTTCAGATCCGGTGACACGGCCACTACAGCGATGAGAGAACGGAACCATCTATTTATTTATTTATTTATTTTGAACCATCTATTTATTTATTTATTTATTTTGAACCATCTATTTATTTTTTTTATTTTTCTATTTCTGTGACTATGGTTTCCAGATAGGAAGTGTGCGACCGTCCACTTCCTGTTTCATCCCCACTTCTGTTTCTGTTCTTCTTCTGCTCTGCAGCAAATCCCACAATCCAGAACCCGACCGGACAGAATGACCCCGGCCAGACTGATCCAGATTAGCCTAACTCAGACCCTCTGGAAAAAACTTGGATCAAAGCAGACCACCTGGTCCTACCAGGAGGGTCGTGACCTCAAACTTACCTGCTGATCTGGGGGTCGGGCTTTGGAGGTTTGGGTGGGGCCGGGGTTTCCTCTTCACCACCTGTTAGGGTCTGGTCAGGCTCTGATTGGACCGGTGATAAAGGGGCGGGACCTTTCTGTCTTTCCGCTACCAATCGACCGAGCAACTGAAAGATGGAGAAGTCTTATAAACATTAAACTTTACTTCTTAAAGAAGAAAATAAAGTAAGATTAAAGATTTTACCTTCACACTGTCCAGCACGGCCCTGATCACCGGGGTAACCCTTTTAGGGGTATCCTGGTCGCCGTGGGAGATGCCGTGCAGCATCACCACCCGGTCGGTCCAGCGGATCAGCTGGGCCAGGGACTTGTAGAGACAAGCGAGGCAGGCGGAGACTGTCTTACTGCAGGAAGACAAACGGCTGAGGACATGGCAAAACGTCGGATGACATCATGAAGAACCTACCTGCTGTGGAGGCGTGGCTCCACCTGCACCAGAGCGTGCACTGCCTCCAGTACTCCCCCAGACGCCCCGCCCAGCAATCCACCCACCACAGACTTTTCCATGGCCAGTTTGTCCGCTCCTGGTTGGTCTATTCCCAGCCGGTCCACCAGAGCTTTGAGGTACTGTAAGGAGCTGATCACGGCCCGCTGGTGGACCTCCAACACACCTGCAGGCTGGAGAAAACAATCCCATCATCCTCTCTCTGGTTCTGTAGGTAACTCACACTAAGGAGGTCGGATTATTTGAACTCAGGACAGACTGAGTTATCTGTTTGAGTTTACAGGTCTGAAGGAACCTGTGAACTCAAACAGGTCTATGATGACCACGTTCCCACCCTCACCTAGTGTTCTCTGGACATGTTCCCTCCATGAGACTCTTTTATTTTTTCCAAAAAAGCGACACTCTAGCAGCTTTTTCTAGTGTTATTGGAGATTTTTTTGAGTCTGTGACATAAAAACCTGTTGGTAAACCTGCTCTCAATGAACAGCGCCTCATTGCGTTGTGCAGAATATGTCTGTGTGTGTGTTTGAGAGAGTATTTCTGTGTGTGAGATATGGAGGGATGTGTGTGTATGTATAAATAAAATATACTTATGTTGAAGGAGAGAGAGGAATTTGTCTATGTGTGTGTGTGTGTGTGTGTGTGTGTGTGTTTGTGTGTGTGTATGTGTGTGTTTGTGAGAGATTTTTAAAGAGATTTTTAAAAATCATGTTCATGTACGTTTTTGTTGTTGAATTGTTTTGATTTTTTGTTAAATGAATTTGGGAGGAGATTAAAAAGGTCGAACTTCTTCCCACTCCATTTGAGCGTGATGGCATGGGTTGGTACAGAACAGAGGGGGCATTGGTGTTTTTTTTGGCCAGTCATGTTTTTTGGGGAGGAGGTTGTTTTGTTTTTTCTTACGGTGGGACCCCACGTGCTGGTTGGAGATATGGTCTGTGTCTTTTTTTAAGTGTGTGTGTGTGTGTTTGAGAGAGAGGAATTTGTCTGTGTGTGTGTGTGTGTGTGTGTGTGTGTGGGTGTGTGTCTGTGTATTTGAGAGAGAGGAATTTGTCTGTGTGTGTGTGTGTGTGTGTGTGTGTGTGTGTGTGTGTGTGTGTGTGTGTGTGTGTGTGTGTGTGTGTGTTTGAGAGAGGGTGTGCTTGTGTTGGGATTTCTACTGGTTGTATAACAACAGCAAAATGTGTTTTGTTTTTTTTACTGCGGACTGGAACCCATCTGTCTGTGTGTGTGAGGGTGTGTGTGTGTGTGTGTGTGTGTGTGTGTGTGTGTGTGTGTGTGTGTGTGTGTGTGTGTGTGTGTGTGTGTGTGTGTGTGTGTGAGAGTGTGTTTGAGAGTGTGTGTTTTTGATGTCAACACTCGGCTTGTAGATCTCAGTAAGTTTGATACTTGGTAGCTCTTGATAAAAGAAAGTTTGGGCACTCCTTCTCTAACTGGTCGCTCAGACCATGAAGTCTCTAAACCGTGTAGAACCAGAAGGTCAGTCCAGACACGGCTGTTTACAGACTTAGAAACATCTTCACAGAAACTCCATCGATCGTAACGTGGATCAAGTTGAAGGAAATAAAACGCAGAGTTTTGTTTAAGACTTAAAGAGTTTGGCTGCTGTTAATTTAAGAAGGAGAGTGACTCTTGAAGAAATTCATCTCCGTTACACCGACCAGGATGACAGAACACGGAGGTGCAGCGTGACGGGGAAATGAGACCGACACACATCCAGAGAAAATGAAAGGAGTTCAGAATCCTGCCTGTGACGTACAGGAACCTTCCTCATGGATGTCAGTAATCAGACCCGTTAGCTGGAGAACCTGGCTTCATCTGGTGAAGCCAGGTGGAGAACTTCATTCTCAGGGGCTTCTGGAGTTCACAGGACCCACAATTCAGTGGGTCCAGTGATTCGGTTCCAAAAGATCTCCTACTTAATGTAGAAGTCAGCATCGTACTAAATCTAACATGTCTTAAAGCCCACGGAAACATTTCCCCAATAAATCTCCCTCCAGGCTTTGGGCCTGTATCACTTAATTTATACATTTTTGTTTGAAAAGCAACGACACAAAGTTTAAACGCCTTCCTTTTCTGGATGCTTTGATTATTGAAAACAAACATGTTACAAAAACAGAATTTATTAAAGAAGTGAGTTTTAAATGAATCACACTTAAAAAAACACAAATAAAAATTTGCTTATAAAAGTAATAAAAAGTAATAAAACTATCTTCTTTTATTAAACTTTTAAAGATGAACTAATCTGTATAAAATTCACCAAAAGAAAAAAATCTTTATCTGAAATGACATTTTTTTCTATTTTTCTTTTGTTTAAACCAAAAGCACTTGAATATTTTTTTTGCAGGAGACCCCCGTGTGTCTGTGATCGTCTGGACCGTACACTGTTTATAAGTACAGGGAAAAGAGGGCCAGGATTCTCCTGTATGACCAGTAGGAAGAAGTCACTGGCTACAAAAGTCTTTAGTATTCTTGAAAATCTTCTTCTTCTTCCATCATTTCCCTTCAGGGGTCGCCACAGCAAGTCAGTTTCTTCCATCTAACCCTATCTCCTGCATCCTCTTCAGTCACACCAACTATCTTCATGTCTTCCTTCACTGTATCCATGAACCTCCTCTTTGGTCTTCGTCTAGTCCTCTTTCCTGGTGGTTCCAAATCCAGCATCCTTCTTCTGATGTACTCTCTCTCTCTCCTCTGCACATGTCCAAACCATCTCAGTCTGACCTCTCTGACTTTAAAACCTCTAACATGTGCTGTTCCTCTGATCCTGTCCATCCTGGTCACTCCCAGAGAGATCCTCAGCATCTTCATCTCTGATACAAACATCTCTGTTTCCTGTCTTTTCCTCAGTGGCACTGTCTCTAGACCAATCAGCATGGCCGCTCTCCCCACACTGTCTCTAGACCAATCAGCATGGCGGGTCTCACCACGGTTTTGTACACTTTTCCTTTCATTTTAGCTGAAACTCTTCTATCACACATCACACCTGATACTTTTCTCCACCCGTTCCAGCCTGCCTGAACACGCTTCTTCACCTCTTTTCCACACTCTCCATTGCTCTGGACTGTTGATCCTAGATACTTAAAATCTTCCACCTTGTTTATCTCTTCTCCCTGTAACCTCACTTTTCCATTTGGATCCCTCTCATTCACACACATGTACTCTGTTTTACTCTGACTAATCTTCAAACCTCCACCTCTCCAGCTTTTCCTCCACCTCTTCCCTCCTCTCACAATGTCATCTGCAAACATCATTGTCCATGGGGATTCCTGTCTGACCTCGTCTGTCAGCCTGTCCATCACCATAGCAAACAGCAAAGGACTCAGAGCAGATCCTTGGTGCAGTCCCATCCCCACACTGAACTCCTCTGTCACACCTACAGCACAACTCACCACTGTCTTACAGTCCTCATACATGTCCTGCACCACTCTAACATACTTCTCTGTCACACCAGACTTCCTCATACAATACCATAGTTCTTCTCTAGGAACCCTGTCCTACGCTTTCTCTAGAACTACGAAGACACAGTGCAGCTCCCTCTGGCCTTCTCTGTACTTCTCTATCAGCATCCTCAAGGCAAATACTGCACCTGTAGTGCTCTTTTTAGGCATAAAACCATACTGCTGCTCACAGATTCTTACTTCAGACCTTAGCCTACCTTCGACAACTTTTTCCCATAACTTCATCGTATGACTGATCAGTTTTATTCCTCTGTAGTTACCACAACTCTGCACAACTCCCTTGTTCTTAAAAACAGGTACCAGCACACTTCTCCTCCATTCATCAGGCATCTTCTCACTTTCTAATATCCTGTTAAACAGCCCAGTCAGAAACTCTACTGCCACCTCACCTAAACACTTCCATACTTCTATAGGGATATCATCAGGACCCAGAGCCTTTCCACTCTTCATCCTCTTCAGTGCCCTCTTTATTTCTACCTTACTGATCCTAGCCACTTTCCGCTCCACTATGGTAACGTCTTCTACTCTTTGTTCTCTTTCATTTTCTTCATTCATCAACTCTTCAAAGTACTCTTTCCATCTTCCTATCACATTACTGGTATCTGTCAAGAGACATCCATTCCTGTCTTTAATCACCCTAACTTGCTGCACATCCTTCCCATCTTTGTCTCTCTGTCTTGCCAACCTGTATAGGTCCATCTCTCCCTCCTTGCTGTTCAGCCTAGCGTATAGATCATCATAGGCTACTTGTTTTGCCTTTGCCACCTCTACTTTAACCTTACGCTGTATCTCCCTGTACTCTTGCCTACTCTCCTCAGTCCTCTCAGTGTCCCACTTCTTCTTAGCCAGCCTCTTTCTTTTGATACAATCCTGCACCTCCTCATTCCACCACCAAGTCTCTTTATCTATCTTCCTTCTAGATGAAACACCAAGTACTCTCTTGCCTGTCTCCCTGATCACATTAGCTGTAGTTGTCTAGTCATCTGGAAGCTTCTCCTGCCCACCAAGAGCCTGTCTCAACTCCTTTATAAAGTTCAAGCAGCACTCTTCCTTTTTCAGTTTCCACCATTTAGTCTTCTGCACTTCCTTCATCTTCTTAAACTTCCTCACTGCTATGGTCATCTTACACACCACCATCCTGTGCTGTTTGGCTACACTGTCTCCTGCTACAACTTTGCAGTCACTGATCTCTTTCAGATTACACCGCCTACACAAAATGTAATCAACCTGTGTACTCCTCCCTCCACTCTTGTAAGTCACCCTGTGTTCCAGCCTTTTCTTAAAGAAAGTATTCACTACAGCCAATTCCATTCTTTTTGAAAGTCGATCACCATCTGTCCTTCTGCATTCCTGTTCTGGATACCAAACCTGCCCATCACCTCCTCATCATCTCTGTTTCCTGCACTAACGTGGCCATTGAAGTCTGCTCCAATAACAACTCTCTCACTTCTAGGGATGCTCTGGATCGCCTCATCAAGGTCTGACCAAAATTTCTCTTTCTCCTCGACCTCACATCCTACCTGTGGCGCATACCCACAAACAACGTTTAACATTACCCTTTCAATTTCTAGCTTTAAGCTCATCACCCTGTCTGACCTTCTTTTTACCTCCAGAACATTCCCAACAAACTCTTCCTTCACTATAACTCCTACACCATTCCTCTTCCTATCTACACCATGATAGAACAACTTAAACCCCGCTCCCAGACTTCTAGCCTTGCTGCCTTTCCATCTAGTCTCCTGGACACACAGGATGTCTACTTTCCTTCTCTCCATCATGTCAACTAACTCTCTACCTTTACCCGTCATAGTACCAACATTCAAAGTTCCCACCCTAAGTCCTAGACTCTTTAGGTTTCTCTTCTCTCTCTGCCGATGTACGCGTCTTCCGCCTCTTCTTCTTTGACCTCTTCTTCTTTATAATAATAATAATGCATTGAACTTATATAGCGCTTTTCTAGACACTCAAAGACGCTTTACATAAACAGTATATGTGCATTATTCATTCACTCCATACAATCATTCACACACACAACATTCATTCCTGATGATGGGAGCTACCATGCAAGGCGCAGACCACTATCATCAGAAGCAACTGGGGGTTCGGTGTCTTGCTCAAGGACACCTCGGCATGGACTCTGGGCAGGGGATTGAACCTGCGACCTTCCGGTTACAGAGCGGTCGCCCTACCCACCGAGCCATCCTCTTCTTCTTTAGTATTCTTGAAAATGAACATCTGTAATTCAGTTACTATGGCGACTGTTCTGGCTCTGTTACCTTGTAGTTGTAACACATTCTCCCTTCATCGGGTAAGTTATGAAAATTAATATCTGGTCGATCTATTCTGTTGTGTTCCGCTCATCCGGGGCTGGCCCGCGGGGGCAAGAGCCTCAGACGGGAAACCTAGGCTTCCCTCACCCCTCACCCATACATTCTCCTGCTCACCCAGGAGGATCCGAGTTGTCCCCTGCCCAGCTGTGAGACATGGTCTCTATGCAGTTCCTGCTGAGGCCGTTTCCACAATGACTTCTTACCGGACAGTTGTGGTTCTGAATATTAAACTGATAACTGGGGTACAGATTGTCCTCTACCATACCACACCATGTCCAGCATACCGACTGGACTTAGAAAACAGGATGGCTGTAGCAGCTCCTCCAGGCAGCCAGTTTAACAGCGGTATGTATGTGAAAGAGGAACTGTTTAAGAATGGTCAGAAAAACTCAAGACACTAACTTTAAGATGGTCCTCAGAAAAACGTAAACAATGCTGTGAAAAATGAAACTCTGTTTTTAATCGGACACTAGATTAAACAGTAGAGTTTTCCTGTCCTTGGGAATTTAGTGATAACAGCGTTTGATTCTGGGATTCTTAGCTGTGCTAAATTTAAACCTTTTTTTCTTCTTTATCTTTTTAAATTTTCTTTCTTCCTCTGATTGGTCTTTTTTTTTTCACATGGTTCAATGTTACTATGCTCTGTAGAAAATTCTTTTTAAAACAAGCATCCTGAAAAAGATCCCATTTTTTCCCGCTCTAAAAAAGGTGTGAATCCCCATGGCAACCGTTGGATACCTGGTTGAGGTCCAAGGGTTGGACCTTGAGCGGTGAGGTGGGCTTCGCTCGCTCTGAGAGTTTGACCAACTGTGTGTTGAGCTTCCCTTTCAGCTTCATGGTGAGAGTCTGAGCAAAGTGAGCGGCTGAAAAGAAGAGAATTTGTTCCAGTTACATCGAGTAACGGAATTTAGAAGAAGTGAGCAACATGGCGGAAAAACTCACCGGTCTTATTCTCCGGTCGAGGGGACGACATGTCTACTGGAAACTTTATTCTTTCTTCTTCATGCTGAAATGTTCTCTTTGTCTTTTACTGCTGATCTCTCTTCCTTCCTCTTCCTCTAATTTAGTAAGTTTGTCTGAGGCCGTGGCACACTGAAAGGATGTAGCGCCCCCCGCTGCAAAGACACGGTTTTACTCTGGTCTCATTTGAACTCTGGATAATTCACTTAAAGTAGAAATTTATCTCAATCAGAACTAAACCTGCCAGAACGAACTGTCCGTGCAGCATGGTGGTGGGATGGTTAGCACCGTGACCCACAGTAAGAAGGTTCCTGAAGAGAGGGTGAGTCTTGAAACACTGGGTGTCTGTGGGAAGTTTGCATGTTCTGTATGTGTGTGAAGGAATCTCTCCTCCACATCAAGTTTTTTTTTTTCCAACTGCTGTATTTTTCGGAGTTCTTCGTCACCGTGAAGGAGGGTCTAAGAGCACTAATGTACTAAAATGTTCAGCTAGGTTTTGTTTGGTTAGTTTTGGGTGAGCTGGATGATGCAGCCAGGGAGAGAGAGGCCTGGGCTGCCCGTTTGAGGCTGTTGCCCCCGCGACCCGACCCCGGAACAAGCGGAAGATGACGGAACGGAAGTTTTTGTGTGTTTGTTTACATTTTTTCTTTTCGTTCTATGTTTTTGTACTTTTTTTTCCAATCTTGTTCAAATGAACGTGAAACCAGTTGAAAAAATTGTTTTGTGATATTGGGGTGTTCAAACATAATTGACTTGACTACTGGGAGCCCTCTGGTCCTAAAGGTTCATTTCTTGCAGGAACATCATGGACTCGTTTAAGAAAGTCTGACGGTGCTGATGGTCAGAGATATACAAGTCCCACATGTTTGGAAAGTTAATCATCAGGATTCTACTGATTGGTCAGCGAAGCTTCTTCTTCCAGACTTTCTCTTTGGAATGATACAAACTCTGATCCTTCAAACTGTAACGGAAGAGACCTGCAGTCTGGAGGCCGTACAGGTTCTAAATGTCAGACTGGCTCTGGTTCATAAACTACTCCGTAAGACAAAAACAAACATGAACAATTCCATTGTCTGGTTACCATGGAGACCACAGTACAGACTCAAGGCCTCAAATCGGCCTATTCCCAAAACAAACCTGACCATGTTCCTTTAACGCCCTCTCTACCAACCATGGACCAATGGGCGTTCTGATTTTCTATTGTCTGAGAATCCAGATGGGGTGGCTCAGGCATCTGGTGGCTCCAGATGGGGGGGCTCAGGCATGTGGTTTGGTGTTCCATCCCACCAGGAGGAGACCTAGAGGCAGACCCAGGTCCTGCAGGAGACACTAAATCTTGCAGAGAATACATCGAGATCCTCCAGGATGAGTTAAGAGGCTCAAATGGTGGAAATCTGAGCTTCCTGCTGAGGCTGTCGCCCTGTGACCCCACCCTGGAAGTCTGTACGGTAACTTTTGTTAATTTTCCTAACCTTTAATTTTGGTTAAGTCTAATAAATCGATCAAATATTTAGACAACTCTTTTTTTTAATTAGTGAACTCATTAGTTATCTCCTGATTGGTTAGATTGGTTTACTGAGATCAGGTTTAATTTAAAACTGTTAAATATGAGACGAGAGTGACTTTATTTATTTATTCATTTTTCACCAAAGAGAAATTAATTTATCACAATAGTTCAATTTACAGAAATCCAAAAAAAAAAATTAGAATAGTGTGTCTGAAAAATATTTACTTCGTCTTGTTTTCAGTTTAAATCAAGGTTATCAGACGGCATGGTGCCGGACCGTTACAGACCTGTGTTTATACCTGATTGTTTTCTTAGAGGTCACTAAGGTCACCATCTATCCACCTAGACAGTGGCGGCTGGTGACGTGTGGCGCAGGGGCGCCGCCCCCCCCGACCTGATCACCAAAAAATATATAAGCATATATATCTATATATACATATATAAACATGTATGTGTTTATAAGTATGCAAAACTGTCGAGTTTGAAGATTACATGCATTTTAATAATGTTTTACACCGTTTTATTTTATTTTATTTTCTTACTTCCTGTGCAAACCGGAACGAGGGCACAAGGTAGGTACGCCCTCCCAGGAAAACGTATTGGTGTGTATGTGGCTTCCGGTTTTTATGGAAAAAACGTGACGTCAGTTCTAAATTTTTTTCCTATTCATGTGTATTGCAAACCATAACCACGCCCGCGGGGCGCAGAGATTTTCCACCCATCGGGTGTGTGATAGGTTATCCTCTCTGTCAGTCTGTTACATGAACCAATCAATTAGCTATAAGCTGACCTATAAATCCCACCCACGCCACGCCCTTTCTTTTCACTGCGGAATTCTGGGAGTCTTCATCATGGCGTTGGAAGCTAGTTCAGATGCTAACAAAGCTAGCAGCTCTTTTAAAGAGAATTCAGTGTCGTCCCTTTTACAGAATCCGTTTTCTAAGCGTTCTAAAGAAGAAAAAAGAAGAGTGAAGGAGCTTGGACTGGACACCCCAGATTTGACCGTGCAACAAAACAGTGGAGATCGCGGATGCTTTTATGCAGAGGTGTCAAGTAGCGAAGTAAGACTACTTCGTTACCTTACTCAAGTAGAAAATCTCGTTATCTTTACTTTAACGAAGTAATTATTTTTTTGTCTACTTTTTACTTTTACTCACTACTTTTTTATGCAATTATCTGTACTTTTACTTCGTTATTTTATAAAAAGTAGTCGCTACTTTCTCCATTTTGTCACCTATAAAAAGCCGCGACTGTTTGTCTGAGTTTTTTTTTTTTTTATGAACCCTGAATGCATCAAACAAAGGAACAGATGAATGATTGGCTGAAAGGTCCAGTCAATCCTTACTTTGGGGCGAGTAGGCCCGCCCACAAACTTTTAAAGAGCAGGGACGTCAATTTCCATGTTTGAGAGTCGGGCTCGGAAATCAAAGTGTTTCTGATGCTGCAACACTGAACTTTGATTGAATTATCAATTTAAAAAAAAAAACAACAGCAAAGAAATGTTTTTTTTTTTATTATTATTTTCAGTCTGCGGTTATTGTAAACGTCTTTGCTGAAAATGTTGTAGATGGTATTTTTATAAAAATAACTTTGATCTGTGAGGCACTATTTTATCTTTAGAAACAAAGCTAATTGAACTGATTAATCCATAAATAGTAGTGGATGAAGTATTTGTGCTCAAAAGCATCTAAAATGTTATTGATTAGTTTATAAAGACTGACTGAGGAGATTAAAACTACACATCGCTTAGATTTTGTATCATGTAGATGTTTGGGTTAACATTAAAAAAAACCTTATATGTATGTACACATATATATGTAGATATATATATATATAAATTTGTATATACCGTCTCCTAAGTCCCGCCCCTACTGGTTTCTTTCTGGGTTTATTAAAATCTTGTTTCCCTGGTTATTTTTTCATTTTTACAGTTCTTAAAATTTTAGAAAAAGAATCCAAGGATTTTGCCTCCTGTGTGTTTCCTTCACTCCCACTGCCTTACGAGTGCATGTAAAGGGTGTTATTTTGTCAATGGGCGTGGTTTTACTGGGTGTACGATATTTTTTGTAAAATATGATAATTTTACGTCATTAGTACGATAATCCAGCACCTCCCACCTGGCAACGCTGGTTCCAGGTGTCACGCAGGCTTTATGTGGCACTCCCAACCTTATCAACTTGATGAAGACTATTCAGTATTGCCTCAAAGAACTTTGAAAACTAGCTGCCTTCAAGGCTTAAAAAAGCCTTTTGGTCATTTTTTTTTTTCATTTATTTATTTTTTTTTTTACATTGAGTGTGTTTGCGTCTGCTGAAGTTGGTTAAATTAGGTGATGCAGAGTGAAGCTTGGTAGCTGAAGGGACGTTACATAATGCCCTGCTTATGTTAATACATTTGATTGTGTTCATTAATCGATTTCCAATAAGATTACTAAGAAATAAATGTTTCTGATTCATAAAGTTTCACCAAAACACTTTCATTTATTATCATATTTTCTGCTCCTTAAAGCATGTGATAATAGTTAAAAAATATGTTCATACGCTTTTGTTAACAATATTCCTTTTTTTCTGAAAATTACTTTTACTTTTTTTACTTTAAGTAGTTTTAAAATAGGTTACTTTTTACTTTTACTTAAGTAAAAACTTGAGTTGATACTTCTACTTTTACTAAAGTAGTTTTTAACTCGGTATTTATACTTCTACTTGAGTAGGAAATGTTGGTATTTTTGACACCTCTGGTTTTATGTGAGAGGATAAGAAACACTGGATGAGAAACACTTTTTTTGTTTCCCCTGCTTATTGTTTAGTTCAGCAGCAACTGAAAAGGTGTGGATATCAACAGGGGTGAGTGACTTGAAGCATTTGTCTGAAAAGTGCAAACATCATGAAACTTGCCGCACCCATCTTGATAGTAGCTATAAGCTAGGTGTTTTTGGCAGTAGTAACATCCTGGTACAATTAAATGAAGGTTACCGAACTGGCATAAGGAAACATAATGAAGAAGTCACCAAAAACAGACACATATTGTCACGAATAATTTTATATTTATTTTATATATATTGATTATATATACTTTTATATAATATATCTAAAAAAAAAATAAATTTGTGTGTGTTTGAAAAATGTGCGCCGCCCCCAGTTTTTTTTTACCACCAGCCGCCACTGCACCTAGAGAAGACAGTTAATAGAAACCAGAAGAAAAAAAACACTCTCTGTTTACAATCGCTTATTACCGAACGAAGACGGACTTTTTTAATCATCTAAATATCAACCTCACAAGTTTTTGGTGGTATTTTTCTTCTCGGCTTCTTTCTAATTTGTTACTAAAGATTTTTCTATAATAAAAACATCTTTTTTAAAATCAAACTAAGTTCAAAGCAAGAAGAGTATTTTTTAAATTTGAAAAGAAACAAACGGCCGAAGACACGCTAGAATAATAAGATTAAATTAATAAATGATTAGAACTAGAGCCGCGGGTCGTCCTGCCAGGGTCACTGGTGAACCATCTCTTCCATGATGAAGGATGTGGTTCTATTGGCTTCATCAGGCTGTGATCTCCAGCTCTTGCTGGACCGCTGCTGAGTGGGGACGGGAATCAGAACCCCCAAATCAGGGTGCTCACCTGGAAAAGGCGTTGGGGCAGGGTCCTGCACCAGGTGGAGTAGTTTAAATATTTCAGGATCTCGTTCATGGTGGGGAACGATGGAGCGTGAGATTGACAGACAGATCAGTGCAGCATCCGCAACAATTAGGACGCTGCATCGGTTCCTACCTTCACCATGGTAACCACTGATCGAAAGAATGAGAACGCGGATACAAGCAGCTGAAATGATCTTTATCTGCAGGGTGGCTGGGCTCTCTTTCAGAGAGGGAGGAGCTCGGAGTAGAGCCGGTGCTCCTCCAGGTCGAGAGGGGTGGTGCGGGCATCCGATTAGGATGCTTCCTGAACTCCTCGCTGGTGAGGTGTTTCGGGCACGTGCCCGAGGAGACCCAGAGGCAGACCCCGAACCCGCTGCAGAGAATATGTCTCACAGCTGGACAGGCAACACCTCAGGATCCTCCTGGGTGAGCTGGAGGATGCAGCCGGGATGAGAGAAGCCTGGGCTTCCAGTCTTTTGCCCCCGTGACCTGACCTCAGATAAGCGGAAGACGACGGAACAGAACGGAATAAATTCTTAAAGTCTTTTTTTTGTAGACACCAGATTAAGTACGTCTGTAACAGACTTTTACACTCTGGCAGAAGTCTCTGACTGAACGAGCTGCTCAGGCTCCTCACTGTCTCAGACGGTGGGAGGGGTGATATGGACCCTCGGATCACCATCCTCCTCTAACCTGTGGAGTCCAAATAAAGGTCCAGGACAGAACTAGTTCCCCTGACCAGCTTGTCTAGTTTCACCTCATTCCTCTCCGTCATTCCTCCAGGAGGACACTACAGAGAAACAATGATGTCATAAAAGCTCTTAAACAGCGTTCTCCTCTAGAGGACGAGGCCCGTCTTATTTAGGACACCAGTGTTCTCTGAGCCGTCCAGCTCAGAGAATAGTTTGTTTTGGTTTATTATAAAGTTATCTTTATTTTTTACTGTTTTGATGGTTTTTAGTTTTCTTCAGAACAATAAATAAAAGTTTACTTCAGTAGTGAAAAAAAAATCAACTCTAATTTTCAGTCATATACTTTATTTATGAGTGTCGGCCCTTTTTTTTTTTACATGTTATGAGGTTACACAACATCACTACACACATGCACACACACACTCACACACACACACATAGTGTGGGCCACTGCATATTTCTGTTCCTCACATATAACATCATCACTATGATTACATTTCTAATAATCTTCTGTGGAACATAGATTAACACCTTACGGAGGGAACGTTTACCAACATATGGTCGGGGACGCTGAGGGGGAACGGGGGGGATTGTGTGTCCGAGGCTGAGCTGGGACACACAGCGGCGTGCCCCACGGCGCCACATGCAAACACCAACACAGGTACAGTTCAATCGTCATGGCATCAGCTGACCATCGTGTCCACCTTTGGACCAGATGGTCCCGGCTAAATCAGAGACTGGAACCACTGGGAGCAAACAGAACCAGAGGGACTGGTTCTATCAGAGGGTGGGGAGGTTGGGGTCAGCGTCTAGTGTTCTACATCTATCACAGGAAATTACAGCTTTGCTGACAATAAATAAATAAAATAAATAAATAAATCCATAAACAGATCAATAAACAAACATGATGAAAATAACTTTACACTGTAAAGAAAAAATCTCAGTCTTAAAAAATAAACATCAGGAGCTACCGACGTTAGACCTGAAGATCCAGAACGGGTGAAGCATCTCCAAGGCAACGGTAGCCACATCACATGGTTCATGCACGCAGTATTGCTGATCAATAAGTCACGATGTAACTATTACTGAGAAGTTCACAGAAACACGGTAGAGACACAAACACGTCCAGTTAACCCTCAATAGAAGACTGGGGGCTCTCTCCATGGGCGGGGCTACCTTTACTGGGACGACTGGAGAGAAAAATCACAAACAAACAAACAAA
>CACRXE010000036.1:522004-559504 GCA_902685375.1 Neostethus bicornis
ACACACACACAGACAACCATCTACACACACACACACACACACACACACACACAGACAACCATACACACACACAGACAACCATCTACACACACACACAGACAACCATACACACACACACACACACAGACAACCATCTACACACACACACACACACAGAGACAACCATCTACACACACACACAGAGACAACCATCTACACACACACAGACAACCATCTACACACACACACACACACACACACAAACACACACACACACACACACAGACAACCATCTACACACACACACAGAGACAACCATACACACACACACACACACACACAGACAACCATCTACACACACACACACAGACAACCATCTACACACACACAGACAACCATACACACACACACACACACAGACAACCATCTACACACACACACACACACACACACAGACAGACAACCATACACACACACACACACACACACACACACACACACACACAGAGACAACCATCTACACACACACACACACACAGACAACCATACACACACACACAAACAGACAACCATACACACACACACACACACACACACACACACACAGAGACAACCATCTACACACACACAGACAACCATCTACACACACACACACACACAGACAACCATCTACACACACACACAGACAACCATCTACACACACACACAGACAACCATACACACAAACAGACAACCATCTACACACACACACACACAGACAACCATCTACACACACACACACACACACAGACAACCATCTACACACACACACACACACACAGAGACAACCATCTACACACACACACACACAGACAACCATCTACACACACACACACACACACACACACAGACAACCATCTACACACACACAGACAACCATCTACACACACACACACACACACAGACAACCATACACACAAACAGACAACCATACACACACACACACACACACACAGACAACCATCTACACACACACAGACAACCATCTACACACACACAGACAACCATCTACACACACACACACAGACAACCATACACACACACACAGACAACCATACACACACACACACACAGAGACAACCATCTACACACACACACACACACACAGAGACAACCATCTACACACACACACACACACAGACAACCATCTACACACACACACACACAGACAACCATCTACACACACACAGACAACCATCTACACACACACACACACACAGACAACCATACACACACACACAGACAACCATACACACACAGACACACAGAGACAACCATCTACACACACACACACACAGAGACAACCATCTACACACACACACACACACACACACACACACACACACACACAGACAACCATCTACACACACACACACACACACACACAGACAACCATCTACACACACACACAGACAACCATACACACAAACAGACAACCATCTACGCACACACACAGACAACCATACACACACACACACACAGAGACAACCATCTACACACACACACACACAGACAACCATCTACACACACACACACACACAGACAACCATCTACACACACACACAGAGACAACCATCTACACACACACACACACACACACACACAGACAACCATCTACACACACACACACACAGACAACCATCCACACACACACATCACACACACTCATTCCTAGGGGTAATTTCATGGCAGCCAATCAACCTAATGCATGTTTTTTTTTTTTAAAACTTGCATTACACAGGGAGAACATGCAAACTACACACAGAAAGACCAGTGTTTCAACCCCTCACTCCAGGACTTGAACCCTGACCTTCTTGCTGTGAAGCCACTGTGCTAACCACTGTACATATAATGTTTCCATGTACTGGTTCTGAACTGGTTCATTACAGACACACATCACATGATGCGGATTGATTTAATGAGACATTTAAGAAGTTTTTATTTACATTAAATAAAGTGTGTGTTTTATAAAAACAACAAACTGCTTTAAAGTTTCTTCCATACAAAAAAAAAAAAAAAACGATCCCGTGTGGTTGTTACTTAAAATCACAGGACAGGTTTAGAGCAGGAGCACAAACATTTAATCTAAAGGTATCCTGAGATCTCCTGAGTGTGTGTGTGTCAACATCACACACACACACAAACACATTCCTAGGGGTAACTTCCTAGCAGCCAATAACCTAACATGTATATTTTTTGGAGGAAACCCACACATACACATAGAGAACATGCAAACTACACACAGAAAGACCAGTGTTTCAAGTCTAACCCCCACTCCAGGACTTAAACCCTGACCTTCTTGCTGTGAGGCCACTATGCAGCCCGTTTTAGGACTGATTGTTTTAAAAAGGTGTGGGCAGCAGGTCATCTGGAATTTACTTCGGGATTCTAAAAAGATTAAAAATATCTAAGTCTGTCCGTCTGTCTGTCTGTCTGTCCTTCTGTCTGTTTGTCTGTCTGTCCGTCCGTCTGTCTGTCCTTCTGTCTGTTTGTCTGTCTGTCCGTCCAAAATTTGATCAAAATTAAGTGATCAGGTGAATGTGTCAGAGGGCATGCAGGTCACTCCACCAACAGGTCAGTGGAACAGCTGGTGTTTCCCCAAAGAATGAGGGACATGATTTTGACTTTAGGCCGGCCACCTGCTAATACAGAATTCAGTACAAGCTCCGCCTCCTCACCCATCAGTGCATACACGGCACTGCACCTGTTTATCTCCAAGAACTACTAACCCTCCACACCACTGTACCAGACCTGCACTCCTCCTCCTAACCCTCCACACCACTGTCCAAAGCCTGCGCTCCTCCTCCTAACCCTCCACACCACTGTCCGAGACCTGGGCTCCTCCTAACCCTCCACACCACTGTCCGAGACCTGCGCTCCTCCTCCTAACCCTCCACACCACTGTCTGAGACCTGCGCTCCTCCTCCTCCTCCTACTTCCTGCACCAACCAAGGACCAATCTCTCCACTATGGGGGACAGGGCCTTCCAGGCAGCTGCTCCACGGCTCTGGAACGATCTTCCTGAGAGCTTGAGGGCTCCACAAAAAAGGCTGAAGACATTTTTATTTCTAAAGGCTTTTCAACAAAGTTTTTAGTGTTTTTTTTGTTGTGGTTTTATTTAATTTTGCTGTTTGTTATTGCTTTTAATCATTGTAGCACTTTGAGATCTCCACTGGAAATGTAAAGTGGGTTATAAATAAAATTTATTATTATTATTATTAAGTAAAACTACAGCAACAACTTCTACTGGCCTGGCCTCCGTAAAAATGTGGCAAACTACTGCTGATGTTACTCTGTGTCAAAAAACATCCCAAAATGTCCTCCAGAGCTCCACTGTAACCATTACTGATCAGAAGAACGGACGGTTGGACCAGTTGAGAGGATTGAGGTCACTGATAGCAGCTAGTGTCTGAACCAGTCAAGAGTTTAACTAGTTTTACTTCAGAATGGTGAATACAGTGGAACATCTTTCACTAGGACCGTTCCAGAGACCATCATCTAATCCCACTTCCCTCTTAACTCATCCACACTCCAACCTGATTGGACAAGATTTAATTTATTCTCCAAGATGCTGTGATTCTAAATTATTCTGGTGGCCATCAAACTATCTTTCATACTTGGACATCTGGAAAGGATGGAGCACTATACTGAAGGAATAACTAACTATTAAATCTGTGTCAAAAAGCTTCTAAACTGGTAAACACGAAGATTATGTACAAGAGCCTCAAATGCTTTCATCAGGGTGTAAAACCAGGTCCAGACTTGTTAAGAGAAACAATAGGTCTGGAACTCGATAGCAGAGAATTATCATCTCCTAAACTTTTGAGTTGAAACCATATTTTAAGTGGAGTAATGGATCAGAAGTCTGAATGGAGCTCCTTCCTCTCAGTGAAACCCCAGCCACCCTGCAGAGGATGATTGTTTTGGCCGCTTGTATCTTGTTTTTTTTAGTCACCACCCACACTGGTTACTATGGTGAGGGTAGGAACAAAGATCCTGGTTACCATGGTGAGGGTAGGAACGTAGATCCTGGTTACCATGGTGAGGGTAGGACCGTAGATCCTGGTTACCATGGTGAGGGTAGGAACGTAGATCCTGGTTACCATGGTGAGGGTAGGAACGTAGATCCTGGTTACCATGGTGAGGGTAGGAACGTAGATCCTGGTTACCATGGTGAGGGTAGTAATGTGGTAAACAGTTTTGTTTTTTGGCTCAGACCGTTCTTCACCACAATTATTGCAGACGCTGCTCCGTTCCATTGCTCCTCCAGGTCGAGAAGCCAGACGGGGTGGTTCAGGCATCTGATTAGAACGCCTCCTTCGCTGGCAAAAAGTTCCTCAGACCAGCCGGCCAGAGTCTCCCAGCTGGACAGGGAACACCTCGGGATCCTCCTGGGTGAGATGGAGGATTCAGGCGACCATGGTTTCCTGTCAGAGACCGTTGCCAGCAGCTTGTGAGTAGTGTGTGTAAATAATAAAAGGATTGGCAGTGTGGTGGAGCAGGAGGATTTATTTAGAACACCAGCTTGTGAGGGAAGACCCCACTAGAGAGACAGAAAGTGGAGCGAAGGTACCCCTTCAGCTGAGGAACTTTGCGGATGAGGGGCAACAGTTGGGAGTCGACAGACTTCTGGTCCTGTTTCCTCTGCTCCGTTAACTGGTATTTCTACAGGAAGAAAAAGAAGAGGTGGTTCAGGATCTGGAGGGTTCATGTATACACTCCTAAAACACATCTAAACAAGCTTCCCTTTTCTCTGCTGTTGCCATGGTTACTAAACGAGCATCATTAGCTGTAGCACCAGTTTCAGTGATTCTGATTTAAGGATGTAAGCGACGTAGAAGAAGTGTAAACTAGTGTAAACTATCAAAAATAATCAAAAACTGTCGCAAATTAGTGTAAAACCGTCGTAAACAGCGCGTTAGCCTGAAGACCCCACAAGCTTATAAACACAGGCTCATCGTGGAAGCGTGTCGTAAACAGACCTTGTCTATAACACACACTAATCCTTGATTTAGACCCACCTCCTTCTCCGTGTCGAAGATCTCTCCCTCCTGGTGGCGCGGCCGCCTCAGCTTCTTCTTCTTGAAGTAAGCGTCAGTGAGAGTTTTGGGGATCTTCATGCTGGAGATGTCCACCTTGGTGGCCGTGGCAATGACAAACTTCTGGTGGGCGCGACGCAGAGGAACCCGGTTCACTGCCAGAGGACCTGTACACACAGAGGCGGTGGGGGTTAGGGTGATGGGGCGGAGCGCCAGTGGAGTGTGTGTGTGTTTCAGGGATCTTACCGGTGACGAGCAGGAGGCCACTGGAGAGCTGCTTCAGGAAGACCACTCGCTAGAGAGAGAGAGAGAGAGGACACGTTGGAAACACACCTCGATACCCAGAGCTGCTTCTGATGCTGTGTGTGAATGAGAGTGTGTGTGTATATGAGTGTGTGTGTGTGTATCGTATAAAAGATTTCCAAGTGTCTTCTGAACAGTGTGTTTGATCGAGACGTTTCTACTTCTATCTGGAAATTATTTCTATCAAACTGTGTGAATCTGACTGTATGAATGTGTGTGTGTATTACAGAGTGTGTGTTTCGGGGAGGATTTTTGTTAACATCTTAAACTCAAGTCTCTCAAACTTTAACAAACTCCCGTTGAACCGAAACGTCTTTCAGAACCGATTTAAGTTTTTTTTTTTTATTCCTGAACGTCTTTTTTTTAATAAACAATATTCTGACTTTTAAATAGATTTTTTTTTCCATTCACACACCGAGCGGCAGCTCGACGGGAGGTAAACAGAAACACTAGACGAGGTGTTCGTTATTTTAAATGGTATAAGATAATAAACACCGGGGTGTTAGTGTCCCTACACCCCGTTTATTTAATAAAAAGTTTAAAAGGACCATGTTTAATATTTTTACTGTTTAAATCAGAAGTCAGACTTCTTTTAGCTGCTGTTGGCATGGCAACAGACCTCCAGCTGATCCACGACTCAAATTTTAAAGTAAAAAGATTCCTCTTTTTGTTCAAAGTTTTACTCAATTTAAATCTGCAGAAAATTTCTCACATTTTTATTGCAAGAAATTTTCAAAAAGGTAAAATAAGAAAAAAAAAATACTTAAAAAAAACCAGTAGCGTTTGTTTTGAGCTTCTGTTGCTATGGTTACCAGACAGGATTTAGATCATCATACACTGAGGTTTTTAAGACGTGAACATTAAACCCTGCAGGACTTCATGACACTTAAAACACGTGTGTGCTTGAGCTGAAACACGCGGACGTCTCTTCTGCCATAAAATAGAAAAATTAAATATTTAAATCCATAATTAAATCAGATGTAATTATAGATTTATAAATAATATCAGCCTCTTATTTACCAGCAGGAATACCAATGCAGTGCCTCGGTATCAGACCGATAACTCATACTGGTATCTGTGAGCCAACACGTTTAAAGATCGCCACAGGCTCCGACACGTTTCCATCCAACGTCCGAAACGACACCGACTCTGTTTACTTATGATTCTGTTGATTTAAAAACCAGGTTCTTCTCGCCGCGCTGCAGAACCGAGCGCTTTGAGAGATCCTTCATCCCGACAGGAAATCTGAGTTCAGTCTGATCGATAGTCTGCCCAGTGTGTGTGGTACGCTGTGTAACCAGTCTGCCCAGTGTGTGTGGTACACTCTGTAACCAGTCTGCCCAGTGTGTGTGGTACACTCTGTAACCAGTCTGCCCAGTGTGTGTGGTACGCTCTGTAACCAGTCTGCCCAGTGTGTGTGGTACACTCTGTAACCAGTCTGCCCAGTGTGTGTGGTACACTCTGTAACCAGTCTGCCCAGTGTGTGTGGTACGCTCTGTAACCAGTCTGCCCAGTGTGTGTGGTACGCTGTGTAACCAGTCTGCCCAGTGTGTGTGGTACGCTCTGTAACCAGTCTGCCCAGTGTGTGTGGTACACTCTGTAACCAGTCTGCCCAGTGTGTGTGGTACGCTCTGTAACCAGTCTGCCCAGTGAGTGTGGTACACTCTGTAACCAGTCTGCCCAGTGTGTGTGGTACGCTCTGTAACCAGTCTGCCCAGTGTGTGTGGTACGCTCTGTAACCAGTCTGCCCAGTGTGTGTGGTACGCTCTGTAACCAGTCTGCCCAGTGAGTGTGGTACACTCTGTAACCAGTCTGCCCAGTGTGTGTGGTACGCTCTGTAACCAGTCTGCCCAGTGTGTGTGGTACGCTCTGTAACCAGTCTGCCCAGTGTGTGTGGTACGCTCTGTAACCAGTCTGCCCAGTGTGTGTGGTACGCTCTGTAACCAGTCTGCCCAGTGTGTGTGGTACGCTCTGTAACCAGTCTGCCCAGTGTGTGTGGTACACTCTGTAACCAGTCTGCCCAGTGTGTGTGGTACGCTCTGTAACCAGTCTGCCCAGTGTGTGTGGTACACTCTGTAACCAGTCTGCCCAGTGTGTGTGGTACACTCTGTAACCAGTCTGCCCAGTGTGTGTGGTACACTCTGTAACCAGTCTGCCCAGTGTGTGTGGTACACTCTGTAACCAGTCTGCCCAGTGTGTGTGGTACACTCTGGAACCAGTCTGCCCAGTGTGTGTGGTACACTCTGTAACCAGTCTGCCCAGTGTGTGTGGCACGCTCTGTAACCAGTACCTTGCCACGGTGACGGCCGGTCAGCAGGATGAGGACGGTTCCTGGCGTGATGGAGGAACGCAGATTCCTCTTGTGCTGGCAGAAGGGTTTCTTCCCGTGGCTCTTCAGCTTCCGTGGAACGTCCTCGGTTGGGTAGTAGCGGGGCTTTCAGGACACACACACACACGGTTACACACACACCACAGCAGAAAGCCTCCATCAGACGGGGTGAAACATGACTCACCATTTTCCGCAGCTTGACCACACGGGTTCCTCCGTTCTTGTCTCCACCCACTGTTTTCACCACGGTGAACTGCGGCCGGGTCTTCAGCTTCTTCTCCACCTGTAGACCATAGACGAGGTGAGCCGGTGAAGCCACGCCCACATCGCAGTCAGACGTACCTTAGTCTTGGTGGTCTTGGTCTTCCTCTTGTACATGGCACGGCGGGCGAACATGGCGGAGCGGGAGTAGCGTCCGATGCTCCGGGCCAGCACCGGGTTCCGGCTGCCGTGCTTCTTCTTCTTTACAGTCTTCTTTTTGTCTCCTTCTGCCATCTGAAAAAAAAAAACAGCAGCAGGTGAAGAGGTTTCCATGACGACCAGTAAAATAAAACAAGTTTCCAACAGGCCAGTAACAGAAGGTAAGAAATGTTTCTCCAGCTCTTTTCTAACTGCGTTGGTTCTAAAAGCGCTTTTTATCCAACCTCGGATTCACCCACTCATGACATGCCAGCTGTAAACCCACCATCAGGAGACATTGAACAGGGGTACAGTGTCCTGTTCAGGGACACCCTGATATGAACTCTGGACGGCCATCCTTCCTTCTTGTGCCTGAACAGACTGATCTACACACACCTGATCTAAAACCAAGAAACACACTGAGGCATGGATCAGTGGAAGAGTTCCCGGTTTGATTCCTGATGAGTTCATGCCTTAAGTGTCCCTGGAGAAGACACCGGACCCCCAGTTACCCCCCCACCATTGGTGCTGTCATGGCTGCCTGCTGCGGTGTAATGCAGCACAGTGGTTTTTACCTAAAGTATGAGACTAAAACAGAAGCAGCAGCATGGCGGCTGTGGAAGCAGAGCAGCTAAACTAACAGTCTGAACACTTTAATTATTATTTATCTAAATAAAAAGTTATTATTCTCTAAATAAAGAGTCACACACTGCCCTATCTCACTGAGACACACAATTTAATTACAGACAACTTTATACACTAGGCTAATTAAAAGCTAGCGGCTCATTAGCAGCAAAGCTAACAGCAAATATCTGCATTTATTAACCATTTTCTGCAGTTTTTTTTGTTTGTTTTTTTATCCTAATGGAAGTAAATCAGTGTGAATTAAACCAGCAGATAAAATTAAAGTGAAACCATCGTTTGTAAACTGTTTAAATTCCAGATTAAAGCCTGAGTGTTAATGTTAGCAGCGGCCTGTCGGCGCTGACATGTTAAACATGTCTCCTTCAGACTGAACATCATCTGAAATGAATCAAACCATCAGGATGTTTTAATGTTTACTGTTATTTAACATCGCGGTGAAACAGTAGAGATTCATCTGAAAGCAGATGGAACCAGATTCTATTCACACACTCTCTCACACACACAACGCCATCTTACCTTCAAGCTGGAAAAAGAACGACGTAACCGGAACCGACGGCTATATGGACGTAAGGTGAGACGTCATCACGTAGAGTGGCCACGTTTGTAGTTTTTCAAGAAAAATTATACATTTATAACATTTTAATATTTACATAAGATTTTAACTTTTTTTAATCTGAATTTGTGATGTTTGTGTTTTATAAACTTAATGTTGTGTTGATTTGGTTTTAAAGGGGAAAAGGAACTGAGTTCTATACTTTTTAATAGAAGTTTTATATTAATCAGTAGAAGTAAAGATATACTTTTTCTGTGTCCAGGTGTACCCTACTCATGTGAATGGCAGACGAACACAGCAATCACACCCTCCTGCTCATGACTGCTGTCACATCAATCAACTGTTACCCCTGCCTGGAAGAGACATCTAGAGAAGAGAAACTCCATGAAGGACTGCAGCAGTTGGACTGTGGGGCGGGGGGCATTCTGATGGCAAACTGATAACAGAATAAAAACCCTGTGTTACCGAGCCTCGATGCCTCTTCAGCTCGGACGGGAGAAGGCACACATCAAGTGCACCCTAAAGAGGTTGATAAGGCCCGGACGTCTGTATAAATTAATAAAATAGATTTAATGATATCCTATTGAATCCTGGTCATCTCTCGATATGAATACGCTGTGTAGGACTAGAAATAGGAAAAGGGAATAAATCCTACAGTTTTAATATGCAAATGAACTACTTATTAAAATGTTTAGTATTATTATATATTTTTATTTTAATTTTAACACAAATATTAAATAATTATTTTAAATATAAAATTATTATATTTATTATATTTCTGTAATATATTGTTTATTTTAACCCATTGTTTCTGTAAACATTTTCTGGAGAGGGTGTTTTCTCCCTCAGACGGGAAACCCAGAGTTCCCTCACCCCGGTTTCATCTTCCATCTCACCCGGGAGATGGAGGAGTCTCTCCAGCATGTCCGGGGTCTGCCTCTGGGTCTGCTCCTGGTAGGACAGAACACCTCACCAGTGAGTAAGGCATCCTAACCAAATGCCGGAACCACCCCATCTGGCTTATCTCAACCAGGAGGAGCAACGGCTCTACTCTGAGCTCCTCCCTCTCTCTGAGAGAGAGCCCAGCCGTGCTGCAGAGGGAGTGATCATGGTTAGCATCTTCCTTCCGTTAATTTGATTCATTTGGAAACACGGAAGTCATACAGAAGATTGAGTTGATCGGAATTGAACAGTGCTGAGTCCGGGAGGACTTGGATGTTTCCTTTGGGTAGTTTAGTCGTGGTTTTTTGTTTGGGTTGGTTGAATTGGCGTGAGTTTGTTTTGTGGTGCGTCTTTTTTCTTTTGTTTGTGGGTGGTAGGGGTTTTCGGTTGTCCTGTGGGCGGCCAACCGACGGCCTGTACAGGTCCGGACTGGTCCGCCTGCGGTCACCGATTAGGTGGGTGGGTTGATGGAAGTTGACGGGGGAGTGTGCGGGGGGTTGGATGGTCGGGCGGGGGAGGTTGGTGGTGGGGAGGGGTCGGGATCAGGGGAGGGATGGTCTTCTAAGGGTATTAAACGGAAGTCTCGTCTGTCAGGGGGGGATGGTGGCACGGACAGGGGGGAGGGACAGGGTCGCGGAAGGATGGGTGTGTTTCACGTGGTGGTTAGGTTTGATGGGGGTGAGGGATTGAGGGGTTATGATCCTTTGAGACTGACCAAGGTTTTGAAGGACAAGGTGGGGGACGTTCGGTTTGCTAGGGTGTTGGATGATGGGAATCTTTTGATAGGATGTGGGGATGTAGATCAGGTTGGTAAAGCTATGAAATTGCAAGTGGTAGGGAAGTGTAAGGTTGTCAGAGTGGTTAGAGTGGGGGATAGATCAGGGGGTGGGTGTGCTGGGGTTATATCAGGGGTTCCGGGGGGGGTCAGTGAGGAGGACCTGGTTAAACACTTGAGAGTGGATAGGGGACGGGTGGTGAGGGTGGAGAAGCTTGTCAGAGCGGGAGTTAGAGCAGACACTGTGTCGGTGAAGGTATTGTTTGAGGGCAAAGATTTGCCAGGGATGGTGTATTTTGGATTAATAAGGTACAGGGTGAGGGAGTTTGTCAGGGCGCCTATCAGGTGCTTTAAGTGCCAGCAGTTTGGACATATGGCCTGGGCGTGCAGGAATGGTAGGAGGTGTGGTCGGTGTAGTGGTGACCACGAGGAGGGGCCATGTGGGGAGGGCGTGGGACTTAAGTGTTGCAATTGTGGAGGAGGACATAGTGTTTCGTTTATGGGGTGTGAGGCCATGAAGAAGGAGTTAAGGGTGCAGCAGGTTCGTCGGGAGGGTAAATTGTCTTATGCGGAAGCTGTGAAGGCTGTTGGGGGTTCTGAAGTGAGGTCGTCTGGATTGGGGACGGTTAGTGCTGTTGTGGGAGTGTCTGACGGTGGTCAGGTGGGGTGGGTGTCGCCACGGACCTTGGTGGCTTTTGTTGCAGGGGTGATAAATGCTACTGCTGGTTTAAAATCTAAGACGGAGAGGTTACAGGTTGTGGTTAAGGCGGCTGTGCATCACTTTGGTCTGGTTGGTTTGACGTGGGAGGAAGTTAGGGATGATTTGAATGAGCAGGCAGGGTTAGACGCGGCAGTATCTTCAGGTTCATTATGTTAGTTCTCCAGTGGAATGCAAGGATTTTGTTGGCTAATGGTCAGGATTTTAAGGCTTTTATTGCGGGTGGCATGGTTAAACCTGATGTTGTTTGTGTTCAGGAGACGTGGTTGAAACCGAGGTTTGATTTTGTGTTGCGTGGATTTGTTGGGATTCGAAGGGACAGGCTTGAGAGGGGGGGTGGTGGTTGTGCGACCTTTATAAGGGAGGGGTTGCCTTATCCGGTGGTCGGGAAGGGTATGGAGGGGGAGTATGTGGTGGTGCGTGTATGGGCAGGGAGTAAGTCTGTTACGGTTATTAATTATTATAACCCGGGGAGGGGTTTAGCTGTGGACGAGCTGGATGGTGTTGAGGGACAGGATGATGGTTCTGTACTCTGGTGTGGGGATTTTAATGGGCATAGTGTGCTGTGGGGAAGTGAAAGGACGGATGCGAATGGGAGGGTGGTGGAGCAGCTGCTTGAGAGGAAAGGCTTGGTATGTCTGAATTCGGGTCATGGAACGAGACTAGATGTTGCAACCGGGAGGGAGTCGGTGCTGGACTTGACGTTGGCGTCTTCTGGGATGGCCCATTTGTGTGAGTGGTGGGTGCATAGGGATGGCACAATGGGCAGTGACCATTATCCGATTTGGTGCAGGTGGGGGATAGAGGTAGGGCCACGGGTGGATCGGGGTGGGAGTAGGTGGGTATTAGATAAGGCTAACTGGAGGAGGTTTGCGGAGGAGAGTGATAGATTGTTGGGTGCTGTGGATGGAGATTTGGGTATAGAGGAGTTGGATGGACGGATTAAGGGGGGCATATTGGAGGCAGCGGGGAAAATTATTCCAAGGAGCAGGGGCGGAGGCGGGAGGCGGTTGGTGCCGTGGTGGAACAGTGAGTGTGCTGAGGTAGTTAGGGAAAGGAGCTTAGTGAGGTGCTCACACAACTTTCAGCACTTAATGGAGTATAAGAGAGCTCAGGCTAGGGTACGCAGGACGATTCGGGCAGTCAAGAGGGGTTATTGGAGGGGCTATTGTGGCACTATTGGTAGGGACACTCCGGTGGGTTCAGTGTGGGGTATGATTAGGAGGATGGGTGGGGGTGCACGGTGTTTTGATTTACTGGCTCTACGGAATGGGGACCGGATTGTGGTTGGGGACCAGGAAAAGGCAGAGGTGTTGGCACAGCGGTTTGTGGAAACTCAGAATGTTGAGGCTTTGTCGGTGGAGGGGCGAGCTGTGAGGAGGCAGTTGGAGGAAGAATTTGCAGGGGAGCTGGGCAGGGATGATGATGTCATGGAGGTGGTAAATGATGTATTTACAATGGGGGAGTTAACTGATGATGGGGCGTTGTGGAAGAGGGGACGGAACAGGGAGTATGTGGTTGGGAAGGTGCAGGAGGGTATAGACAGGGTGCAGGCTTGGGGTGACAGGTGGGGTTTTAGATTTTCGGTGGACAAGACAAAAGGTATGATGTTCTCGAGGGGCCGGGTTGGCACTGTGAAGGGTTTGAAGCTCTATGGTAGGCACATTGAGATGGTGGGGTCTTTTCGTTTTCTGGGTCTAACTTTTGATAGGCAGTTGGTGTGGAGGGAACATGTAAGGTACTTGACCAGTAAGTGTGACAAGATATTAAATGTCATGAGATGTCTAGCTGGGGTGGACTGGGGGGCCAGTTTTTCAGCTTTGAGGTGCCTGTATGATGCCCTGATAAAATCCAGATTGGATTATGGATGTGTGGTTTATGGTTCGGCGGCGCCTACAGTGTTACGGGATTTAGATGTGGTGCAGGCCAAGGCCCTGAGGATTTGTTTAGGTGCTCTGAGGACTTCGCCAGTGAGTGCCCTGAGGGTGGAGGCGGGTGTCATGCCACTCGCTCTGAGGAGGAAGCACCTGGCGGTGAATTATTGGGTTTCCTTGAGAGGAAAGAGCCATAATCACCCTGGGCGGGGGGTTCTGGAATGGTCCTGGGAGAGGGGTGTGAAGGAAACTTTGAGTTTTGGGTGGGTAGGGGGTTGTGGGCACGGGAATTGGGTGTGGGGGATTCGGAGTTGGAGCGGGAGGAAAATTTTCAGATGGTGCCACAGTGGAGGCTGGGAGTGGTGAGGGTGGAATTGGGGATGGTGGGGTGGAGACGGAGGTTTGGGGATGTGAATGTGGCGGGAGCATTTAGGAGTATTATTGAGGAGAATTATGGGGATTACACATTGGTGTTTACGGATGGTTCAAGGGATCCGGTTTCGGGGAGGACGGGTGCGGGAATGGTGGTGGAAGGGTCTGGAGTGGAGGTAGGGGTTCGCACGTCAGATCACTTATGTATTTTCACGGTGGAGTTATATGCAGTGTGGATGGCTGTGGTGTGGGCGATGCAACATGGTGGTGGGAAAGTACTTATATGCACGGACTCGTTGTCAGTGGTTCGGGCTCTTGAACTGGGGAGGGTGAGGTATCATCAAGGTTTGTTTTGGGATGTTTTGAATATGGTGTCGGGGGTGGTAGGAGGGTCGTTAGTGTTTATGTGGGTTCCGGGCCATTCTGGGATTGGGGGGAATGAGCAAGTGGATGAGGTGGCAAAGAGGGCTGCGGATCGGGTGGTGGTGGAGAGGGTCGTGGCTCTGTCACGAGGGGAGGTGAAGGCGTTGGTCTGGAAGGGGATAATGCAGCAGTGGCAGATGGAGTGGGAGTCAGAGGTGAAGGGACGACACTTGTATGAAGTACAGAGGACGGTGGGGGTGACTGTGGATCCGGTGGGTGGTGGAAGGCGGGGGCAGGTGGATTTTAGCAGGTTACGTATTGGGCACACGGGATTGAATGAAACGCTCAAGATTCTGGGTAAACATTTGGATGGGTGTTGTGATTTCTGTGGGGAGTTGGAAGGGGTTAGTCACGTGGTGTTAGCGTGTAGAAAGTATGAGGAAGAAAGAGAAGCTATGATGGTGGTGCTGAGGAGCAGAGGTGTCAAAAGTACCAACATTTTCTACTCAAGTAGAAGTATAAATACCGAGTTAAAAAACTACTTTAGTAAAAGTAGAAGTATCAACTCAAGTTTTCTACTTAAGTAAAAGTAAAAAGTAACCTATTTTAAAACTACTTCAAGTAAAAAAAGTAAAAGTAATTTTCAGAAAAAAAGGAATATTGTTAACAAAAGCGTATGAACATATTTTTTAACTATTATCACATGCTTTAAGGAGCAGAAAATATGATAATAAATGAAAGTGTTTTGGTGAAACTTTATGAATCAGAAACATTTATTTCTTAATAATCTTTATTGGAAATCGATTAATTAACACAATCAAATATATTAACATAAGCAGGGCATTATATAACGTCCCTTCAGCTACCAAGCTTCACTCTGCATCACCTAATTTAACCAACTTCAGCAGACACAAACACACTCAATGTTAAAAAAAATAAATAAATGAAAAAAAAATGACCAAAAGGCTTTTTCAAGCCTTGAAGGCAGCTAGTTTTCAAAGTTCTTTGAGGCAATACTGAATAGTCTTTATCAAGTTGATAAGGTTGGGAGTGCCACATAAAGCCTGCGTGACACCTGGAACCAGCGTTGCCAGGTGGGAGGTGCTGGATTATCGTACTAATGACGTAAAATTATCATATTTTACAAAAAATATCGTACACCCAGTAAAACCACGCCCATTGACAAAATAACACCCTTTACATGCACTCGTAAGGCAGTGGGAGTGAAGGAAACACACAGGAGGAAAAATCCTTGGATTCTTTTTCTAAAATTTTAAGAACTGTAAAAATGAAAAAATAACCAGGGAAACAAGATTTAAAAAAAAACAGTAGGGGCGGGACTTAGGAGACGGTATATATAAATTTACATATATACATATCTACATATATATGTGTACATACATATAAGGTTTTTTTAATGTTAACCCAAACATCTACATGATACAAAATCTAAGCGTAGTTTTAATCTCCTCAGTCAGTCTTTATAAACTAATCAATAACATTTTGGATGCTTTTAAGCACAAATACTTCATCCACTACTATTTATGGATTAATCAGTTCAATTAGCTTTGTTTCTAAAGATAAAATAGTGCGTCACAGATCAAAGTTATTTTTATGAAAATACCATCTACAACATTTTCAGCAAAGACGTTTACAATAACCGCAGACTGAAAATAATAATAATAAAACATTTCTTTGCTGTTGTTTTTTTTTTTTAAAATTGATAATTCAATCAAAGTTCAGTGTTGCAGCATTAGAAACACTTTGATTTCCGAGCCCGAGTCTCAAACACGGAAATTGACGTCCCTGCTCTTTAAAAGTTTGTGGGCGGGGCTACTCGCCCCAAAGTAATGATTGACTGGACCTTTCAGCCAATCATTCATCTGTTCCTTTGTTTGATGCATTCAGGGTTCATAAAAAAAAAAAAACTCCGACAAACAGTCGCGGCTTTTTAACGGTGACAAAATGGCGAAAGTAGCGACTACTTTTTATAAAATGAACGAAGTAAAAGTACAGATAATTGCATAAAAAAGTAGTGAGTAAAAGTAAAAAGTAGACAAAAAAATAATTACTTCGTTAAAGTAAAGATAACGAGATTTTCTACTTGAGTAAGGTAACGAAGTAGACTTACTTCGTTACTTGACACCTCTGCTGAGGAGTGATGGTGGTGCTGAGGAGTGATGGTGGTGCTGAGGAGTGTTGGGATGAGACAAGTGAGCTTGGAGGAGGTGTTTTTGTATGGACGTCAGGGGAAGGGTTTTGGTGCCCTGTACACTTTTTTGAGGTGTACAGGGTTATTGAGGAGGATTTGAGGTTCGTGACAGTCAGTAGGTGGCGGTAATGCACCCAGGTTGGTGCTTCATGCCGTAAACTAAAGAAGAAGAAGAAGGGAGTGATCATACCAGCTTGTCAATGGCTGATCCCGTCTGATCTCAGAAGCTAAGCTGGCTGGGTCTGGGCAGTATTTGGATGGAAAGCCCTTGGTACCCCAGGTACCCACAGTTGGACGGTCGTTGCGATTAAATTGTTGCTGTGACCCTGGGCACTTCACCCATGTTGCATATTCTGGATGGTGTGTGTATGTGTGTGTGTGATTGGCTGGTGATGGTTAGAGAGCCCAATGTTGCAAAAATGGCCGCCTCGCTTCTGTCAGTCCGCCCAGGGCAGCTGTGGCTACATCAGTAGCTTATCATTACCTGGCACGGAGTGCATGAATGATGAATATGTGAAGGACTTTGAGTATCCTGAAAAAACGCTGTGTATCCACAAGCTCGTTCTTTCAGTTACCACCCACGCTGGTTACCATGGTGAGGGTAGGAACGTAGATCCTGGTTACCACGGTGAGGGTAGGAACGTAGATCCTGGTTACCACGGTGAGGGTAGGAACGTAGATCCTGGTTACCACGGTGAGGGTAGGAACGTAGATCCTGGTTACCACGGTGAGGGTAGGAACGTAGATCCTGGTTACCACGGTGAGGGTAGGAACGTAGATCCTGGTTACCATGGTGAGGGTAGGACCGTAGATCCTGGTTACCATGGTGAGGGTAGGAACGTAGATCCTGGTTACCATGGTGAGGGTAGGACCGTAGATCCTGGTTACCATGGTGAGGGTAGGAACGTAGATCCTGGTTACCATGGTGAGGGTAGGAACGTAGATCCTGGTTACCATGGTGAGGGTAGGAACGTAGATCCTGGTTACCATGGTGAGGGTAGGAACGTAGATCCTGGTTACCATGGTGAGGGTAGGACCGTAGATCCTGGTTACCATGGTGAGGGTAGGAACATAGATCCTGGTTACCATGGTGAGGGTAGGAACGTAGATCCTGGTTACCATGGTGAGGGTAGGAACGTAGAGCGACTGATAAGTCGGGAGGTTTGCTTTGTGCATTGGGTCTTTCTACTCCACGACATATCGATGCAGGGTCCTAATTATTGCACCGATTCGTCTGTTGATCTCCCGCTCCATCCTTCCCCCACTGTGAACAAGACTCTGAGATACTTAAACTCCTCTACTTGGGGCAGGACTCTGAACCTGTCCTGCAGGACCCTTGTCTGGGCGAGGACCATGGTGTCAGAATGTTGTGTAAAATAAAAAAAAATCACCTTTGATCTAATCTAGAAGTTTTTATTGTGAGATTAGAAACAAACATTCACAGGACGGAACCGCTGGAGTGTTAAAGTTAAGGCAAAACAGTTCCTGTATGTTCACACACACACACACAGTAGAGGTGTGTGAGGAGGAACCATTCAGCAGCTGGGTCAGAATCAGCACTTCTCCAGGATGATGGCGATGCCCTGACCTCCACCGATACAGGCCGAACCCACCGCGTACCGGCCGCCGCGCCGCCTGTCACAAAAAAAAAAACAACCCGTTAATCACTTTTATTTGTTCAGATCTTTGACTGAGAAAATGTTTTTTGCTCAGTTCCTGCTTTTCTTAAATTTTAAATTTGGGATTCATAAAACTACCATAACACTCTCTTCATGCACCTTTAAATCAGACCTGAATCACACCTCAGGTGTGAACCAACTTAATCTATTGTTTATGTAGAAATGGGTACGAACAGATTCTGCTCCAGGAGTCTGCGTACCTGAGCTCATGCACCAGGTGAGCTGTGATTCGTGCTCCAGAAGCACCAAGAGGATGTCCGAGGGCGATGGCGCCCCCGTTAACGTTGCTCTTCTCTGGATCCAGGCCCAGTGCCTTGGCAACAGCCAGGTACTGAGGAGCGAAGGCCTCGTTCACCTGTCGGGAAACAAACCTGATGAGAACACACGTTCTGTACAACATTTTAAACTGAAGGTCTAATGATTTATTCTAAAAACAGGGTGAAATTAAAGTGGCAGAGTCCAGGTCACTGACCCTAAACTGTTCTGTTTTCTGAACTATTTAATCCTAATGAAGTTGTGAGGGGTGCCGGAGCCTATCCCGAGTGATTTCAGGTGAGGGCAGGATACACCCCCAACAGGTTACCTGTCTGTTGCAGGGGCACAGACACACAGACACACACAGACACACAGACACACAGACACACACACACACACACACACACACACACACACACACACACACACACACACACACACACACACACACTCTCCTAGGGACAATTTCCTAGCAGCCAGTCAACCTAACATGTATGTTTTTTTTGGAGGGTGGGAGAAAAACGGAAAAAAACCCTCATACACATGGAGAACATGCAAACTCCACACAGAAAGACAAGTGATCCAAACCTCATCCCCACCTGGGACTCAGACCCTGACCTTCTTGCTTGAGGTCACCATGGTAACCACTGCACCACTGTTTGGCCTGCAACTTGTTTCTCTGATGGAACTTTTCTGAATGATTAAAATATTTTTGACCAACTTTATTTTACACACTGTTCTAAACTTTAATCCAGAGTCTGTCAAACTAATAACATTTATATCAATAAGACTACTGTGGGGGCCCTAGGCCCTTTCCTGCTGCTGTCTGTCTCTTTCTCTCTCCCGTGTGCAGGAGACTGTTGCTCCGCCGCCACATCGTTCTGGAGGGGCCGTTGCCACATAATGGATTGATTGAGAGCAGCTGCGTCTCTCTTCCTGCTGGCTGCCGCCTGGGACAGACATGCTCCAACGTCTGCTCCTTTTATTTGTTGATTAACTTAAGATTATTGTTAATAAAAGGCGTTAAACCGTCTGCCTGCCTTCCTCGTCTTCTGTTTTGTCAAGGTCTTGAGCCAAAGCCCTGACACTATCAACACTAACATGAACCATAAACACTACTATATTTAAAATGATTTATTAATCCTCTTCTGGGAAATTGAAGTCTCAGTAGCTCTGAGCAGAGAGAGCAGTAAGCTCCAAAACCTCCCAAAAAAATCAGCTCCAAAAAGACAGTCAGTAGGTGGTGCCAAGTGGGATGAGGTGGAGCTAGACAACTGCTTGGTGGAACAGTCGTTGAATAGACGTCAAACATGAGTATTGGCTCTGCGTTGGAGAAGAATGTTGGTCACCGTGACAACAATAGAGGTAAACTCTCATGGATCATAATAAAGACTTAAACTGTCACTAAAAGCTTCACATCTTGACAGTAACTCACATCCTTCACTGTGGTGGAACAACATTATTTGTTGTTTACAAACACCACCGGTTTATTTATGGCTACGGTTTTACTTTGTAAACCTAACAGGATAAAAGTGGGCGTTTAACTCTGGTAAAAACACTTTGTTAACGTCCTTTAAACATTAATCAGAATGACAAACTTGTTACTGAAGTGATTTTGAATGTTGACCAGCAAGCGTCTGGTTCTGGTTTTCTGCTCAGAAATCTCATAAAGTTTAAATAATCTGGGAATTAATTGATTTGTAAGAACGCTCATAGTTTTATGTAAATATGATAAAAAAATCAGTGCCAATGTATTTAATTTTTGTATTTTTTTGTATTTTGAATTACTCTATTCATCCCTCACCGGGGAAATTTGTTTGCTGCACTCCTTACACCGCAGCAGGCTGCCCTTCAACGGCGCCAATGGTGGGAGAAGTGGGGGCTAGGTGTCTTCTCCAAGGACCCTAGACGTGCTCTCCGTGGGACGCGAACCCGCGACCTTCCGGTCCGCGGGCGAACGCGCTAACCACGCGGTCACCGTATCATTTTAATGTATAAAATGATACATTTTATAAAGTTAAGTTGTAATGGTTGTTTCCCCAGGAGTGATGGCCTACTGCAGGGGTGTCAAACTCAGTTCCTGGAGGGATTGTTCCAAATTTGATTGGCTGTTTATTTCAGTGTGTGTGCATCAGCTGGATTGAACCAGGAACACATAGAAAACCTGCAGGGTCACCGGCCCTCCAGGAACTGAGTTTGACACCCCTGGCCTGGTGGAAGAGTTTCCCTCTTTCAATCAGAGAAATCTGGATCGAAACTCGCTGGGTCCAAATCACTCCTGGGGCTATCTCCGGCGACAAACTCAAAAAAAAAAAAAAAAGTTGTAATGTTTGTAAAATGATGATCACATGGTAAATGTTTCTCCTTCTCCAGCTCTTTTCTACCTGCGTTGGTTCTCTGTGTGTTTTACATTCACACACACATTCATACCTGATGGTGGAAGCTGACATGCAAGCTAGAAACCACCATCAGGAGACATGAGGTTCAGTGTCTCACTTAAGAATACCTCAGCCTGAACTCTTAAGGACCAACCCAGTGACCCTCTGGTTACAGAACAGTCGCCCTACCCACCGAACCCACCAACCAAATAATAAAGTAAAATAATAATGTAAACTAAAGTTCTGTCATCTTTTGCAATGCCGAGTAGAGGTGTGTGTGTGTGTGTGTGTACGAACCTCCACCAGATCCATGTCACTCAGAGAAAGACCTGCTTTTTTCAGAGCCTCAGTGATGGCAGGAACTGGACCTGAGACGGTAGAAAGAAACCAGCTTACAGATTTATTCATAATCCCCCGAAAAATACCAGCAGTCCTCACCGATCCCCATGATGCTCGGGTCACAGCCGGACACGTGATAGGCCACGATTCTCGCCAATGGAGTGAGTTTATGTTCTTTAAGCGCGTCTTCACTGCTGATCACCAAGGCAGCAGCACCGTCAGAGACACCCTACACACACACACACACACACACACACACACACACACCGCAGACTCTGAGCACGTCTGTATGGACCGTACTGGATGTGTGTAATCTTACCGAGGCGTTGGCAGCAGTCACCGTGCCACCCTTTTTAAAGACAGGGGGCAGTTTGGCCATTTGTTCCAGGGTGGTCTGCGGGCGGGGATGTTCGTCCTGCGTCATTGGCACTTTCCCCTTCCTCGCTTTCACATCGATGGGAGCGATTTCTGCCGCGTAGTGGCCTGCATCGTTAGCTGTGGAGGAGAGGTACGTCAGAAAACACACACTGACACACACTGACACACACTGACACACACTGACACACACTGACACACACTGACACTCACTGACACACACAGACACACACAGACACACACAGACACTCACTGACAGAGTAAATGATAAATGACCAGAGGGCTACAGGTTCGATCCCCGCATGGCAGTGAGCCCTTATGGTTGAAGTCTGTCCACTCGTTCTATCGATGATCCACTGCTCTAGTCTTTCCTCCACTCGTTCTATCGATGATCCACTGCTCTAGTCTTTCCTCCACTCGTTCTATCGATGATCCACTGCTCTAGTCTTTCCTCCACTCGTTCTATCGATGATCCACTGCTCTAGTCTTTCCTCCACTCGTTCTATCGATGATCCACTGCTCTAGTCTTTCCTCCACTCGTTCTATCGATGATCCACTGCTCTAGTCTTTCCTCCACTCGTTCTATCGATGATCCACTGCTCTAGTCTTTCCTCCACTCTTTCTTTACTCGGTGAGTGGCGTTCATGGTTAAAGGTCCCTTTATTTTAAATATTTTATTTTTATCTTGTGTAAATCGTGGTCGTAAAAAACAAATAAGTAACAAATTGATTATAAGTACTTTTATTTTGTAAACTTCCTGTTTAAATGGTTAAGTTCATTTAATGAGCCTTCAGATGGTGACGTGTTCTTAAAGCTACATAAATAAAAATAATTCTGAGACCCGCTACCCGCCTTACCTGCTTTCCAGCGTTGCTGGGTCTGGTATGCGTAGGTGTCACAGTCTTCTCGGGTGATCTGGTATTTCTCTGCCAGGTTTTCTGCCGTGATGCCCATCGGGATCTTAATGTGGAGATCCGTCAGACCCGCCCACAGTGTGTCTTCCAGCTGAGGAGACAGGATGAGGATTCACTGACCTGATAGAGGCTGGCCTGGCCCATACCAGGCTGGTACAGACCCGCCTGGTGCAGACTGCCTGACCCCGACCAGCCAGGTGTAGACGTCATGATGCCAGCATGGTGGTATAGCATCAGCACTAACCTTCAGGTCGACTCCAAACTTGGTCCCGAAGCGGACGTTCCGGACGGCGTACGGAGCCTGGCTCATACTCTCAGAACCTCCGCAGAGGACCACCTCCGATTCTCTGAGACAGATCTCCTAAAAAAATACAGAGAGAGAGAGTTACACACACACACACACACACACACACACACACACACACACACACACACACACTGATATACACACACACACACACACACACACACACACACACACACACACACACATACACAGAGGACCACCTCCGATTCTCTGAGACAGATCTCCTAAAAAATACAGAGAGAGAGAGTTACACACACACACACACAGATATACACACACACACAGATATACACACACAGATACACAGAGGACCACTTCCGATTCTCTGAGACAGATCTCCTAAAAAAATACAGAGAGAGAGAGGTGGAGGTTTGCACTAGAAAGAGTCAGAATGAAGATTAGTCAGAGTAAGACAGAGTACATGTGTGTGAATGAGAGGGATCCAAATGGAAAAGTGAGGTTACAGGGAGAAGAGATAAAGAAGGTGGAAGATTTTAAGTATCTAGGATCAACAGTCCAGAGCAATGGAGAGTGTGGAAAAGAGGTGAAGAAGTGTGTTCAGGCAGGATGGAACGGGTGGAGGAAAGTATCAGGTGTGATGTGTGATAGAAGAGTTTCAGCTAGAATGAAAGGAAAAGTGTAGAAAACTGTGGTGAGACCGGCCATGCTGATTGGTCTAGAGATAGTGTGGTGAGAGCGGCCATGCTGATTGGTCTAGAGACAGTGTGGTGAGAGCGGCCATGCTGATTGGTCTAGAGACAGTAGCACTGATTCAAAGACAGGAAGCAGAGATGTTTGTATCAGAGATGAAGTTGCTGAGGATTTCTCTGGGAGGGACCAGGATGGACAGGATCAGAGGAACAGCACATGTTAGAGGTTTTAAAGTCAGAGAGGTCAGACTGAGATGGTTTGGACATGTGCAGAGGAGAGAGAGAGAGTACATCAGAAGAAGGATGCTGGGTTTGGAACCACCAGGAAAGAGGACTAGAGGAAGACCAAAGAGGAGGTTCATGGATACAGTGAAGGAAGACATGGAGATAGTTGGTGTGACTGAAGAAGATGCAGGAGATAGGGTTAGATGGAAGAAACTGACTTGCTGTGGCGATCCCTGAAGGGAAAAACCGAAAGAAGAAGAAGAAGAGTGAGTGTGTGTGTGTTTACTACTAAACTCACACGTTACGACAGAGCAAATCATAACCAAAAAAATGTGTGGCTAATAAAAATTAAACTGGATTATCTACAGAGGCGAATGGTTTATCAATGCTAGAGTGAACCCAGAGTGTGTGTGTGTGTGTATATCTGTGTGTGTGTAGCTTACATGAGCTCCGTTGATGACGGACTGGAAACCGGAGCCACACAGTCTGTTGACGGTGAGGGCGGGGACCGGGACGGGAACGCCACACCTCAGGCCGACATGGCGAGCGATGTACGGTGCGTCAGCGGAGCTCTGGAAACACGAGCACGCACACACACACACACACACACACACACACACACACACACACACACACACACACACACACACACACACACACACACACACACACACACACACACACACACACACACATTTATTATTTAAATTAGGACTCATTAAGACAAATTAATGTAAACACTGCAGGATTAATACAAGAGTTAAATTACATGTACTGTCCTAAGATAGACTTCACAAAACACACAGACACGCACACACACACACACAGACAGAGGGACAGATACACACACACACAGACACACACACAGACACACACACAGACCTACACATATTTTAAAATCATCTTGTTTGTTCCATCGTCTTTCTCTTATCCGGGGCTGGGTCGCCAGGGGCAACAGCCTCAGACAGAAACCCAGTCTTCTCTCACTCGGCTGCATCCTCCAGCTCACCCAGGAGGATCCTGAGGTGTTCTCTGTCCAGCTGGGAGACGTAGTCTCTCCAGCAGGTCAGGGTCTGCCTCTGGGTCTCCTCCTGGTGGGACGGAACAGCTCACCACAGAGGGAGGCATCCTAAACAGATTCCCAAACCACCCAATCTGGCTTATCTTGACCCGGAGGAGCAACAGCTCTAGTCCGAGCTCCTCTCGGATGGCAGAGCTCCTCTCGGATGGCAGAGCTCCTCTCGGATGGCAGAGCTCCTCCCGGATGGCAGAGCTCCTCCCGGATGGCAGAGCTCCTCTCGGATGACAGAGCTCCTCTCGGATGGCAGAGCTCCTCCCGGATGGCAGAGCTCCTCCCGGATGGCAGAGCTCCTCTCGGATGGCAGAGCTCCTCTCGGATGGCAGAGCTCCTCCCGGATGGCAGAGCTCCTCCCGGATGGCAGAGCTCCTCCCGGATGGCAGAGCTCCTCTCTCTGTCTCTGGGTAATAATTTGTAGGTTGAATTTGACAAATATCTGAAAGTTTGAATCAAACCGAGACACTTGACTAGGTCGGTCCGCCACATCTCGACATTCACCGTTGATTAAAACAGATTAATAATTAAACATTACATAACAGGGCTTTTCCCTGTGATGTCACTACAGAGTCTAACGAGGTGTCTCTGTGGTAACGATGTGTTCCCGTGGTAACAAGGAGGTGTAGTGATGCTGCCTCAGCCCGCCTACCTGCATGACGTTCCCCATGATGACACTGTTAACCAGCTCAGGTGGTACGGCACCAGCAGCTAGCGCTGCCCGGGCTGCATGTTCTGCCAGGTCAGTGGCACTGTGGTCCTTCAGGACACCCCCATAGGTGCCAAACGGGGTGCGCTTGGCTGCTACAATAAACACACCTGAGGAGAAAACAAACACATAATTATTTCATATCAGAAACACTTTCTTAATCCTTGAGGGGAAACGATTTGTTTCTAAGATTTTCAACAAAAGATCAGACACACAAACAATTTAACTGAAGTTAGAGACTTGAGAGAAATGAAGATGCAGCAGAGCAATGTCACGCTACCCTGTAAAAGAGATAAACAGAGGGTTTGTTTGGTGTTCAAAAAAATAAGTCACCCGCCTTCACCACCGCAGGTCGATGCAGCTGGGCACGTTTTTAAAAAAAAAAAACACACCAGTTACTGAGCAAATTATTTATAAACATAAACATGCTGACAGAAAGTGTTGAGTTTAGTGGAGTGGTTGGTGGAGAGGGGTTGTGGTTGGGGCGGGACAAAACAAAGCAGTCACTACATGTGAAGCCACCGAGGGCATGTGAGATAAACCGGCTTTGGTTTATCTTCCTGTGACCGGTCAAAGGAACCGGTCACAGGGCGTCCGGACTAAACGATCAGGTTGTTTTAAATTCAGGGTTTCTCGTGCCTTCAGTCTGTCAGAGGACTCTCAATGGCGACTCCAATCAGACTAAAACACAGGGGGTCATTTTGATTTTATTTCCCGTCCAGTCGAGCAGCCATCCTCTCCAAGATGGTCCCATGTTTGCGGATCAGTGCGTGGACCTCAGACAGGCTGCTCCTCAGAGCCTGAATGTCCCCAGAGTGAGTATCCTGTCTGCCGGTCACCCTCGCAAGAGTCCGAGTCCAAGCCGCCCAAAACATTCCACCAAGCAGGTCGGGCAGCTTGCCAACTGCTGCCGACACATCCAGTATCCACCCAGGCCAATCAGTAGAAGCCCGATGGTCATTAATCCAAACGTGTAGATGTCTTCCACGTCCGCGATGGACATCGCTGACAGACACACGACTCACCACTTATTCTAAGGGTCCATCACGTAGCCGGATAAGGACGTCCCACCAGGACATGAAGGCTCGGATCTAGCCAGGTTTTTGAAGAGTGAGGCCGCGCACAGAGCGAGGCCGCGCACAGAGCGAGGCCGCGCACAGAGCGAGGCTTTGCAGTACACAAGAGAAAACAGCGCTGGTAGAAGAAACGGGAGGAGAAGAGACAGAAAAAGCATCCGTTTCCATCAAGAGCCAGAACAGAAACATTGAATATTTAGATGAGATTTCATCTCATTCATTGTTCTTTAGTGTCTTTTCATGTAGTTTTTTCCATCACTAGTTGGTATGATCCACATGTTGTCCACCTCTCTCTTCCTCCTCGTTGGAGGGGAATAGTTCTGTTCCTTTCCACTTATCTGGGGCCGGGTCGCATCAATGCAGCAGATCTCGAGCCGGTGACCTCTGACCGCTTGATAGATAAACACCCTGACTTAGCCCGACTCCTGAGGGGGGGCTAACTTCAAACCTGTTAACAGGTTGTTTATATTTGAAAGGTAGTAACTTGTTAACAATGGTGGTGGTGGTTTGTGTGTGTTTGTGTGTGTGTGTGTGTGTGTGGGGCGGGGTTAGCTTGCCTGTACTGTAATCTAATTACTAGTTATTGTATAGTATGTCTAACTGGTTCAACGTCAAACAAACTAAGGTTAGTTTATATAGAACTAGTTCTCCAGACATCCCAAGTCTCCCCAATGGGCCGGAGACACCTGCAATAAGGACCTATCTCACGCTCACCCACCAAGGCTAATAAAACTACGGTATGATGAACACTCTAGTGCATTCCATGAACATGATGAGGTATAATGAGGCCAAGCACATGGCATCTCCTGCTGCTGCTGCTGTGCATCTGAAAGCCGCTAGTAGCGATCTGAATGGTCTATTGTCAGTATTGTTTTTGGTGAACGTGTGGAAGAAATCCGGGAACTTTGGTCATGTGACAGATTGTGTGCGTGAGCCTCAAAACAAAGCGTGACCAATCAGTACAGGTGTGTATTCCTGGTCCTGGTACAGGGGTGTATTCCTGGTCCTGGTACAGGGGTGTGTTCCTGGTCCTGGTACAGGGGTGTGTTCCTGGTCCTGGTACAGGGGTGTGTTCCTGGTCCTGGTACAGGGGTGTGTTCCTGGTCCTGGTACAGGGGTGTGTTCCTGGTCCTGGTACAGGTGTGTATTCCTGGTCCTGGTACAGGGGTGTGTTCCTGGTCCTGGTACAGGGGTGTGTTCCTGGTCCTGGTACAGGGGTGTGTTCCTGGTCCTGGTACAGGGGTGTGTTCCTGGTCCTGGTACAGGGGTGTGTTTCTGGTCCTGGTACAGGGGTGTGTTCCTGGTCCTGGTACAGGGGTGTATTCCTGGTCCTGGTACAGGGGTGTGTTCCTGGTCCTGGTACAGGTGTGTGTTCCTGGTCCTGGTACAGGGGTGTGTTCCTGGTCCTGGTACAGGGGTGTATTCCTGGTCCTGGTACAGGGGTGTGTTCCTGGTCCTGGTACAGGGGTGTATTCCTGGTCCTGGTACAGGGGTGTGTTCCTGGTCCTGGTACAGGGGTGTATTCCTGGTCCTGGTACAGGGGTGTATTCCTGGTCCTGGTACAGGGGTGTGTTCCTGGTCCTGGTACAGGGGTGTATTCCTGGTCCTGGTACAGGGGTGTGTTCCTGGTCCTGGGGTGTATTCCTGGTCCTGGTACAGGGGTGTGTTCCTGGTCCTGGTACAGGGGTGTATTCCTGGTCCTGGTACAGGGGTGTATTCCTGGTCCTGGTACAGGGGTGTGTTCCTGGTCCTGGTACAGGTGTGTATTCCTGGTCCTGGTACAGGGGTGTGTTCCTGGTCCTGGTACAGGGGTGTATTCCTGGTGGTAATTCCTCTTCATAATGATACATAACTCTAGGTGGTAACACACGGAAGACGCACAATTTACCAGCTGCTTTCTCATGTTTTGAACGGTTTGTTTTACGCTAACTGTCATGGCGGGTGTCGTCCATTGGCGGATGTGACGTCATGCCAACTTCCATACCGCCATACTTGTATTGTGAATAAAATCAGAATTTTATTTTTAGCATTTGTCTCCAGTGCCATTAACAGGTGGCATTAACAGTGCCAATTGCATGTAAAGAAAGTTTCAGATATTTGTCAAATTCAAGCCCCGCAACAGACTGGTGACCTGTTCGGGGTGTACCCTGCCCCTCGCCTTGAATCAGTCGAGATGGGCTCTGGCATCCCCACTGCCCCGTAATGAACAGACGGTAAAGAAGGTGACTGACTGACTGACTGACTGACTGACTGACGTGTGTCTAAATTTTTAGCAAACTAATATAAAAATTTCAAGAGTGTGTTCCCCAATGCACGCTCCTCCTTTTGGCCCCGCCTCCTCAAACCCACCCACCCCAAAATCTCCCGCTTTGAGAAGCCAAAAACTTGCATCTCTGAGTTCTTGGGTCTCTTCTATCAGATTGAAAATGATTTCTGGATGGAAGTTGAAACGTCTCGGTCATCAAACCCGATGTCCTGAAGAAAGAGTTTTAAATAGGATGATATTTAAATTAGAGTCTGCTCGTCAAGGGGGAGGGATCTCTCCTTCTCTCTCCTTTCTCTGGATCCCCATCAGGTTTCTTCTTTTTTTAGGAGTGCTTCCTCACCGTGAAGGAGGGTCTAAGGGCAGGAACGTGCTGAAATTGTTTAGCTAGTTTTTGTTCAGGTAGTTTTTGTGTATCTAATTTTTTTCTTAGTTTTGTACTTTTTTAATCTACAAACTTAAGGAAGAACAAATATAATAGAATTTAAATAAATCCATAATTATTTCATTTAAAAATCTCTTCATTTTATTGCATAAAATAGTAAATTTAGGGGTTTTTTTCTTGCAGAAAAAGACAGAACTGTGTAACCAGAGTAAAACATGTGTGAAGATGTTTACCTCTGAGCAGAGCCATGGTGTGGATCTGGATCCTCTGTAGAACCAGTACAGAACCAGTAGAACCAGTACAGAACCAGTAGAACCAGTAGAACCAGTAGAGACCCAGAAGAACCTCAGAAACCAGTGTCCGTCCACCTGATCTTTCAGGACGTGTTCCCCTAGCAGTGACCTTTCACCTACTAAACGCGCCTGCGCACATTTAACTTCACGTATTCTTACAAATAAAATTTGAAATAGAGTTTAAACTATTTATTTTGATCCTGATTCATTAAAAATAATTTATCTTTATTTAAAATATTTTTAATATTTAAATTTTTTTTCTGAATGCAGGAAGTGACGCAAGAACGGTCAGTTTCCGGTTTCCGTGACTGTCATGGCGGCGCTGTGTTCGCTCAGTACCAGGTATGTACTACTCACTCTGAACTACAGAGTAATTACATGTGACAGGATTTCAAAGCTGGTAAAGAATTAATATGATCTTTATCTCTGATTTATTAGACACGCACGTAGAATATTACCAGGGCTTTTTAATTCAAAAGCCCTGGTAATATTCAACATAAAAAAAAGATACATTTTAAACATAAGATTCAGATAGAAATACTTTCATAACTGTATTTGGAGGAAATCTATATTTAAGAGTGATGATAAAATCACTAATAATAAAATCAGAGGTCAGACTGAGAGAGGAACCACCAGACAGGAGGTCTAGAGGATGGGATTTTTTAAGATGTGAAAATTGTTTTCTGACCTTGATTTGATTGAAGTTTTTTTTTTCTATTTAGTGATAAATGATTAAACCAGACTGTTCACTGCTTAACAAGCTCCCATAGGTGTTTAAAGTACTGGTTATTCTGGTGTTTTTTAGGCTCCCTGGAAGAGGACTGTGGTTCTTCCAGCCTGTGATGAACCTGAAAACCTCTGCTGTCCTCATGTAAGTACCAGCACTGGGGAGAGGCAGACAGGGGGCATGGGAGGGGGCTTAGGAGGTGCAGAGCCTTCTACACCTACCGTACCCCTACAACCTGCTGGGAGAAACAGAAGGGGATTATTTCACCCTCAAAAAGGGAGGGGGCAATACAGCAATTTAATTTTAATCTTTTTTATTTTTATTCTACTTAAAAAGAAATAAAAGACTATGATGAAGTGTGTGTTTTTCAATCGCTCCATTGGTGTGGAAGTGGCAGAGAAACTGGCAGAGAAACTCAACACCTTCTATGCCAGGTTTGATGTCTCACTCTCCTCCCCCCTCACTGATCAACAACCTTCAGACACCTTGAAGCCACTCCCATCCCCCACCCAATTAACAACAGAGGTCACTCCAGCTGACCAGCCCTCCCCCTCCGCTGCTTTCCTGGTGACAAAACAGGATGTGCTCAAGCTCTTCCGCAAGCAAAACCCTCGGAAAGCTTCGGGCCCAGATGGTGTCTCCCCTGCCACCCTGAAACACTGTGCTGAGGAACTGTCTCCAGTTTTCACAGACATTTTCAACACCTCGCTGAAGACATGCCACGTTCCAGCCTGCTTCAAGCGGTCCACCATCGTTCCTGTTCCCAAGAAGCCCCGTATCACTGGACTTAATGACTACAGGCCTGTGGTGCTTACGTCTGTAGTCATGAAGTCATTCGAACGCCTGGTCCTCCCTCATCTCAAGCACTTCACCTCTCCCTCTCTGGACCCTCTGCAGTTTGCCTACAGAGCCAACAGGTCTGTAGACGACGCTATCAACCTGGCCCTCCACTTCACCCTGCAGCACCTGGACTCCCCGGGAACCTATGCCAGGATCCTGTTTGTGGACTTCAGCTCTGCATTCAACACCATTCTCCCTACCCTGCTTCAGGACAAGCTCTCTCAGCTCAACGTGCCTGACTCCACTTGCAGGTGGATTACTGACTTCCTAACAGACCGGAGGCAGTGCGTGCGGCTGGGGAAGAATGTCTCCACCTCTCGGACTATCAACACAGGATCTCCACAGGGCTGTGTCCTCTCTCCCCTGCTCTTCTCCCTGTACACCAACTCCTGCACCTCCAGCCATGACTCTGTCAAACTGATCAAGTTTGCAGATGACACCACACTCATTGGGCTCATCTCTGATGGCGATGAGTCGGCCTACAGGATGGAGGTAGACCGGCTGGTGTCCTGGTGCAGCAACAACAGCCTGGAGCTCAACGCTCAGAAGACAGTGGAGATGATCGTGGACTTTAGGAAAGTCACAGCTCCCATTACCCCCCTTGCACTGACAGACTTCTCCATCACCACTGTAGACTCTTTCCGCTTCCTCGGCACTACCATCACACAGGACCTAAAGTGGGAGCCATCCATCAGCTCCCTGATCAAAAAGGCCCAGCAGAGGATGTACTTTCTGCGGCAGTTGAAGAAAGCCAAGCTGCCCGCCCAGATGTTGGTGCAGTTTTACACAGCCATCATCGAGTCTGTCCTCACCTCCTCCATCACCGTGTGGTACGCTGGAGCCACAGTCAGGAACAAACACAGACTGCAGCGCATTGTGCGCTCCGCAGAGAAGGTGATCGGCTGCAGCCTTCCATCTCTCGAAGACCTGTACGTCTCCAGGACTCGGGGGCGTGCAGGTCGGATAGTAGCTGACCCTTCCCACCCTGGACATGGACTTTTTGAGCGACTCCCCTCGGGCAGGAGGCTCCGGTCCATTCGGACCAGAACGTCCCGCCACAAAAACAGCTTCTTCCCTTCTGCCGTTGGACTTATGAACTCTTTATAACCTGGATCCCCACATCTCTTAGTCACCTCCCTCTTGTCACTTCACTATCTTTATTATTTTCTATTATTTTCTATGACATTGCACTACTTTTCTTTTTCTTCTGAGCACTCTTAGTTTTGTAAAAATTATTATTATTTTTATTTATTTTATTTTTATTATTTTTATTTTATATGTTTGCACACCAGTACCAGAACAAGTTCCTAGTCTCTGATGTTTTTCACTGACATGGCAATAAAAGCATTCTGATTCTGATTCTGAAGTAAGTCCTCATACACACGCTTGATAAATGAGGCTCCTGATGGTGTGAATAAACAAGTTTCCCTCCATCAGAAAAATATTCTGTTTATTTATTTCGGCCTTTTTTACTTTAAATTTCATGTCTTTATTTAGAATTGAGGCATATTTTATTTGCATAACTGATGTTTTTTTTAGATGAACATGGTGGAACATCTCAGACGGGTTGTGTTTGTTTTCAGGGCAGAGCCAAAGAAGAAGAAGAAGGTGGATCCTCGCAGGGAGCAGATGATGAGGGAGAGACTGAAGAAGAAGCTGAAGAAGCTGGAGAAAGTTCCACCTGAACTCATCCCCATCGAAGACTTCATCACACCAACCAAATGTTTGGATGAAACCAGGCAAGGCTCCACACACACACACACACACACACACACACACACACACACACACACACACACACACACACACACACACACACACACACACACACACACACACTCTCAAACTCACATACACTCAAATAAACACACATGCGCACACACAGTGACAAATTCCTCTCGCTCGCTCGCTCTCTTCTCTTTGATACACACTTTTTACGCGGGCGCACCGAGAGGGAGGGGGCACGTGCTGTTCATTAATTTCAGACTTAAAGTGATTTCACGTCACAGACTTAAAAAATCATGAAAAAAAACATGAAATGGAAAAAACAAAAACAGAGTGCAACTCTAGTGAATAGAGGGTCTGAATACTCGCTAAATATGGCGTCACAGTCGCTCAGTTGAACTGACTCCATTTAATTTTTTTCCGTCACACCTTGCGGTCGACTTGGAACCAGTCCACGGGCTACCGAAAGATCGCGATCGATTGGTTGGGCACCCCGGTTTACTTGTTTGCATCCTTCGTTGGTTTTGGATAACGTCTCTCTTTGCACCGTGATTATTTTAACACAGAAAGAAATAAATTCAAAGTACTTTATTTTGTTTTTTTCACTATTTAATTAGTAAGTTTTTTCATAAGAAGTTAAAAACCTTTATTTATCCCACAATGGGAAAATTGTGAACAATTTGTAGACGTAAGTTTGTTTTGAGTTTCGTTGCTATGGTTACCAGACCACATGAGAGCAAAAAAAAAAACCATCAAATACCATAAAACTGATATAATTTTATAAAATTCCGTGATAAAACACGTGTGTGTCAATGTGTCTACATATATATGTATATATGTGCATTTGTGTGTGCATGTCAGACAGTGCGTGTTTATATGTGTGTGTGTGTTAGGCTATGATTTCTCTCTCTCTCCTGCAGGGTACGTGAAACTTCACGGTTGGCGTTTGAAGAGAGCGAGGGGCGAGCGCTGCTGCTAAAAGAATGGAGTCGATACAAACAGGTGACCTTTAACCCTGCGTGTCACCCTAACTCAACCCTGTGTGTGACTCTAACTCGAACTTGTACGCCCCCCCCCCCCCCCCCCCCCCCCTCCCCCCCCCCCCCCCCCCCACAGAAGCAGCACCTGGCAGAGATGGCAGCTGTAGCACTGGCTCTGGAGGCTCAGAAGGAGGCGCTGGAGGAGCTGCGGATAGAGTCAGAGGATCTTTACGCTGCAGCGCTGGAGCCTGACCCTCTTCTTCTCCCTTTCACTCGATCTGGACCCACCCACACCCCACCCATCACTGACTACCACGCCCCGGACGGGAAGTACAATGACATCACCAAAGTCTACACACAATGATCGCTATGGAAACGCCAATATGCACGTAACTGAAAATAAAACATTCTGGTTTTGGACTCTATTGGTCTCCTACATACTGTTTCACCGTTTTACCAGACTCTACAACGCTGACAAATAAATGGAGTCCAGTTTAGAAAACAGTGGAAAAACTTTCAAAGCGTCTTCAGGACAGTGTGTTTGATGATCGAAACGTTTCAACTTCCATCCAGAAATTATTTTCAATCTGACAGAAGGGACCTGAAAACTGCTGTTTCTCTGTCTTCCTCTTATCCGAGGCTGGGTCACCGTAGGCAACAGCCTCAGATGGAAACCCAGACTTCTCTCACTCCGGTTGCATCCTCCAGCTCACCAGGATGATCCAAAGGTGATCCCTGTCCAGCTGTGTGACATAGTCTCTCCAGCAGGTCTGTCTCTGGGTCTCCTCCCAGTGAGACGGAACACCATAAATAATGGCAGTAGTTAAGCTTAGAGTAATCCCTAGTTTAGGTGTAGATAAAAACAATGTGTCAGTGAAATAGAGAGGATCACATACGATCAGAGGTGTCAAAAGTACCAACATTTTCTACTCAAGTAGAAGTATAAAAACCAAGTTAAAAAACTACTTTAGTAAAAGTAGAAGTATCAACTCAAGTTTTTACTTAAGTAAAAGTAAAAAGTAACCTATTTTAAAACTACTTAAAGTAAAAAAAGTAAAAGTAATTTTCAGAAAAAAAGGAATATTGTTAACAAAAGCGTATGAACATATTTTTTAACTATTATCACATGCTTTAAGGAGCAGAAAATATGATAATAAATGAAAGTGTTTTGGTGAAACTTTATGAATCAGAAACATTTATTTCTTAATAATCTTTATTGGAAATCGATTAATGAACACAATCAAATGTATTAACATAAGCAGGGCATTATGTAACGTCCCTTTAGCTACCAAGCTTCACTCTGCATCACCTAATTTAACCAACTTCAAGACACAAACACACTCAATGTTAAAAATAAATAAATAAATAAAAATAAAATGACCAAAAGGTTTTTTCAAGCCTTGAAGGCAGCTAGTTTTCAAAGTTCTTTGAGGCAATACTGAATAGTCTTTAACAAGTTGATAAGGTTGGGAGTTCCACATACAGCCTGCGTGACACCTGGAACCAGCGTTGCCAGGTGGGAGGTGCTGGATTATCGTACTAATGACGTAAAATTATCGTATTTTACAAAAAATATCGTACACCCAGTAAAACCACGCCCATTGACAAAATAACACCCTTTACATGCACTCGTAAGGCAGTGGGAGTGAAGGAAACACACAGGAGGAAAAATCCTTGGATTCTTTTTATAAAATTTTAAGAACTGTAAAAATGAAAAAATAACCAGGGAAATAAGATTTTAAAAAAACAGTAGGGGCGGGACTTAGGAGACGGTATATATAAATTTATATATATACATATCTACATATATATGTGTACATACATATAAGGTTTTTTTTATGTTAACCCAAACATCTACATGATACAAAATCTAAGCGATGTGTAGTTTTAATCTCCTCAGTCAGTCTTTATAAACTAATCAATAACATTTTGGATGCTTTTAATTTTGATTATTTTGATTATTTTGAATTACTCTATTCATCCCTCACCGGGGAAATTTGTTTGCTGCACTCCTTACACCGCAGCAGGCTGCCCTTCAACGGCGCCAATGGTGGGAGAAGCGGGGGTTAGGTGTCTTCTCCAAGGACCCTAGACGTGCTCTCCGTGGGACGCGAACCCGCGACCTTCCGGTCCGCGGGCGAACGCGCTAACCACGCGGCCACCGTCTCCACAAATACTTCATCCACTACTATTTATGGGTTAATCAGTTCAATTAGCTTTGTTTCTAAAGATAAAATAGTGCGTCACAGATCAAAGTTATTTTTATAAAAATACCATCTACAACATTTTCAGCAAAGACGTTTACAATGAATGCAGACTGAAAATAATAATAATAAAATATTTCTTTGCTGTTGTTTTTTTTAAAAAACTGATAATTCAATCAAAGTTCAGTGTTGCAGCATCAGAAACACTTTGATTTCCGAGCCCGCAACAAATCTCAAACACGGAAATTAACGTTCCTGGCTACTCTTTAAAAGTTTGTGGGCGGGGCTACTCGCCCCAAAGTAATGATTGACTGGACCTTTCAGCCAATCATTCATCTGTTCCTTTGTTTGATGCATTCAGGGTTCATAAAAAGAAAAAACTCCGACAAACAGTCGCGGCTTTTTAACGGTGACAAAATGGAGAAAGTAGCGACTACTTTTTATAAATTTAACGAAGTAAAAGTACAGATAATTGCATAAAAAAGTAGTGAGTAAAAGTAAAAAGTAGACAAAAAAATAATTACTTCGTTAAAGTAAAGATAACGAGATTTTCTACTTGAGTAAGGTAACGAAGTAGTCTTACTTCGCTACTTGACACCTCTGCATACGATAAGGGCGTACAACCAAGTGGGGTGGTGTTTGGTTTCATCATAGAAGTTTGGCTGTGTCATGGTCATGCGCAGAAGCGACCGGACGCAGATTACGACAGAACACCGTCTGTCAATCTCCTGCTCCATCCTTCCTCCACTGTGAACAAGACCCTGAGATTCTTAAACGCCTTCACTTGAGAAGTGATTCTATATACGTACGTATATACTGTATACTATCCTCAGTTCTCTGGGCTTTTTGTGTATGTTTAATAAGGAAATATCAAACTATTTAGACAGTACAATAACAAGCCATTAGATTACAGTAAAGGGAGCTAAGACCAGCCCTACCATTGTTAACAACCTTTCAATATAAACTATTTGAAACAGGTTTGTTGGTGTTAGCTCCTCCTCCTTTAGGGGTTACACAAACTCAGGTTAGTTTATCTAGAAACAGTTCTCAGGTCTCTTCTATCAGATTCAATCATCAAACACACTGTCCTGAAGACACTTTGAAGACTTTTCTACGATGAATCACTCCTGGATGAATGAGGGATTACACGGACTTGTTTAGAAAACAGAGCACATTTAGTTTCTCCTCAAAATATAACTGTTTTATTCAATAAAAGATTTACACCCCTGAACCTGAGCTGCAGCACAGTGGTGGTCCATCTATAACAGGGTGGCATTGGTCATCCAAAGCAGTTTACCAGAACCAACTAGTTCAGATGGTTTCAGTCAAACATGAGAGGACGACGGTTAAAGCATGGAGGAGGGAACGTCATGGTCTGCACGTGTGCAGCAACATTTACAAAGAAATACTGGAGTAAGCTCCTCCTACCCCAGTGTTCCAGGATGAGGATGATCTTTAACACTGCTGAGGGTAAACATTATGTAAGTCTGGAAGCGTTTCCATGGCGACCCCCTGGTGAACGCCATGCCCAGCAGGGTTAAGAATGATGGTTAAAAAAAAGG